>PKMM01000785.1:526267-621333 GCA_002933915.1 Eutrema heterophyllum
TTTTTTGTTTAAGTATGTGTGAGTAGTTCCATTATGGGTCTTGGGTTAGGGTAGATTGGGGTGATTAGAAGTTTGGTTAATGGTGCTAAGTTGCATATTTATTTATATATATATATATATAAGTTGTTAGAGAGTATAAACTACTAGTTTAGAAGTAGCTAATCTAGACATAGGTTTGTTCACATTTCATGCATTCAAAGTGTTTGATAAAATGTCTACCTCAACTCTAACCATACATTTCACTCTTATGCCAACATAAGTTTATGCTTAAGATGATTTGTAGGCTTGACAGGTTTTTGTTCTCTAGTTTACAAAGCACTTAACTACTATTGGGAAATTGATTAGGTAAGTGATTAGTGAAGGGATTAGTCTATGAAAATGGATTTATCCACTTTAGTTAACATATTTCTTTGGATTGAGCTTATTTGACAATGTTAGCACCATTGACCAACCAATACCCACCTAAGTCATTGGCCTTAGCCCAAAGTCCATACTTCCATTCATATATTTACATTTTTAATTTCTTATTCATTACTTGTTTTACTTCATCTTGTTTAATTTTAGTTTGCATTTTGTTTGTTTAGGAACTAGGCATCACAACAACTCATCATATTGATCTAGACTACTATTTTTCTTCCATTCTTGATAGGTATAGCTTTCCTTGTGGTTCGGTTCTTAGCTTACTCAACAACACACCTTGCACTTGGGGGTAGTTTAAGCTTAGAAATTAATTAAAATTTGATATGCATCAAGTTTTTGGCGTCGTTGCCGTGGAAATCAATAGCCATTGAGATTTGGAATCTTTCTAGGATTAGATCTTTTTATATTTTAGTTATATTACTAACCTCTCCACTTCATTTCTCCTTGAATCTTATAGGTGCATGAACCTAAGAAGTTGAAGAAAAGAAGTGATTGAAGTTGTTCTAGAACTTCGGAAGTTAGTGAGATCAAAGAGGAAAGAAAAGGAAGAACGAGAAAGAGAACACCAAGAAAGAGAAAGAGAGATGCATTTGGCGAGGTTAGGTATGGAAAACCTACCTAACCAACAACAAACCCATCCCAACCCAGCTCACAATGAGGGACAACTTCATCCGGGAGAACCAGACCGTAGAGTGCATGTTCATGCTCCTAGAGAGGAGAGGAGGATAGGAGACTTTGACGAGCCTGTCACCAATCCTTCCTCCACCATGCATCGTAAATAACTGGGAAATCAAGTCTAGCTTGATCAACATGGTGCAAAAAAATTGTTTATTCGGTCTACCTAATGAGCACCCGATCGAGCACTTAGACAATTTTGATAGGCTGTGTGGCACCGTAAAGATGAGTGGTGTGCCCGAGGATGTGCTGAATCTCACTCTATTTCTCTTCTTACTGATGGGTGCTAAATGTAGCTCAGGTTTCCAAATTTATAAACCTTAATCTGCAAGTGCACATAGTGCGTTGTAGGACTTAGGGGTCGATCCACAGAGAATCTACGCCTGTATGCAAAACTCAAAATAAGATTAGTAGCTAGTTAGGAAAAAGTGTTTTTGATAGTGGTGTCATGAATTCTAAGGATGCAAGCAAAAAAAATAAAAATCGGTTGTAAACTATGATAACTAAACGCTGGGTCTTCATGGATATCGCAGAGGTTATGATTGATTCAAACAAGTTAACAAAACTTCTAAATGATTCTAGCTCAAAGTTCCCTAAACTCGAACACAAAATTGTGGTTAACCTATTTTCATATAGCTAAACACATATTCTCTAATAACTGAACTACTCAGCGTTCGTTGGTAGCCACACATCAAATCACGCAATAGATTCAAGTTCATCAATACATTCACAAAGCCCTCCAAGTATGCTTTTGTATCTTATAGTGTAATTGCTCTCCTAAGCTAGGTCCGGTTAATAAATTTTGCACGACAATGGGTTTATTAATCCTAAGATCAGTAGCTAGTTCATGATGCTAACTTCATGCAATAAGAACAAACCTAAAAGAAAAAACTTCTAGAAATCGAGCTATGTTCAATACTTGCTTGCAATCCCTATCAATCATGAAATCCTCGTTGATTAAAATCCCCTTAAACCCAACTAATATACTACTCGGACATAATTATGCAAAGCAAAAACGAGTTTATGAATTGCATAATCAATAAATCAGAATGAGACAAAGAGGGTTCAAGAGAAATCCCTATCTCCATAAACTAAGAACAAAGAACAAAAGTAAAACAGTTTGGTGACTCAAATTCGTAATTAAAGGAGGCACCACGAATTAGGGTGTCTAAAACAACATATTTATAGGTCTTGAGGTCTTCAAAAGGTGTCTAGGGCTTTTCCTTGTCCAAAACAGAAGTGGATTTGAAGTGGGCTTGCAAACGGGCTTGATTCATGACGAACTGAAGATGGCCGCATGGACGAGCTCCTGTCTGCGGTGAATGACTCTCTGGCCGCACTCACGACCCTTTAGGTCGTGGTCAGGAGTGATTTCTCCACACTCCTGCTTATATTCGACAGCTTGACAGGGCTTCAGTAAACTTCATGTAACTTGAGATTGAACCGTTGGAACGTCTTCAAATCAATTGCAAATGAAAGTTGGTTGATCCCTCTATCTTATGTCCAAATTTGGGCTTGATCAGGTGGTGAGAGGTCTTCATCACAGGTCAAACTTCTGACGGTCTGCATCTTTCCAAAAACGGGTCTTTATCTCCAATTTGCAATGATTTTGCTTTGATAACCTGAAAAGAGTCTTGACATTACAAATATGCAAAAATCATAATACAATGCTTAAAAATCGAGTTAAACACTTATTAAAGTGCTTAAAAACCAAAGATAAAATGGGTAAAAACACAAGTATATCAACTCCCCCAGACTTAGATTTTGTTTGTCCTCAAACAAAACAGAAATCAAAGCTTCAAAAGATGATTGAAAAATTATGGGAACTCAAAATCTCAGTGACCGTTATTCTAAACCATAACCATCGAACTACATAAATCGGAAACTCGGTCTAAAAAATTCTCACCAAAGCACCAATGACACTAGTCCACGGTTTCCGTCATGAAAATCTAAACCATATAAACTCTAAATTCCGGTCAACTAGCTCTCTACATTCATTAAAGTTTTGCGTGAGTTCTCATTAATCTTGTTATTCAGGGTAGACGACGCTAGGCATTAAAGGTTATTTAAATGGTGGAGTTAAAGTGTTTATGGAAACCGTTTTCGCCGGAGGATGCTAGATATTATGCAAAACAGCAAGAGAAGAATGACCTATTGATCACCACAATTTCCAGTCACTTCTTCTTGCACAAAGGTTGCTGCACATTCCTCTTCTTTGGTAACATAACTTTTCTACCATTCCCCCAGACTTAGATCTTTCTCCGGGAATCGAAACGAATGGCGTCTAAACTTTTCTCAAATGAATCATGGTTTGCCTTACCAAGTATTTTGGCCAAATGAGACTCTTTTAGGCTTTTTTTTCCTTTCCTTTCGGTTTTCTCTCTCTTTTTCGAAAAGGGAAATGCCTTTTGGAGACAGAGTCTTAGGGAGGCATGAAATTTCATCATTGATTTGAGATTTCTAAGGCAAAAAAGAGTTGTTCTTATCGTTGGTAACACCTTAATCAAACTTGTCTAGTCTTTCATCTTGAGTGACTAAAAACTGTGTCGTTCCTCCCTCCCCGGTGTTTTTGCACATATATGCACATAAGACAACAAGAGAGAATGCAAGAGAAATTTAAGTCAACTTAAGTTCAAGTTAAATAGAACTAGTATGTTCCATCCTCTAGTATCTCTATAGTTCAAATTCCTTTGGGATCTTTGCGTCACAAGTACTCTAACTACCGCCTAGTATAGAACTAAATCAAGTAAGAGCCGTTACGGGGAATAGCGTAGAAACACACCACTACAAGAAAACACTGCGATTTCCGACGACATTTCCGACGACCTTCAAACCGTCGGAATTTTCTGATGGATTACCGAGGGAATACCGGCGAATATAATTTCCTCGGAAATCGGTCAGAAAATTCCGACTGTTTGAAGGTCGTCGAAAATCGGTCGAAATTTTTCCGACGAATTTATATTCGCCGGTATTCCCTCGGAAATCGGTCAGAATATTCTGACCATTTCAAGGCCATTGGAAATCGGTGGGGAATTTCCGACCGATATCCGGGGATTTTTGTAAGTCGGAAATTTCTGACGGCTATATATATGTTAATGTATCCGTTGTAGTAGCCGTTATATAGCCGTTAAATCTGTCGGAAATCCGTCAGAAAGTCGCTGAATATTTCTCTATATATATTTCTCCCCCTCATTCACAACATACACACAACAAAAAAAATTACACAATGTCTTATTTTCGATCGTGGATGGACAAACCTCTGCGTGATCCCGCGACGGGGGAATTGATGGATGAGTTCGCATAAGGTGTGAAGGAATTCATGAACTTTGCGGCAAACAATACTATGACATCGGAAATACGGTAAAATGTATTGTCTTTTTACTAAATGTCGGAATCATAGATTAGTCTCTGTTAGGAAAGTATGGAAGCACTTATATAGGATTGGATTTATGTATAGTTACAAGATTTGGTATACCCACGGAGAAACTGATTCAATGGTGCAATATTATGGTAGCACATCGGATAGGTTTGGTAGTACTTCGGGTAGGTTAGAGGAACAAACACCGGAAGTAGATGTAAACGCAGGTACTGTTCAGATGGTTAATGATGCATTTCGTGAAAACATAGCATTGTATCATGTTGAGGATGGTAAAAGGATAGAGGAACCAAATTTAGAAGCGCGAAAGTTTTTTGATATGCTAGATGCGTCTAAGCAGCCATTATACAAAGGATGTAAAGATGGAATATCGCCTCTATAAACTTCAAGCAGGTTGATGACTATAAAGACGGATTTCAACTTAGCCGAGGATTGTGTTGATGCGATTGCTGATTTGTGAGAGATATCTTACCTGAAGATAATATTTCACCGGCTTCATACTACGAGATTCAGAAGCTTGTAGCTGGTCTTGGATTACCGTATCAAATGATAGATGTGTGCATCGACCACTGTATGATTTACTGGAGAAATGACGAAAACCGGTTGAAGTGTCGCTTTTGTCACAAACCTCGGTATCAGGATACATGTGGCAAAGTACTTGTTCCACATAAACAGATGTGGTATTTGCCTCTAGCTGATAGGTTGAAGAGGTTATATCAATCTGAGCGCACGACAGGCCTATGAGATGACATGCATAACATAACTCAGATGGAGAGATTGCGCATCCCTCAGATGCAGAAGGATGGAAACATTTTCAAGAGGTTTATCCTAGTTTTGCGTGTGAGCCAAGGAATGTATACCTCGGGTTATCTACGGATGAATTCAACCATTTTGGAAAGCATGGGAGGCAATATTCACAACCATTGTGGCCAGTAATCGTCACACCTTACAATTTGCCGCCAACTTTGTGCAAGAAACAAGAGTTTTTGTTCCTCACGATCCTCGTCCCCGGTTCAGAGCATCCTAAGAGATCCCTTGATATTTTCTTGTAGCCATTAATTTAAGAGTTGAAAATGTTGTGGAAAAATGGTGTTGAAGCATTCGATGTTTCCATGCAACAGAATTTTATGATGCGTGTGGTACTTATGTGGACCATAAGTGATTTCCCAGCATACGGTATGCTATCTGGATGGTCGACGTATTGTCAAGATAAAACTAATGTGTTCCAATTGAAGAATGGACGTAAGACCTCTTGGTTCAATTGTCATCGATGATTTCTACCGCATGATCATCCATATTGTCGGAGCACAACATTGTTTAGAAAGAACAAAAAAGTTTTTGATGGTCCACCTTCTGAGTTAGATGGGAATTATATTATGACTCAGTTGAGAGATTTTGGTGCTGAGATGACAGTTTCATGCAGGGATAATGGGCATTATCCCGTTGACGGTTGTGGCGAGTACCACAATTGGCACAAGAAAAGTATTTTTTGGGATTTGCCATATTGGAATGACCATTTGCTGCACCATAATCTAGTTGTGATACACATTGAAAAGAACTTTTTCGACAACATCATGAACACTGTTCTAAATGTGCAAGGAAAGACGAAAGATAATTTGAAGGCCATATTGGACTTGCAAGATATTTCTTCCCGTAAGGAGTTGCATGTAATGGCGAATGGGAAATCACTGCCCCCTGCTTTCCGATTTGATGCGACTTCAAAGGAGGAGTTCTTCGATTGGATTAAGCACAGTGTCAAATTCCTAGACGGATACGCACCTAACCTTCGTAATTGTGTTGATAGTTCAGAAGGGAAGTTTTTTGGGATGAAGAGTCATGATTGTCATGTTGTCATGCATCGCCTCGTTCCATTTGCATTTGAAGGTCTTATTCCTAAAAACGTCCATGGAGCTATTGCAGGTACATACATTTACACAATTATGTATGTTACCATATTTTTATTTGTGATCATTATACGTTATTTAATTTTGTATGTCTACTATATATGAAGGGATCGGTGCTTTCTTCCGGGATCTATGCACGAGATCACTTACATTAGCCGGAATCCGAAATCTGGGGGAAAATATACCGGTTCTCCTTTGCAACCTCGAGAAAATAGTTCCTCCTGCCTTTTTTTATGTTATGGAACATCTTCCTATTTATCTCCCTCGAGAAGCAGCATTTGGTGGGCCGGTTCAATACCGATGGATGTACCCTTTTGAGCGGTATATGTTCCACCTAAAGAAGAAGGTGAAAAATCTTGCTAGAGTTGAGGGTTCTATTGTCGCACAGAGCATTAATGAATAAACTTCCAACTTTGCCGGCTACTACTTTCCAGCACAAGTCCAAACAAAAAGTAGACGCCCCACACGGCATGATGATGGAAGGAAAATAACTAGTTATCTTGTCTATGTCTCCGAAATATTTACTCAGATTGGACGACTAAGTGGAAAAAGCAAGGATCGGCGACTATCAGAGGAGGAGCAAAGGCACTTGCATATGTATATTCTGACAAACTGCGACGACGTTTTGGAATATGAGAGGTACCTAATTATTATTTTTTTTAATTACTTAACAAAGTTTACTAATGCTATTTTCTAATGCATTTGTTCATGCATAGGATGTTCATGGCCCAAATACGCGATTGGTATCCAAATTACACAGAGGATTAGCTTGCTGTCGTCAAGCAGAACGACTTTGGTGATTGGTTGAAATATTATGTAAGTGTTAAATGATGCTTTATTATATAATTAAATTGTATAACTTCAAGTTCATTTTGTAGTTTTTAAGAATCAAACATTTTGTAGTTTTTAATTGAAACCATCATCGGACACATAAGTGTTCTTATATGTTCTATGTGTTTTTATGAAAGCTTGAACTCGTTCATCGATCGATTGTTACGAAATCCAAAATAACTTGTTTTGTTTGGTTTTAAAAGTTTTTCCTTATTAGTATGTACTGGGAAGAACCTGAGACCGAAGCTCTCTCTCAGACGAACTCCCAAAATCGGAAGAGTCCCCGAGAAGGGAAGGGACCTGATGTCAACAACAACGGGGCGACCAGCTTCAAAAAAACCGAAATCGAAATGGTAAGTATTTTGGTGTTTTTAGTTATTTTCAAATATCGTTTTTAATATATTTATTAGTAACTAACAGTTTTACTTATTTTCTAGATGCAGGAAGACGGCAAACCACCGGATCACCTGAAAGTGATGGTGAGGACGCACACCAACAAGAAGACAGGCCAAATTCAAGATCTGGCCGTCAGGGAGATCGTCGAAATGGTGACGAAGACGAGGGAAGAGATCATGACCCAGAGATCGCAAGACGGCACCACCGATTCCAACGACCTCACTCGGGTCGAGATCAACAACCTAGTGCTCGGGGTAAGTAATAATTATAGATTATAATTTCAATTTAGACAATTATTTGTTAAGAAGATCTAATGTTTTTGTATTATTTTTGTAGGAGGTACCCGTTAAAAAAGGTCGTCGGCCAAGGTTGGGTAAGATTGCGACCCAACCCGCAACTTCTTCGGCCGGTTTCCCGATGGATGAAGACGTTATCCGCTAAAATGAAGAGCTCAAGGGTAAAGTAACAGCTTTGGAGGACGAGCTCTCGACTCAGAAAACAAGGAGCGACAAAATGGCGGATATCATGAAATCAAAGTTCCCAGATTTCCCGCCAGATTTATTTTGATTTAGTTTTTTTGTAATTTTCCAACAATCTAAAAACCTTTAATAATTATTTAATTTTATAAGATTTTTAAATATTTCGTATTTTATAAATTATTTAATAAATAAAACAAATTAAATAATGATTTTTTTTTTTTTTAAATATCGATTTTTTTAAATCCCTCGGAAATTTCCGAGGGATTTTTGAGGGAATTTAGAATCTTGATCGGTTTGAAACCGATCCCCAAACCGATCACTATGAGGGATTTTCCCTCGGGAATCCCTCAGAAACCCGTCAGAACTTTTGGCCCTCGGGAATCCCTCGGATTTATCCCCGACGGACTGGTTCTTGGAAATCCGTCGGGTCTGTTGGTCCTCGGAAATCCCTCGGAATTATCTCGGACGGACTGGTCCTCGGAAATCCATCGGGTCTGTTGGCCCTCGGGAATCCCTCGGAATTATCCCGGATGGACTGGTCCTCGGAAATCTCTCAAAATGATCCCGGACGGACTGGTCCTTGGAAATCTGTCGGGTAATTTAGCCCTCGGAAATCCGTCGGAAAATTTCAAGGAATTTCCGACGGATTTAGATTTCCAAGGAGATAGTTCCGACGGCTCAAATCCGTCGGAAATCCGTCTGGAATGACTGTTTCCGACGGAATATCGACAAATTTGGCCGTCCTGAATGGGTGTTTTTCTTGTAGGGCACTGGTCAAGTTTCATCATAGATTTTTGTCCTTACTTGAAATAAAAACCTAAAAATGAAAAAAATTGTGAGAATGAAAAGATTCAAGAAAGAAAATGTGGTTAGTAAGGGATGAAATCCTCCCCCAGACTTAAATCACACTGTCCCCAATGTGAAATAAATAAAGAAAAGATGGAAAGGATGATGGAAAAGGGTTTAGAAAACTTACCTGGAAGTGGTTGGATGGTGCGGTGGTGGTGGTGGTGGCGATGAGTGTTTGTATAGCCGGATTAGAACTTGAAGTTCTTGTTGTTTGCCCAGTTGAATGCCTTAGGACGGGTTTTCTTCAAGTAGGATGTCCATTGACGAGGTGAATTTGGCTTTGGGATGGTAAAACATGGTGGTGGAATGAAGTGAGTTGCGGATGGGTGTCACCATGTTTAGATGCGTTGTGGTTATGGTGAAAGGTTGTTTTGCTGCAGGCCTGGAGTTAACCTTGCGGTGGAAAGAGGTTTGGCCGCACTATGGGGGTGTGTGGTTGCAGTGGGGCAAAGTTTGGCGAAAACTGGAGCTGGGCACACTCTGGGGGCTCGGGGTTGTGGTGAATGATGGTTCGACCGCATGGTTGAAGATTTCACTGCGGTGGAGAGGTGTTTTACCACACTCCTGGAACTCTGCGTGTGGTCATGTGCAGTTCAAACCGAAACATAATTTTTTTTGTCTTTTTTCGTTTTTTCAATTTTTTTTGTGCTTTTTGTACTCTTTATGAAAACCTGAAACTAAATAAAACCAAAAACAAAAAGAAAAATAAAAAAATAAAACAACCTAAGTGGGTTGCCTCCCATAAGCGTTTGTTTAAAGTCTTTAGCTTGACTTGGATGGGGAGATGAAATTAGTTGAAGAAACATCATGTCCGAAGACAAGTTCTTTTTTTATCTCCTTCTGTTGTTATCCTCTGTAGAAAATAACACCGTATTGTTACCCGTTTTACTATTTATTTTAGAACACTTTATTAAGTGTTTCACTTGGTTTTACATGCTTTTATTATGATTTTTGCATATTTGTAGTTTCAATACTCTTTCCAGGTTACTTAGGCAAAAACAACGCAAATTGGAGAAAGACCAGATTTTGGACAATTTTGGACCGTCAGATGTTCGAAATCCGATGGAGACCTTCTCACCGTCTTATCACGCCCAACTTTGGACACAAAATAGAAGGGAGAACCACCTTTCATACCCAATTGGTTTTAAGACAATCCAACGGTTAGATCTCAAGATACATCCAATTGACTGAAGGCATGTTCTGCAGTCTCGCGAAAGAAGCAAGAGAAGAATTGAAGTTTCAACCTCAGAGGCCAACCACCGCGCCAAGGCTCATGACCGCGGCGAAGACACTCCTAGCCGCGGGTCGAGGCTCTCCAGCTACGGCGAAACCACCTTTGGCCGCGGGTCCAGCTCATGCACACGCAGTCAGCCAAATTCGGCCCAAAATCAGCTCGTTTGAAGCCCGCTTCAATCACACTTCGTTTTCTCTTTAAAGAAACCCTAAGGATTACCAAAGAAAGAGTTGAAGACCTATAAATACATGTTTTATAGACACAATTTCGTAGCCACCATAGAACACCTTTTAGTTTACTTTTTGCATTACTTTTTTAAGCTTTTGTTCTTTTTTTCGAGATTGGTGAAGAAGTTATCTCCGGCCTTAGTTCTTAAACTCGAGAGGCTCCTTAACCAACCTCCTGTTCTTTATCTATTCATGCTTTTTCTTTCTTTAATCATATCCGAGTAGTTCTCTTGTTGGGCGAAGGGATCTCAAGGGGCTCTCATGGATCGATTTATCATTAGGGTTTAGTTTAGGATATCGATTAGGGTTCTTCGTTCTATCCTTATTTTTAATGCATGTTTGCTTGATTATCTACCTTGCAACTGAACTTAGATATTTTTAGAGCTAAGAAGGTACTAGATCTATATGTTTGACCTAGGGTAGACGAGCAAAACCGTCACAAAATACGAAAATATACTTGTGGAGGAGTTGTGAGCGTTAACGATCTTTGGGTATCATCATAACTTTCTGCGCGTCCGGAGACGAAAGCTACCGGTCGAGTATATAAGTTATCGGTGTGTAGGATGTACGAAAGTAGGCTACACACAGTGTCCGTGTCCCAAGTTCAAGAACCAAAAGACGACAAAAGTCGCACTAAAAATCTTAGCAAATGTCTTATGATAATCGACCATGATCCCTAGAGAGTTCCCGATTGCCCAACGCTTAGTTTATTTATTTACAGCCTCGCCTTTATTTATTCACTTGCTAACTTGCTTTCTTATTTATTTGCTTCGATTAGTTTAAATTCCAAAATTGATTTGCTTACTAGTTTATTTACTTACTCGCTTTCTTATTTTCTCGCTTAATTTAGTTTAAATTTTTAGCACTAGTTTCATGACAAACCATAAACCTTATCTTCGTTTTAGACTTCCTTACTAACTCTCTTTCTAAGGTCTCGCAGAACAGCTTTCCCTCCCTGTGGATCGATACCTAAAGTACTACAACGCATGCAGACTTTTAGGTTTACAAATTTAAAACCTGAAGTTTCGGAGAACAAATCCGATCGCATCAGAAGACTCATCACGTTCGTCTTCACATTCAAGACGGGTGCCTCTTGATAGGTTGTATGGTATCAAGTTTTTGGCGCCGTTGCCGGAGAAGCAATTGCTACTCGTTCTGTCACACCTTAGAGGTTAGTAAATCGACTCAAGAACAAACTTTTTCATTTTAATTTTCGTTTTTGTTTTTCTTGGTTTCAGTTTTGAAACATGAACTTGCCTCTGGAGAGAGATCATTACTACGAGCACAGCTACTACGACCCATCTTATGCTCACTACTCTCACGATTCATACACCAATTGTGATTCGTTCTACATGGATCGGAAAACAGCACCGACCATGGCACGCAAACACTAGGACCACATCATCTTCACACCCGAATACATGGACATGTTAAACTCGGTTAGCAAATCATCATCCCCTGATTTTGATGAAGAACGCTTTGAACGCAACAAGGAGGACTTGCTACAAGGACGCTTCAAGCCAAGGCGTCACTCCAACTGCCATTCACATTGCAAATGCCAAGGTTTCACTCATAAGCCTCTCTATGATAAGGAGAACACGAGATATTGCAATGCTATGATTTCATCAAGACGAAAAGAGCTTAGAGCCACGCTAAAGAGACATTCGGAGGGAAACTTTGAGGGGTCGGATTTTTCTAAAGCTAACGTGGACAGTATTGTTCAAGAACTAAACGAGTCTATGCACGAAGATGAAGGGTACTACGTAGCTGCTGAAATTGATGGAGTACCCATAGCCAAATTGGTTATAAAGAAGTCATCAAATGAAAGTCCCTTGGATTCTCAAGCTCATGTCGTCGAAAAAGAACATCAAAGAAAAGAAGGACCTGTTTCTACTCTTACTCCTCACCATGTTGAGCGTGAGATAGATCTCGTGAAGGATGAGACACTAATGGATGCATCCGAGCAACCGTTGAAGACGTTTTCTAAGATGAAGGATCCCGGAAAATTTGTTGTTCCATGCTCGATCAAGGGAATGGAATTTTGTGATTCTCTTTTTGATACCAAATCTGATGTGAATCTCATGCTAAAGGACATAGCAGAGAGCATAGATGTTGGAGCATTCATCGATTATCCAAATCAACATATGTGTTTCTCGAGGATCAACAAGAATACCTTCTATCCGGCGATTCCCGCAAGGAGCTCTCATTTTATGAACACATGCAGCGGAGATGAACCACTCTTAGACTCTAGAGGAACTACAAAGGACGTTGAGAGCGTTCTAGAAGAAGGTGCACCGTCACACTTGAAGAAAACATCAAACCGACAAGTTCGACGTACAAAAGGATCCCCTTTGATGCACACTCGACCCTTGCTCATATGATTCGTGGTGGAGGCTCAATTGAAGCTAAGGTGAAGCTTAAATGGCCCTCAAGACTCTTCCCTCAAGACTCTTCACAAGAAAGACGAAGTGGAGACGAGAAACATGACGAACCGAGCAAGACGGCTCGAGACACCTCCACCGCGGTCGCGCTTCCTCCACCTACGGCTGTCCCCTCTTCTGCCACGGTTGCACATCACCAACCCGCGGCCAAGCCACCTTTCGCCGCGGCCACAGCTCCTCCACCCGCAGCCACCCCCTGTTTTGCAATTTCTCCGGTTTCTCGTGATCTAGCCACACCCCTTGGAGCAAACCGTCTTCACCTTGGATGCTTCACCACTTCAGATAATAAAGGACCATTCCCCCATGCATCTTTCAACATGATTCGATCTTATGACGTGATGCAAACCTCATACACTTCAACATACAAGAATTCAACACGTTTGCCAAGCACGGACAATGTTGATGAATCATACTTCAAGGAAGCTCCAAGTCTGATTTTCCATTGTGATCCCGGAGGAGATCACCATCTCGGACTTGATGACAGAAATCCCGAGTGGGAGTGGCGTGATATGTTTTATACGAAGGATTACAAGGTTAAATCAAAGGAAACTTGTTTTCGGACAAGACATTGCTTCGACTAAGCTCACCTAGCTACCAACGTCGAGCTAAACGACTTTAAACAAAAGCGCTCAATGGGAGGCAACCCATTTCAGTACGTTTTTATTTTTAGTTTTTCTTTCTTTCTGTGTTAACGTTTTCTTTTTCCTAGTTTCAGTTTTCAAAAAAAAAATCAAAAACCCCAAAAAATTCAAAAAATTCAAAAAAACCAAAAACACAAAAAGATGGAGACACGGTTCGAAGCTGGTCAGTCTAGCCCGAACCGCGAGGAAGGACCTGACCGCAAAAGAAGATCGATCGCAGGTGCGTCCCACCGACCTGCGGCGAACTAGCCATCGACCGCGGGTGCGTCCCACCGACCCCCGGCGAACTAGCGATCGACTGCGGGTGCGTCCCACCAACCCGCGGCGAACTCCCCTTTGGCCGCATGTGCAACACCCCGAGCCGCGGCCACTCCCCTGCCGATCCCGAGCGATCCTAATCCATTTCCAATCACCCCCACACCCATTCCCCATCACCACAACACCATTTTCCATCCCCCATCAATCACCATTCCATTCCCGCATCCATTCCCCAACCACTTCCAAGTAAGTTTTATTTTTCCCTAAACTTTTTCAATTATTACATACATCTATTTCTCGTCCTTGCTCGATTTATTTCACACTGGGGACAGTGTGATTTAAGTCTGGGGGAGGATTCCATCCCTTACTAATCACTTTTTCTTTCATGAGTCTTTGCATTTTGCATTTTTCAAGCTTTCTTTTAAAAAATTTCAAGTTTTTCAATAAGTGTAGGAATATGTTTTGAGGGAATGATGAAAGAAATCCATGACAATAACCGACCAGTGTGATTCTACGCTATTTCCTAGTAACATGTTTTTTCTTCGTAATTTGGTTCTAAACTAGGCGGTAGCTAGAGTTTCTGTTAATCCGAAATCCCCAGAAGAATTTAGACCGTAGAGATTCTTTAAGATGGAATATACTAGCTCTATTATACTTGAACTTTAACTTGACTTAATTTTCTCATCAAAGGTTTAGGCAAAGATAACGAATCATACATTCATGACGTTCTTTTACCTTTTACCACTCTTTGTCGTAACTGAATGGTCAGCTCATCTTTAGTTGGTACCCCACCCGAAACTTAACCATTGTTCAAACCTCATGCATCTCTCTTTGTGTCTCATGTGCAGATATGTGCAAAAACGCCAGAGAGGGAGGAACGACATAGTTTTCAGTCACTAAAGACGAAGACTATACGCGATCGGTGGAGGTGAATTCAACAAAGACGAGAGCTTGGTTTTGCCTTGGAAAACTCAAAATCATAGTAAATTTTCGTGCCTCTAAGACTCTACCTCAATAAAAGGCGTTTCCCCATTTCAAAAAAAAAAAAAAAAAAAAAAAATCGAAAATAATCGAAAGGGAAAGGAAACAAGAGCCTAAAAAGAGTCTAGGTTGGTCAAAATACTTATGAGGCATCCATGGTTCGTTCGTGAGAAGTCTGTAATTCCGAGCCCACATAAAATTCTAAGTCTTGAGGAATGACAGAAAACTTATGTTTTTAGAGAAAGGAGGAAGTGCAACATTTTTACGCAAGAAGAAGTGACTGGAAACTGTGGACGTCAATAGCTTCATCCTCTCTTATTTTTTGGCATAACATCTAGCATCCTCCGGTGAAATTACGGTAACCCGAAACACTTTTAACCTCACCTCTAAATGCCTTTAATACCTAGCCTCGATTGTCTTGGTTTGATCCTTTTGATGAGAAGTTCACGTTTGCACTTAATGTATTTAGAGAGCTAGTTGACCTGAATTTTTGATTTTGAAAGTTTATATTTCGTATGACGGATAATGTGGACTAGTGTTACAGGAACTTCTAGTGAGAATTTTCTAGGCCAGGTTGCGTTTTATGTAGTTCGATGGTTATGGTTTAGAAGGATGGTAATCAAAGCTTGATTTTTTTTTGATCATTCCAAGCTTTGATTTTGTTTTGTTTGAGGACAAACAAAGTTTAAGTCTGGGGTGTGATAACACCGTATTTTTACCGGTTTTACTATCTATTTTAGAACACTTTAATAAGTGTTTCACTTGGTTTTATATGCTTTTATTATGATTTTTGCATATTTGTAGTTCCAAGACTCTTTTTGGGTTACTTAGGCAAAAACGACCAAATTGGAGAAATACCAGATTTTGGACAATTTTGGACCGTCAGATGTTCGACATCCGATGGAGACCTTCTCACCGTCTGATCATGCCCAAATATGGACATAAGATAGAAGGGAGAATCATCTTTCATACCCAGTTGGTTTCAAGACAATCCAACGGTTAGATCTCAAGATATATCCAACTGATTGAAGGCATGTTTTGTAGTCTCGCGAAAGAAGCAAGAGAAGAATTGAAGTTTCAACCTCATAGGCCAACCACCGCGGGTCCAAGGCTCACGACCGCAGCGATGACACTCCTGTCCGCGGGTTGAGGCTCTCCAACTGCGGCAAAACCACCTTTGGCCGCGGGTCCAGCTCACGCACACGCGGCTAGCCAAATTCGGCCCAAAATCAGCTCGTTTGAAGCCCGCTTCAACCCACTTCGTTTTCTCTTCAAAGAAACCCTAAGGACGACCAGAGCAAGAGTTGAAGACCTATAAATACATGTTTTATAGACACAATTTCGTAGCCACCATAGAACACCTTTTAGTTTACTTTTTGCATTACTTTTCTTAAGCTTTGGTTCTTACTTTTTATATTGGTGAAGAAGTTCTCTCCGGACTTAGTTTTTAAACTCGAGAGGCTCCTTCACCAACCTCATGTTATTTATCTATTCATGTCTTTGCTTTCTTTAATCATATCCGAGTAGTTCTCTTGTTGGGCGAAGGGATCTCAAGGGGCTCTCATGGATCGATTTATCATTAGGGTTTAGTTAGGATATCGATTAGGGTTCTTCGTTATATCCTTATTTTTAATGCATGTTTGCTTGATTATCTACCTTGCAACTGAACTTAGATATTTTTAGAGCTACGAAAGTACTGGATCTATATGTTTGACCTAGGGTAGACGAGCAAAACCGTCACAAGATACGAAAGTATACTTGTGGAGGGGTTGTGAGCGTTCAAGACCTTTGCGTATCATCATAACTTTCTGCGAGGCCGGAGACGAAAGCTACCAATCGAGTATATAAGTTATGGTGTGTAGGATGTATGAAAGTAGGCTACACACAATGTCCGTGTTCCAAGTTCAAGAACCAAAAAACGACAAAAGTCGCACTAAAAATCCTAGCAAATTTCTTATGATAATCGACTATGATCCCTAGAGAGTTCCCGATTTCCCAACGCTTAGTTTATTTATTTACAGCCTCACCTTTAAGTATTCACTTGCTTACTTGCTTTCTTATTTATTTGGTTAGATTAGTTTAAATTCCAATATTGCTTTGCTTACTAGTTTATTTACTTGCTCGCTTTCTTATTTTCTCGCTTAATTTAGTTTAAATTTCTAGCACTCGTTTCGTGACAAACCATAAACCTTATCTTAGTTCCAGACTTCCTTACTAACTCTCTTTCTAAGGTCTCGCAGAACAGCTTTCCCTCTATGTGGACCGATACCTAAAGTACTACAACGCACATCTGTGCACTTGCAGACTTTTAGGTTTACAAATTTAAAACCTGAAGTTTCGGAGAACAAATCCGATCGCATCAGAAGACTCATCACGTTCGTCTTCGCATTCAAGACGGGTGCCTCTTGATAGGTTGTATGGTATCACATACGTCTTTGTTGATGTTGGCGAGAGAGACACGTCGATTGGACAAATCCATGATGGCGCCAGCCGTAGCAAGGATCGACCATCCCAAGATGATTGGTGAATGATCATCATCTTTCGGTGTCTTGGGAATGAAGAGGTCGACGAGAGCTATGCAATCTCCTATCTTGACATGCATGTCATAATTAATTCCTTTCGGTGTTGCAGATGATTGGTCTGCAAGTCTGATATGATGTTGGTTGGGTAAACATGCTTGATACCCATCCTATGAGAGGTTTCCTTTGATATGATGCTAAGGCATGAACCTGAATCGCAGAGAACATTCTGAAATTCGACTCCTTGAATGCTTCAAGTGATAAGAAATTGACATTGATCTTCGATCTTGTGTAGGGATCGAACTGGTCTTCCGGTTCTGGCGTGGTTGAAGAGGTCTTGAATCTCTCAAAAGGATTCCTTGCTTTCACAAAAGAAATGACCAATCATATGGTCTATCCAAGCTATGGCAAACGTGATTCCATGAGGGAGATCACGAACCACAGTGTTGAATTCTTCAAGATTCTTCGAATTGATCCAATTTGGGTACCACGTGTACTTCTCTGGGCGAGCTATGTGAGTCATGTAAAAGGTGGTGGAGCTTCTGGCTCTGCCGAAATAGGCAGGGGCGGATCCACGTTCAACAAGGAGGGGGCAAGTGCACCACTCATATTTTTGTAACCAATGTAATTTTGTTATAGCTCCGGTTAATGCACCCACGTTAAAATAATATTATGCCCCTTCCTCAAAATCTAAGTTGGTACTAATTTATAATAGGCATTTAATATACGCACACTTTTAGTCAAGTCTATCTATATTATTGTTTTCACCAAACACATGTACAATATATAATGATTAAAATTTATATATTTTAACAAAAAGAATTCTATTGTTTTTACTTTTGTGACTTGTGTGAGATTATTAGATTTGCAGTTTTGGTAATTTTTTATATCTAAGATTTTAATTTTAACTGATAACGTAGATACATATCTTATCAATTAAGAAATAAAAGTAAATAAATTGTCTACAATTCAAATATTAGTATATGTGAGTTGAAACAAAGAGTGATGATATTTTATATAATTAAATAGCTAAAATTCTTAATATATAATTTACAATTAATTATTTCCATGTTATCTAAATACTTTTATAACTCTAATTTTCAAAAATAAAAATAATATACTTTTCTTTATTGTAAAATAATTTTTAATATTAATTAATGTTTAATATTTTGTCCCTAGTCATTTGTTTCTCTAGATATGCCATTGGAAATAGGTACGAATATCTTCCTTGCTCTCGCTGCTTTCGAGGAAGAAATCGAATAGATAGTGCTTCATCCATGCTTCTTCAAACGAGACATACTAGGGATCTTTTTGACCAAGTTCTTAAACTCAATCAACCTTTCTCTGTTGATGTGATGCGTAAGAGGCTTCTCTTTTTTCCTTAAGTAAGCGAGAATACGTGTTTTGATATGCTCAAGAGTTGGCTCAAAGGCATGAGTAAGACTCTATGTAAGCATTCGCGGCATCATACTCATGAATAGAATTGATGTAAGAATAATCATCATCCATTGGAAAGCTTTCTTCGCATTTTGATTTAGAGGATGATGTAGTCAAAGGTGCAGAGAAAGTTGGTTCCAAGTGACCAGAAGTGGTTGGAGAAGGTTGAGTGTTGATGGCAAATAGAGCTTGCTCGAACAGTCGTGGCCGCATGATGAGGTGTCGAGGTTGTGGTGGAAGTTGCTCTGGCCGCACTCATGGAGCTCTGCCTATGGTAAAATGATCGTCGACCGCACCCTCGGGATTCTGCGTGTGGTCAGGTGTATGACAGATTTCGATATTTGTTTCACCTAGATTGATGTCTCCTCCTTGTTTTTCTTCTAAAAAAAACCATCATCTTCTTCAAAAGAGTTAAATGGCTTCGTCTTTTCATCAAGGTTGAGAGTGCACAACAATTTGTCATGCTCAACATGATACATAGAGATTTTTCTCACTTTTTCTTCCATTTCTTCAAGGGTGTTGACAACTCGTTCAAGAATGGAATCGGTGTCTTCAGCTTGAGATTCGACATTGCGTAGTCCTTCTACATGTTGCAGGATGTCACTCTCTGCTCGATTTCTATTCAAGTAGATAGAGTCGTCCGTGTCTTCAAGTTTGCACTTCAAAGTATGGATATCACGCATATCGCGGTTGAGATCATTCTTTTGCATCTTCTGTTCGTCTTCAATAAATGATAGCCTTTCATTGATTGTTGCTGCATTTTTTAGAGTTTGCTCCTCTAGAGCTTTGAGGTGAATAGAGAGGCCTTCAACTTTCGCAAAAAAAATTAGCATTGAATGCATTCATCTTCTTGTTCAAAGAGGCTTGCATCATGACTTGATAGTCCATGTATTGGCTCAGCATTGCCTCGATTCTTTTCACTTGAGTTTGGGGCTGCAAGGGACGATTTTGTTGGTTCAAAATCTGATGAGGAAGACGGTAAGGATGACAATTGTTGTTGCACCAAGGTTGTGCAAAACATTCATCTCGAGAAGGAGGCTGATGCCATGATAGTCGCAATTGAAATGAAAGTAAAGAGCTTCAGATGGGTCGTAGAAACCCTGCTCCATATCAGGATCTCGCTCTAGAGGCGGATCCATGTTTCATAGATCTGAAACAAAGAAAAACTAAACCAAAAATTAAAAGAAAAACGGTGGTCTTAGAGTCGGTTACTAACCTTAAGATTTTTGCAGGCACGAACGAATAGATTTCCCGGCAATGGTGCCAGAAAACTTGATGGGTGCTCAATGTAGCTCAAGTTTCCAAATTTATAAACCCCAATCTGCAAGTGCACATAATGCGTTGTAGGACTTAGGGGTCGATCCACAAAGAATCTACGCATGTCTGCAAAACTGAAAATAAGATTAGTAGCAAGCTAGGACAAAGTGTTTTTGAGAATGATGTCATGAATTCTAAGGATGCAAAAAGGAAATAAAAATCGGTTGTAAAATATGATAACTAAATGTTGGGTCTTCAGGGATATCGCAGAGGTTATGATTGATTCAGACAAGTTAACGAAGCTTCTAATGATTCTAGCTCAACGTTCCCTAACTCGAAACAAGGATTTGTGGTTAGCCTATTTTCATAGAGCTAAACACCTATTCTCTAACAATTTAACTACTCAGCATTCGTTGGTAGCCACGTAGCTGATCACGCAATAAATTCAAGTTCATCAATACGTTCACAAAGCCCTATAAGTATGTTTTCGTATCTTATAGTGTAATTGCTCTCCTAAGCTATCAAGTTTTTCATTTATATTCCTCAAATACCCAAGTGAAAGTAATGTCGTTGTGTACTTGAGGGTCGAACTCAAAAGAGATGATCTAAACACTAAGAATCCAAGCAATGCAATTAGCTAAGAAGATTAGGTTGTTTGGTTTTTAATTCTAAAGTCCTAAATGCAAATGAATGAAAACAAAGAGGGAAAATGAACTTAAGATACAATCTAAATGACCAACTTAAAACAAGAATCAAATCTAAAACATGAAAATAACAAAGGAAAATCTAATATAATGCATAAACAAAAGCAAGATGCAAAATTGAACCAAAAATACGAAAAATCAACTAAAGTCAACCTAAAGTCAAAGACGAAAATGCAACTATATGAAAGAAAATGTGGATCAAGGCATGGTATAATTGATTAGAGTAGCTAATGGTTAAATCATGGTTCCTAAACAGGCTTGGTGAAGTACTAATCTAGTAGTTTAGGCTCTTAAGTTAACTAATTCATTCCCATTGCACTAATTAATCCAATGAACATTCTAATTATCTATGTTTCCACATACAATTTAAACATCAAAGTTCATTAAGTTCAATCCTAAACACTTTAGAAACTACCTTAACATCTAATCTCTTAGGCTAAGCTTGGTTTATTCATTTGGTTTTGGTTGGAGAATTTCAACGAACACCTTGTGGGTGTGAAATTCTCTTAGTTCTAATTTGAGAATTTCTATTTCAATCTAGCATTAAGAACTCACCAAATGATAGATTCCATAAGATATAGCCTTAGAAAACCATAAGCCAACCAATTACTAACCTAATCTAACCATAACATCAATCCAAAAAGAAGACTACTCACTCATGGATATGGTTAAATCCATGGTAAGAAATGAAAAAGTAATGAGATACAAAGAAGAAATCATAAGAAAATATAAAATTACAAAAGAGTAATGAAGTTTACTCATCCAAAATCACCAAAAGATTCAAGAACACATGTGATAAGATCCTCCCAAGGACTCGTCACTCTAAGGTTGGTAGATGGATAGATGATGATGCAAAGAAGCGATGAAGCCTCAAAGATCAACGTGATGGATCGAATGGTCGCAGAAGAATTCCGGAAGGCTCTTGATATACCGGGTTGATCCCTTGTATATGATACACCAAGACGGATCGGTTTGTGATCCCTTGGATATGACACACCAAGACAGATCGATTTGATCAATGGATATTACACACAATGATCGAAAGTTCACAAGAAACTCGAAATGAGAATCACTCTAAATGGTTTCCAAAAATATTGATTAAAACTTATTTTCTCAAATGAGATTAAATGAGTATTTAAAGGAAAAAGAAACTTGTAAACAAAGCTAAGTAATTATTAGTCTTGAAAATCAAAGGTAATAAAGATAGTTGAATGAGAATTTAACCCTTGGAATTCTAAGGTGCCTCTTGGTCTTCAAAGGTGACTCTTGAGCTTCATTTTCGTCACTTTATTTGGGCAGCAAATAAAGTGAATTATTTTGGGCTTTCTTGGATTTCTATTAGGCTCAAAGTGGGCTGGACTTGATATATATCATCCCCAATGGACTTCTGAATATTCTCCTTGTCCAAAACCTCTTGAATTAGCCCGTTAAGTGCTCCCTTAAGTTGTTTAGCTCAAGCTCTTGTCACTGGCCCACGGGTACAAGCAATGCGTCCTTTTGATCCTCCTTTCTGCTCATGATGATCACACCAACATGTTTAGATCCATTTGGTAACTTAGAAAACCAAAACTTAGCTAAAAAATTAGGTAAAAGCATATTTATAGCAAAGGGAGTGAACCGGGTCAACCCGGGACAAACCGGGTTTGACCCGGTGATTTTCTGCATAAATTGGCCTTCCGATCGACCAGTTGATCGACCAAGGAGGTAGATCGTTTTCGGCAGGAGCTTTTGATCGACCGGCGTGGTCGATTGGATTGTGGCAGTGACTTCCGATCGACTGAATGATTGACCAGGGAGATAGGTAGTCTTCATTTGCACTGCTGATTGACCGGATGATCAACCGGTTGGTCGATTGGAGCTGCTTCATCTCGTTTTCATGCTTCTCGTCATTCCCTTTTGGCCTCTAATCCTTCTCCAACTTTCCGTAAGCATCTTTAGCTCCCAAAGCACCTAAAACACTCCATAATGCACCAAGACTCACTATGACTGCTCTAAGACTCACTAAGCTCTAAACATGGATACAATCTTAATGAAAACTATTAAATGCATACTAAAGAGCATGAAAATTATACTAAATGAATGCAAGAATGAAGTAAATAATGCAATTCTCAATGACTCAAAGATCAAGGAGTTGAGTGAAAAGTTTGACAAAATGCTGATATCATTGTAAAACCCGGTGCCTTTTGTGGGAGACTTTGAAGGAGGACAAGAGATAGTGCTTGATGGTAGCCAAGAAGGGGCAAGAGGAGGTCAGTTATGTCCAAGGACAAGGTGGATACTATGTCCAAAGGCAGTTCAACCCGAACTATAGGAACCATCCTAACCTCTCCTATCGAAGCAACAACGTGGAAAACCCTCAAGACCAAATGTACCAACAGCAAAACAAACCGCAATAATCATTTAGTGAAGTGGAGATGGTTTATGTTAATGATTAGACTAACATAAATTTCTATTTGAATTAGGTTTACTTTTACATTTTTGTTTCTTTTACGGCGTGTAAAATATTGAATTATAAACCGCTTAGGCGCATGTCTTAATTTAGTTTAGTGACGTTGAAATGGTTTATGTTAATGAAAGCTATACCACTGAAAAAGTAAAATATTTTATCAAAAAAATAAAAGTAAATGAAAGTAAAAATAAAGAAGAACGTGTTGTGATATCATAAAGAGTGAGTTACACAATAGGATACTTCTACAAGGTTTTCTATCTAAATACTTTGTGCTATTTAGGCACTTTCAACACTACAAAATTTGTTAATCTCGTATTGTCCCTGAATTAGAGGAGAAATCGTTGGACTGTAACTATTAGAGGAGAGGAGATTGAGGAAAAAAGAGTTGGAAAATTTTAAATCTGAACCGTTGGTTTGAATGAGTGATTAGGATCGTGTGGATGAGATTTAAGGAAGCAAAAATATACCATTGTTGTAGAAGAAACTCACGCTTCTCCTTCCCATCTACTCTTTTTTTTTGTTTTTTATTTTGTGAAAATTACTCAAAATAACCTTGGAATATGGTGATATTATTAGACTAACTCTCATGGAATGAGGAATAATTAAACTAACCTTCAAAAGTTTGTAAATGTCATTTATATCCAAGTTTTTGTTTTATTACCAGTTTGCCATTTCCTTTTTATTTTTGAAGAGTCTGCCAAAAATTGGAAAAATTTGCCATAAAATTTGAAGAGTCCCCGAAAAAATATCATACTAGCAGATTGAAACTCAAGTGAAGTTTGAAAGACTTCCATAGAGTTTGCCAAAAATTGGAAGAATCTGCAAAAAATTTGAAGAGTCTGCCAAAAATTTGAAGAGTATGCCGAAAAATTTGCAAATCGGCAGATTGAAATTCAAGTTTACCAAAAAATTTGTAAGACTTTCGTAGAGTCTGTCAAAAAATTGAAGAGTTTGTCGAAAAAATAGAAACTAGCAACTTGAAACTCAAGTCTGCCAAAAAGTTTGGAAAACTTCTATAGAGTCTGCCAAAATTTTGAAAAGTGCCAAAAAATAACAGACTAAGGGGGGTTATTGGTTGTATAAGTTGAAGTCAACTCCATTAGATTTAAATTAGATTAGATTTTTAAAAAATTAGCTCATTTAGAATCCAAGGTATATGAATTCTCTAAAATTTTAAACTATGTGGCAGTGTATTTAGAAAGTCAACATGATATCATTTGAATTCTAATAGAATAGAATTCTCAATAATACAAAAAAAGATCAAAGCAACAAAAAAAAAAAAACCTAAAAACACATAATTAAGAAATGTAACAAAAAAAATCAAAGAAAAAAAACCACATTCATTCCATATTGGTTTGAATACACCTTAGCTTTTTTTCCACTGACATACTAACAAAAACGTCTTGTATTCCCAAATGGTAAATCTTGGTAAGTGCTTAGTAACGAATACGTTGTTCCAAGTCCGAAATTTCTTTTATAGCATCTCAAACCTTATTCTTCTTTTTCTCTGCTTCCTTTTGTTGTCTTTCTTCTTTTTGTTGTATTAGATTCAAGATTTGATTGTTAATCGTCATCACTGGATTTTCATCTTTTTTTAAAGCACCTCTCTCAGATGTAGCTCTTTTTTTGGTTGAAACTTCTCTTTACGGTATTCTGAAGTTGTCTGAGAATCAAATGGTACAAAAAGCTCCGGAGACTCATGACGATGAGTTGTTCCATCTAACTCATATAGGTCATCTAGACCATGCACATATTCTTCTTTCGAATCTCCTCTAGCTTTGCTTGTGCGTGCATCCGTACTATCACCTAATTCAATTGCATTTTTCCCAGTAGCAACACCTTCCCCAAATATGATTTGAAACTCATCAAAAAATTCAAATGTTTCATAAAGTAGGTTTTTATCAGTGGGATGTGCCTATGAAATCAAAAGAAC
This sequence comes from Eutrema heterophyllum, assembly GCA_002933915.1. NCBI lineage: Eukaryota > Viridiplantae > Streptophyta > Magnoliopsida > Brassicales > Brassicaceae > Eutrema > Eutrema heterophyllum. The sequence goes on from PKMM01000785.1 coordinate 551,279, forward strand.
ATATTAATAACATGTGAATATGTAGTATAATATTATATTTTTTTAACGAGAGACTTACTTTTAAATAACCATCCCAAACTTCAGATGCTGTGAATCTTTTTGAAGAAGATCTTACCTTTTCTTTGATGACCTATGGAGAGGGAGAAAAGAGAGATGTGATGAGGGAAAAGAGAGATGTGGCGAGGGAAAATAGAGAAATGGAGGAGGGAAAATAGAGAGGTGTGGCGAGGGAAAAGAGAGAGATGTGACATGATTAATATTACTTGAGTTGGATTTTATAATTACACAAATCTGAGGGTAGCAGGTTAGATTTTGATTGCTACATTTTACACATAAAATTAGCTTCAAATTCAGTTAAACTCTTTCGCCTAAAATCAATTGTAAGAATCTGTCAAACATGAATAACATAAGATTTTAATTGACCTATTCAAATCCTTAATTGAATAACAATGGATTTCAAACTCCTTTAATGAAAAGATTGTAAATACAAGAACCAATAACATTGGATTTTTATAAAGGATTTAAAATCAACCATTGAATAACAATGGATTGTGGATGGATTTAAACTCTATTAAAAACCATGATTGAATAACACCCCTTAAGAGATTGAAATTCTAGTCTGCCAAAAAAATTGTAAGACTTCCATAAAGTCTACCAAAAAATTGAATAGTCTACCGAAAAAATAGCAAACTAGCATATTGAAATTCAAATTTGCCAAAAAGTTTGTAAGTTTTTTGTTTTTCTTTCACCATGACATTTAAGATTTTAGCAAATAAATCAGCAGAAAAATGTTTGTGTTATAAACACAACTTACGAATTTACAAAACCTAATTCTCTGTAAATAATAACCGAGCACAAAATATAAACAAAACATACAATAATTTACCGATTTTTTCATTTCAATGATGGTTGTTGCCAAATTTAGAATAATTCAACAAGTGATGGTTCTGATGGTTGATGGTCCTTTTGTTTTAAAGGTGGATTGATAAAAAGGAATTTGAATGTGTTGCCAACAATGGTTATCAAAAACCATTTACAAAAAATAACCAATTAATTGTCATTAATTAGCTTTTTAAAAAATTCGATTTCATTTCCTTTTTTAGTTAATTATCTTTTTCTTAATTATTTGATTTTTATTTATTTTTCGAATTTACTATTACTAATATTTAAGTGGCAAATAAGTAAATAAATAATATACATAAGGGTAATATAAGAAAACTGTTTTATGGAATCTTAAAAAATCTTGGAAAATTATTTTGGCTATTTTTATTGTTTTAGAGGTTATTATAGCAAACCATCTTTTATTTTTTTAAGAAAAAAGAATAAAAAACTATAACTGAAAGTAACCTCATTAAAACACAAAAAACCTAGATCTACTTTTAAGCGATGAAAAAAAAAAACATTTTTCCTCTCTCACGGCCGACAAGCGACGATATGCAAAAATTTGGATCAGCGTTTTTGACCTCCGGAATCTCCAAATCCGACCGCCGTTATCTCCGTTTTCCAGTCCACAGTGTCTTCTAGCACCATTCCACCGTTTATTCTCTCTCTCCTCCGACAACGTTCATCCGACGACTCAAAGTTCATTTGTTTTATGTCTCGAATCTCGTAGCCTAGAGTAAGCAAGCTCGTTTATATGTTTGATATCTGATTCATCTTGGGTTTTTGAAGTTTTAATTGAAGTTTGGGTTAAGTTGAAGTTTTAGTTTTTGAGAAAACCCAAAGTTTTTGGAAGATTTTTTGGATAATTCGTGATTCTCGGTGACATTAACAACATTCCGGTCACGATAGTGATTTTTCCGGTGAGAAAAAATAAACTCTGGATTTTCTATTGATGATAGATGTATTTTTCAATTGGTGGCAGATTTGTTCATCTTCTTCTCCGACATATTTATGGGTTTCGCGATGGCGGACGAGTACTCTCCGATGAGATTTCCGGCTATGTTTTGGCGGGTTCGTCGGTATAATTGATGGTAGATTTATTTTTGTGTAGAGTTTTATGATTTGATGATAAATTCATTTTTAAAATGATGGTAGATTTATAATTGAATTTTGGAGATTTATGGGGATAATTCTTCTTCTTCTCCGACAGATTTATGGGCTTCGCGACGGCGGACGAGTCTCCGACGAGATTTGTCATTTTTGTTCCTTTTCGTTATGTGTGTACTAGGACTAGGTTTGTTTCGTTATGCGTGTATGCGACTAGGTTATTGACGGTCTTCTTCTTCAACCTCATAAATAGTTGCTTACATAACTCATAAACCGCCGCTCAGCAAATTTCTTATGAAATCAGGGTTTGTCTACTTCTGAGATGAATTGTTGACTATTTTGAGATTGTAGTTAGTTGTTCTATTTATTAACTTTTCTAAAACTTTGGTTGCAGATGGTTGGAAGAAAAATTGTGTTGCTCGTGAAAGGGAAATGGTTTGAAGAATCAACTGGTGTTTTGACTTTCCTCACGGAGAAAACATGAAACAGCCGAGGTGCTTTCCTAAGTTCTAGGATGAAATATGAGGAGGTTGTAAAACTGGTGAAGGAAAAGATGGAGTTAAAATAACACGCAGTCGGCGCCCTGACCTATCAATGGCCTCAATACATGCTCATGGATGATGGCAAAGATGCACCACCGGTTTCTATTCGCTCGATGTTTCCTTGTTTGTGGAAATGCGCTCTGAGATAGAGCAACTGAACCTATGTATTAATGTGGAGGAAGAGATGACTGAGAGTGTGAATGAAAGAACTATGGTGGTATATGAAAACACTAAAGAGGATGATGGTAAGTTAGATAAGCAAATACTCTTACTTGTAGTTGAATCGTTTATTTTTGCTAAATAGTTGATTATTTAATTATTTATGTATGAGTCCTTATCTTTAGTTTGCTGCGTTGGGGGGTATATCCGTATAGAGTAGTCACATATTTATTTGACTGACTATATATTGAAAGTATTCATCTATAAATTTTGGGGGTTAATAGTGAAAGTAGTTGAGTATATTGACTTCTCACATGTTTTGTATAATTCACTACTAAGTGCGGATAGACAAGTCTTGATATTTGAATATGTATCTTGTTTCTGTAGTAATGGGTTTTGTCCACGTGAAATAGTCGTCTATTTGTGTGAGTAATTAGTTTTGACTACTAACATTTTTGTATTGTGGTTGTTGTGTAGAAGGATGTGAGAAGATGGACGAGTTGGCTGCAATTTGTCTTGCTGGTGAAGAGGTGGATTTTGACAAAGGTATTGATGATGAATCAGTTGAGGGAAATGATGAAGAGTTGCATGATTTTGCAGTTGATGAAACTGTTGAGAGAAACAATGATGTTGTCAAATTTTCACGGAAAGGAAACTCAAGAGTGGATAATTACGACTCCGGCTTTGAAGCGGATGGTGAAAGTCCACAGAAAGGTGAAAGTAGCCGTCAATCAGTTAGGTTCAGCTGCGCACAAGAGACGATTAATGGTGTTTTCGCTGACCCCGAAGAGGTCCGTGCTATGTTTGGAAGGGATGCTCCGCCAATTGTGGATGAAATTTCGGATGATGATAATAGTTGACTACTTGTAGTAATGTATTTGTATATGACTATTTATGGTTTTAGGAATCGATAGTGCTTTGAAAGACGTTTGGTACGAGGGGGATAATATTTTTGTTGGCCGGATATTCAGAAACAAAATGGAGTGCAAAATCAAAATGGCTATACACGCAATCAACAGAAAATTCCACGTTAATTAGGAATGCACGTTCCACACCAAACTACATGGAGTTCTTGTGTGTTAATCCAACATGCCTTTGGCGTGTATACGCTTCCTTGATGGTCGCATCCGGGAATTTTCAGATTAAGAAGGCAAAATTGAGACACACATGCCCCATTGACGATCAACGACAATATCACAGGCAAGCAACTACGCAGGTTATAGGAGAGTTGATATAAACAAGATTTGTGGCAGGACAAAAAGGTCCAGGTCCAATTGAGATTCAACGAATCATGCTTCAGGAGTTCCAGGTGAATATCTCCTACTGGAAGGCATGGCGATGCCGGTAAGTTGCTGTCAACAAAGCTTTTGGATCAATCTCCGGAAGTTTTGCATTGCTGCTGTCGTATATTGAAAATCTGCAAAACTCAAACCCTGGAACCGTTTGCAAAACAGAGTTTGTGGTGGACAAGAATGGTTGTAAGAGGTTCAAGTATCTATTTATCTCTTTTGTTGCCTCCATTGCCGGCCTAAGGTACTTAAGGCCTGTTGTTTTGATTGATGGTACACATCTTGTTGGGCGTTTATGGTGGATGCTGTTGATCGTGGAGATCACACAAGGATAAAAAGAGTTGAAAGATCGATCGGTATCTCGTTTTTATTAAATCGAACTCGTCGGAGTTTACAAAAATATTCTTAAGTAGATAGTGAGGTCGAGGTCGGGTTTCGAAGTATCACTTTCTCTTTCTAAAATGTATTTTTTCTCTCCCCCCCTTAAATGTAATCGGGACTTCCTTATTTATAAGCCTCCTCGGCGGCTTCGACAAGTTCCCCGAATCCGGGAAAAGCTCCGCGAATCCCGGATTAGAAAACTAATTAATCTTGCTTTTCCGTATTTTCCGTAAAGTTCCGCGAATCCCGGAAGTGGATTCTGATTACGACAGGCCGATACCTACGAGCTCGGTACATCGCAGGTCGGTAGTAGTATGATGTCTTTTTCTTTACCGATCTCGAACCGTCGTCAATCGGGATCAACCAGGCCGATCTCGGTTCGAGATAAGGATTTGAGTTCGGCCTTCACTCGATGGTTGGTCGTTTTGGACTCTTTTTACCGATCTTGAACCATCGTCGATCGGGGTGTGATTCGCCGATCTAGATTCAAGTTCGGCATTCATTCGGATTCTTACCGAACTTATCGGTTAATAGTCTCTCGTGGACCATTCTTTCAAGTTCGGAGGTCGGCAACCGTTTCGTGGTCTTTCCTTCCGGGTTCGAACCGTCGTCAACCGATATCAATTGGGCCCGTCTCGGTTCAAACCGGGCTAAACCGGGGAGTGCTAAACTCACCACCAACAATTAGTCTCCCCCCCCAGTTCGGCGAATGAGTTTTGAGTTCGGCGAAGTTACTGAAGAAATTTTAGTCCGGCTGGAATTGAGATCGGTTCTTTTCTTGATCCGAATTTCAGTGGTTTCTTCATCGAAAATCTTTTGAGTTCAGCAAATCTCGAAAAGACGCGTCGGTCCGGTTTCCATAACCGTTGCGGAAATCAAGGGATCGCGACAATTTGGCTCCTTTAACCGTCGCGGAAATCGAGGAGTTGCCATAATTGCTTTTCTCTCTATAAATACCCTCGAGCCCTTCCGATCCTTCACTACATTATCCCTCTTATAAAAGGTACGCCACTTTCTCTCTCTAGCGCTCTCCCTTCTCTCTAGTTTTTTTTTTGCATTTAAACTTTTCCGATCTTCCTCCGCTGTGATTCTTCCGATCTGCTTCGAAGATCTTCAAACTTTCCAATCTATCTTCAAGCTGTTCTTCACCAAATTGCTTCAGTTTTATTTCACTGGATCGAGATGAGTTCCAGTTCTTCTTCGTCTTCTGTTAATGACCAAACTCCTTCTCCGCAAAATTCGAACATCGATCTTATGTTGTTCGTCTCTTCGTCAGATCCGGCTGATTCATCTGACGATGGTCTGAGTGGCGTTCGACAAGAGTTGGTCAGACGGATCTCGCGCCATGCTTCTGCCGTTCCTAGTTGTTCCCGAGCTGCTATCCAAGTTCCGCGTCTTATGGACATAGATAGTCGTGAAACGGATGCTCGAGTTCGGTTCGTAGATGAGCATGTTGCCGAAGGTGATCAAGTTCGGCCTGAGTTGACCACCGACCTCGGTAGTAGACAACTTATCGAGGTGAGCAAGCAAGTTCGGCTTGATGGGAGGTTGGCTATCGAGCTGGCCGAGGCTGAAGAAGAAAAAGTCCCTCCGGAAGAGAATGTTGTTCCGTTGGCAGTTCGCAAAGTCATAAAGCCGCCCACTGTCGGGCCGACCCGATCAACCAGGGTTACCGTTCGACAAACTTTGGAGCAATGCGGAGCTCCTGACGATATTGTCTTTCGTATCCTGAATGAGGATCAGAGACCTTGGGATGCTCCTGAGGGTTACGTCTGCGTATATGAAGATTATTTCAGAATTTGCGGACTCAAATTTCCTCTGCCCGAGCTGCTTTACTTGTACTGCGCACGCCGTGGCGTAGCGATATCCCAACTTCAACCTGCCACGATTATCAATATCGTCGGGCTTCTAGTCTTTGGGGAGGATTGCGACATCCCGATTGACGTCCGGGTGTTTGAAAGGCTCTTCCGCCTGAATATCGCCAAACAGAAGCCTTGGTACTTGTCGGCTAACGCGAAACCGGAATATGACCTTGTCACGGGAAGCAAACCGAGCAAGGTCAACAGTTGGAATACTCGTTACTTTTGTCTTCAGATTGACGACCTTTCAGTAGAACGGCCCGACGGCAATTACTGGACTCGATGGAGGATCCCCATCAGTAGATATCGGTCTTTGCTTAGCATTTTTTTCAATTTATCTTGTCTAACTGTTTTCAATTTGTTCTTTTCGGTCCGTCATACCCCGAGCATCCTTACAACGATCCAAGGTTTTTCGTCCGAGCACGAGAACAGGTTGAGTGCGGCTGGGAAGATTCGTTGGCCGGAAGCGTATCAGGAGAAACTCGATTTGAAGGCTAAACGAGTTCTTAGAGGTACGTCTCTGGCAATTATTTTCATTTTGTTCGACATCGGTATTTCTCAAATCTCTAACTGCTTCTGCTACAGCCAATCCACTTGGTAGGAAAAGGACGAGGAAGATGAAGATCGATGACATTCCTGACATCATTACGATCTGGAGGATGACAAGGACCTTGCCGAGGTCTCTCCCAACCAACAGGTCGAGCAGGTCGTCGCTGAGGAGCGGGCTGCCGAAGAGGAAACGGTGGAGAGAGAACAGCCGTTTGGTGAAGGGGAGCAGGTTCCTCTCGAAGGGGAAGCGAATCCTGAAACCGATCTGGAGGCCGAAAGGCGGAAGAAGAAGAAGAGGAAGAGTTTGTCAAAAAGGTTGGCGAGACAGGCGGCGATAGGACCGAGCTCCCCCCCAGGCAGGCGATAATTTAATGGCGGTGCGTACCGAGGTTGATGGGGAAAATCACTCAAACCGGTTTGCCATCTCGAAGAGACAACGAACTGCTGGACCATTGGCCCATTCCGTCAAGTTCGATTACGACAAGGACGAGCCCGATATTAATGATGCGGGAGCGTGCGCCGATCTGTATCGTCAACTGACTTTCGGTATCCAAGAGCTGCCTCCAACCAAAGACCTCTTCCAGTCTGATGCTTACAAGAAGCTAGCTCGTACTACTGCCGATGTAAGTGAACTCCCGACTGCCTTGTTCTTTTTAAATTCTAATTTGAGGTTCGGCGTATGACGACCTTCTTTTATCCCCTTTGCAGATGGTGGCCCAGACGAACGAGCTCGTTGGAACTTACGACCGCGAGCTCGGTATTGCGCGTCGTGAGGCTATCGAGGTTGGAGATGTTGCCAAGGAACTGCAGAAGGAGCTGCTTGCCGAGCATGCGAGATCGGAAGCCGGCAACGTGGCCTTTGCCGAGCTTAAAATGGAGCTGCTCGTCGCGAGAAAGGCGTATACCGAGCTTAAGGCAGACAGGGACGCGGTCGTCCAAGGGCTGAAGGACGAGGTGATTCGTCTGAGGGGGACCCGCACAAGGGAGATTGAGAAGAGAAAGGAGGTGACGAAGAAGTGTCAAGCTCGCCTCCAAAAGGTGAAGGAGCATCTTGCTGCAACTGATCGGCGGAAGACACCGTTCCTCGGCATCAACCAGCTTCATGGAGTTCTCAGTTTTTGTGATGTCCTTGAAAAGAAATACGGCATTGCTGTTCCGCCGGCCTGCATTGAAAAGTTGAAGAAGCTCAAGGCTGAGAAGTCGGCTATTGGCCTGTAACGAGCTTACCGCGGAAGATCTCGCATTATCACCGTTCATCGAGCCCATTCATCCGGAGATCTCCCAGCCGATTAGGGTAGAAGTCCCTCCGGGTCTGGATACGTTTGGTTCGAATCAGTCCGCGATCTCGGGCGACCGAGCAAGAGAAATGAGAGATCAAGATGTTTGATTTTTTAATACTTGCTTCTGCTAGTTCGGTGAACTCTTTTTATGCCCGAGGGGCTTTCTTGTAAACTCTCGTTTTTTTTGTAAACTCTTTTTGCCCATGAGGGCTTTATCCAATTCGGTATTACTTCTTCCGTTTTGTTTCAGTTTTTTTATTTCGATCTCGGCTTTATCTTCTTCGTATCTATATATCGAGTTCGGCTTTTGTGAGGTCGTAAAATGATACGATCCTCTCGGGTTCATCGTACACCAAAACGGGGCCGTAAATAGATACGGTCTTAGCCGGGGTATAGAGAATGAACTCGATTCTATGATTAATTCGAGATCGGCGATCATTTGTAGATCGGCTTACTAGTTTGGCTTATCGATTTTGCGATTGTGAGAAATTGGCTTATCAAGTTTGCGATTGTTGAGAAATCGGCTTAATTTTTCGAGCGGAAACGTTCGGTTTTACCTTGGAGCTTAGCATAAGAGTGCATTGGTAGCTCGTCTTAAGATACTCAAGGTCTTCTCAGATCGAATCGGAGTGTGCGAGATTGACTCGGCTTATTTAGCTCGGATGATCTGAGAGCGGATATAGTGCGGAACTGAGAAGTGTGTTATCCATAGCACCATGAGGATGCATGCGAGACAAAGCTCGGCTTATTCATTTATACCGATTGCCTGGCCAGGGCGTCGATGTGGAAAACCGCGATGGTTTAAGTGCGAACATGGGAGTTCGGCTTTTTTTTTTTTTTTTTTTTGAAGGTACGAACTTTTCAAGTTCGGTTTTTCGAAGATGCGAACTTCTCAAGTTCGGCTTTTTGTTGAAGGTGCGAACGTTTCGAGTTCGGCTTTTCGAAGATGCGAACTTCTCAAGTTCGGCTTTTGTTAATACGGAATAAAAAATTTATTAGAGTCACAGCTGTGCGCGTGGTGGGTTGCCTACGTACCCCCGTGAGAGAGGGATCAAGCCAATCGTAGTTCATCTTACATTTGGCACGATGCCGAACTTAGTAATAATAGCGCTTGAGATTCATTGAGTTCCATGATCTCGAGATCGGGGTTCCGTCCATCTTCATAAGTTCGTAGACGCCGGGTTTGACGACCCGCATTATCTGATATGGTCCTTCCCAATGAGTGCCGAGCTTGCCAGCGTTTTTCTCTTCGGTCCCTTGGAAAACTTTTCGTAGAACAAGGTCACTGTCTTCAAAATGTCGACCTCGTACTTTCTTGTTGTAATAGCGTGCCGCTAAGTTTTGGTAATTCTGTATTCGGAGTAACGCTTGTCCTCGCAGTTCCTCGAGTCCGTCAAGATTGTCGAGCATCATTTTATCATTGAGGCCGGGATTTTGTGTTAGCATTGTTCTGCGTATGGTCGGGATGTAGATCTCGGCTGGACATAAAGCCTCCGTGTCGTATGCTAAGAAAAATGGAGACTATCCGGTAGATCGCCGAGGTGTAGTTCGATGAGACCAGAGGACTCCGTCTAGCTCGTCGGACCATCGTCCCTTCTTCGCATCCAATCTCTTCTTGAGTCCGTCGATCACGGTTTTATTAGTTGCTTCTGCCTGACCGTTGCCTTGTGGGTATCTCGGTGTTGAGAAACTCAGTCGGATTTTCCACTTTGCACAAAAGTCGCCGAACGACGTCGAAATGAACTGTGGCCCATTATTGGTGATGATCTCATATGGCACTCCGTGTCGGCATATGATGTATGTCCAGACGAAATTCTGAACATTGAGAGCTTGTATCTCGACGTACGATTCGGCCTCAACCCATTTGGTGAAGTAATTGGTCATAACGAGAATGAACTGCTTCTGTGTCGTTGAACGCCGTAGTGGACCGATGATGTCCATTGCCCATCGCATAAAAGGGTAAGGTGCAGTTGACGTTGCTAATAGTTCGGTTGGTAGATTGATCATCGGACCGTGTCGTTGGCATTTGTCGCATTTTGCGACGAACTTCTCACAGTCTTTCAATATGGTCGGCCAATAGTAACTGGCCTTTTTTATTTTCAGAGCAAGGGAGTGCCCTCCGGAATGATTTCCTCATGTTCCTTTGTGCACCTTTCTCATGACTTTGTCAGTGTTGTTACTCGGTACGCATACCAGCAGGACTCCCGCGGCGCTCCATCGGAATAATTCCCCATCGAGGACCACGTACAAGGCTGCTCTCATCTTAAGTCGCCGAGCTGTCCATATGTCCGTTGGGACCTGTCCGTCGCAGATGTACATTTTGAGTTCGGTGGTCCAATCCTCGGGTTCCTCGTCTTCTTCGGCCTTAATGCCAATCGGGACGTGAAGTCCCTCAGATTCTACATCGTTGTCATCGTCGGACTGATCCCGTAGATCGGGATTTTGCGTTAAATCTAGTTCGGGAGTAGCTTCCAGGTCGGTCTGCCGAGATGGTGCTTTTCTAGCCTTTCTCGTTTTGAGTTTTGCAACCAGTTGTTCGTCGTAATTACGGCCGCGCGTTGTTACTAGACATGCTTCTGGTTTCTCGATACTTGGTTTTGGAATGCTTTCGACAGGGATTGTTCACTTCAAATGAGGGTCCGAGCTGGATGCAAGGGCGGCGAGTGCGTCGGCAGATGCGTTCTCCCCTCGTGGAATTTTGGTAAGGTTGAAGGACTTGAAATCGGTGGCGAGCTCCTTTACGAGTTTGAGGTATGAATCCATTCGCTCGTTCTTCGCGTCGTACTCTCCACTAAATTGGCTTGCGACGAGCTGAGAGTCGCAATACGCATGTACCCGAGTCGCTCCGATGGCCTTAGCCAGTCGTAGTCCGGCGATTAGTGGTTCGTACTCGGCTTCGTTGTTTGATGCATTGAATTCCAGCAAGAATGACGGCTCCAAGATTTCTCCAGTTGGCGACTGTAGGCGGATGCCCACTCTCGACCCGCGATGGGAGGATGACCCATCAACGTGTAGGATCCATTGCTCGGTGGTCGAGATGTCAGTATTGATAAACTCTTGCGGCAGTTCGATGAGGAAATCGGCGAGTACTTGGGATTTGATAGTCGTCCGACTTTTGTAATCAATATCGTACTCGCTTAGTTCGATTGCCCATTTGGCGAGTCTTCCTGACTGACTCGGACTGTGTAGAATAGCTCGCAGGGGTTGGTCGGTGAGGACGGTGATTGAATGTGATTGGAAGTACGGACGAAGCTTTCGGGCGGCGGTGACCACGGCAAGGGCGAATTTTTCAAGTGTGGGGTATCGAGCCTCGGCCTCGCCTAACGACCTGCTAACATAGAAAATAGGCTTCTGCTCGCCTCGGTCTTCCTGAACCAGCACCCCACTAACAGCCGAGGTGGAAATCACGATATAAAGGTAAAGAGTTTCTCCGTTCTCAGGTTTGGCCAAGATCGGGGGAGTCGACATGTATTTCTTAATCTGTGTAAATGCGTCTTCGCATTTGTCGTCCAACTCAAGATGTTTGTTGCCACAGAGTAGTTGATAGAAAGGTAGGCATTTGTCTGTTGATCGGGAGATGAATCGGTTCAGCGCGGCGATACGGCCAGTCAACCGCTGAACTTCTCGTTTAGTTGTTGGGGATGGCAGGTCGATGATCGCCGAGATCTACTTGGGGTTGGCCTCGATTCCCCTCTGAGTCACGATATAGCCGAGAAACTCTCCGGAGGTCACCCCGAATGTACACTTGTTCGGATTAAGTTTCATACTGTATTCGTTGAGTATATCGAAACACGTGTCGAGATGGCCGATATGATCTTTAGCGACAAGGGACTTGACGAGCATGTCATCGATGTATACTTCCATAGTTTTACCGAGTTGACTAGCGAACATTCGATTGAGGAGTCGTTGGTATGTTGCTCCGGCATTCTTTAGTCCGAACGGCATGACTTTGTAGCAATAGATGCCTCGATCCGTGATGAACGATGTCTTCTCTCGGCCGTCGGGGTGCATAAGTATTTGGTTGTATCCTGAGAAGGCATCCATGAAGGATAGAAGTTCGTTTCCGGCCGTGGATTCCACCAATTTAACGATGTGCGGAACCGGGAAGCTATCTTTTGGGCAAGCTTTGTTAATGTCGGTGAAATCAACGCAAATTCTCCATTTCCCGTTCTTCTTTTTCACAACAACCGGATTAGCTAACCAGTCTGGGTATCTGACCGCGGTGATTAAACATGCCGCGAGTATACGTTCGAATTCGTCATTGACGGCATGCGCCTTTTCTGGGCCAAGCTTACGTCTTTTCTGCTTGATCGGTTTGAAGGTAGTGTCAATGCCGAGCTCATGACACGCGATTTTTGGGTTGATCCCGGTCATATCTGCCATTGTCCAGGCGAATGTCGAGACGTTCCTTCTGAGGAAACGGATCAGAACACTTTTGAATTCTTCATCCAGTTCGGCTCCGATTCCAACGCATCTTTCAGGATTGCGCTCGTCGATACTGACATGGATGATTGTCTCGCGCCTGGGCAAGTCGGGATCCATCTTTCGATCTAATGGATCTGCCGAAGTTCTGTTCGTGTCGATGACGCATGTTCGGGCTGCTGTCCTAAGTTTGCATTCGTTGATATAGCATGTTCGGGACATTATCTGATCGCCCTTGAGGGTGAAGACTCCGGATGGTGTTGGGAATTTCAAGCATTGATGGTAGGTCGAGACAACGGCCTTCATCGTGTGGATCCAAGGTGTCCAGAGGATGACATTGTAGATCGCTGGCCTGTCGAGGACCAAAAATTTGATCACTCTTACAAGTTCGCCGACGTAGATCGGTATTTTGACAGTTCCCGCGGTCATGGTCTGTTCGCCTGTGAACCCAGTGAGAGGTTCAATGTTTTCTTTAATGTCGGAGTCCGGGAAATCCATGTCTCTCAATGTTTGTCTGAATATCACGTTTACCGAGCTGCCGGTGTCGATAAGGATTCTCCCGACAGCAACGTCTCCGATAAGCACATTAACGACTAGAGGGTCGTTATGTGGCATGTGGAGACCCTCTGTATCGGCCTCAGAGAAGGTTACCGATACCCCGCCTTCTACAACTCGGTTCTGCCGTCGCGCCGCAATTACTTCTCTGTTGTGCTCTTTGATCGCCCGGACTGAGTAATTGCAGGACTCAAGGGCTCCCATAATCATGTTAACGCGCTTCCGGATTTGCAGGATGTTCTGATTTTCGGGTTGGTCCTCACGATCTCGTTTTGGTTGCTTCGTGTTAATTCTTTGTCCCGAAATTCCGGCGGCGTTCGTCCGACGACCTTCATTATTTTCACTACGGCGAAATCTGTTGCTAGGCCGGAATGCTGCCCCGACCGGGACTTCGCACTTTTTGTACTTCAACAAGAGGAAATCTTTGAGGTGTCGGCATTCTTCGGTGCTGTGACCTTCTCTGTTGTGAAATTGGCAGAACGCTTCTTCGCTTGAAGTCGGCTCGTTCGGTAGCTCGGGCCGGACCCATGTATTCCAATGTTGTTGTGGCTGAATAGTACTGACTTGTTGGGTCGTAGTTCGTCTTTCGTAGTGGGGTCGGTTCTCGCGATACTCTTCTTTTGGCTTGTCTCTGGGTGAAACCTGCTTCGAAAGAGCGTACTGCTTATTCTTTGCGGCTGTTTCTTCTTGTTCGAGGATGTAGACGTGCGATTTGTGTAAGATGTCCTCTAGAGTGTTCGGCCAGTTGCGCTTGATCTCCTTTTGAAAATCCGATTTATACCAGGTCGCCTTGTAAAGGGCTTCGATCGCGGCTTCATCGTCGATGGTGCAGTTAGACACTATTGCTTTGAATCTGTTCATAAAATCACGCAACGATTCATCGCTTTTCTGCTCGAGGGCCAAACTGGTAGCTTGGTGGAACTTGGATTTCATGTCTTGAAGTTGGGCTCTGACGTTCTCGAACTCTTGATCCAGAGATGCATGATCGGTGATATGTGTTTCCGGGCTATCGGCAGATTTTAATGCGGGAAATCGAGCTGTTGTGCTCTGATTTCGGTTTAGCTCGGTGATAAGGCTTCGGCGAAGAGGAGGTGTTACTTCATCGGGTCGGAAGGATGATGGGCTCTGTCTGAGTTCGCCGACCTGGTCTCGAAGTTCCGTCTGGTTGGCGAATAGAGAGTTGAACCGTTCATCGTTCTTTTTGGCGAGTTCGGCGAGTTGTGTTGTTAAAGCCATCAAGAGAGTGGTTTGGTCGGCTGGTGCATGGGTCGTAGTAGCGGTGCCTGGCGAAATAAGTGACGGATGATCGTTGTTGTCCGTTTGAGCGCGGTTTCCAGGATTGAGATTGTCGAGTCCGTTGTTTTGGGTACCGTTATCGCCAAGCGTGGAACCGCTGCCATCGAGTATCGGGGTTGTCGTAGCTTCTGTCATCGTCGGGCTTTATCGAAAGAGACTCGGAGGTCGATTGTTAACCTCAAGATCGGAGACCCCCTCCTTCAAGCGCCAATTGTTGATCGTGGAGATCACACAAGGATAAAAAGAGTTGAAAGATCGATTGGTATCTCGTTTTTATTAAATCGAACTCGTCGGAGTTTACAAAAATATTCTTAAGTCGATAGTGAGGTCGAGGTCGGGTTTCTAGCTCTCACTTTCTCTTTCTAAAATGTATTTTTTCTCTCCCCCCCTTAAATGTAATCGGGACTTCCTTATTTATAAGCCTCCTCGGCGGCTTCGACAAGTTCCCCGAATCCGGGAAAAGCTTCGCGAATCCCGGATTAGAAAACTAATTAATCTTGCTTTTCCGTATTTTCTGTAAAGTTCCGCGAATCCCGGAAGTGGATTCTGATTACGACAGGCCAATACCTACGAGCTCGGCACATCGCAAGTCGGTAGTAGTATGATGTCTTTTTCTTTACCGATCTCGAACCGTCGTCAATCGGGATCAACCAGGCCGATCTCGGTTCGAGATAAGGATTTGAGTTCGGCCTTCACCGAGCTCGATGGTTGGTCGTTTTGGACTCTTTTTACCGATCTTGAACCATCGTCGATCGGGGGGTGATTCGCCGGTCTAGATTCAAGTTCGGCATTCATTCGGATTCTTACCGAACTTATCGGTTAATAGTCTCTCGTGGACCATTCTTTCAAGTACGGAGGTCGGCGACCGTTTTGTGGTCTTTCCTTCCGGGTTCGAACCGTCGTCAACCGGGATCAATTGGGCCGGTCTCGGTTCAAACCGGGCTAAACCGGGGAGTGCTAAACTCACCACCAACAGATGCCATATATGTGCAAGTGCACAAGATGAGAACTTCCAAATCTTCCCCATTGCTTATGATGTAGTCGACAACGAGAATAACGCATCATACGAATGGATTTTCAATTGTCTACAAACAATCATAAGAAATGACAAAGGGGTGATGTTTATTTCTGACCGACATTCCAACATTTACTCGGGGCTAAGAAAGGTAAGAAAGGCTAAAAGTTTATAACCGAAAGTGGAAAAATAGTCGACTACATGTACTCATAGTCGTATTGTATATAATTAAATGTAAATATGCGACTATAATATACAAAGGTGAAGTTGCCTACTTGTAGAAATAGTTGTTTAGACTAATATATATGTTCTTTATTTAATTGTAGGTGTATCCTTGGGCAGGACATGGTGCTTGTCTAGTTCATCTAGCAAGGAACGTGACAACAAGATTTAAAGAGAGTCGCTTGCCTTCACTAATGGTCCGTACGGCAAAGGCTTACACAGCGTATGAGTTTACCCAAATATTTGCGGGACCTGCAAACCTAGCCTTAGTTGTACCGAATATTTACTTGATTTGGGACTAGCACACTGGACAAGGGCCTATTGCATTGGTGAACTGTACAACCTCATGACAACAAACGTTGATGAGTCTTTGAATAAAGTATTGAAGGAATGTAGGGAGTTCCCACTAATCTCAATGCTTTAGGCCATTATGATGAGTCTTATCGGTTGGTTTGCAAGGAGGTATCCTCTTACCCCGAAAGTGCGAGAGGTGATGGACGACAACTTCTATGCAAGCACCGAACTGAAGGTAAAAATTCATCTCTATATGTCTTCATCAAAATATATACGCATTATCAATTGTAGTTAATAAACTATATACGTAAGGTAGTCTGAAACATTATTGATATATTACAAGTATATGACTACGTGAGTTGCTTGTTGTAGTCATATTTTAGGTTATTGACTATCTTGTCAATGTAGGTGGTTATCGTTAACTCGGATGAGTTTGGAGTTTATAACCGAAAGGGGGAGAGGTTCGAAGTCAACCTAGTATCTAAAACCTGCAGCTGCAGGGAGTTTCAAATGCTGCTTATACCATGTTCTCTGGGAGGTGTGTATTCTCCTCCATGGCCTGGTTATTATCATGAATGAATCAAAATTAAGGGTAAAAGTAAAATAACTTTACAATTAAGGGTGAAAGCGAACTTGATAATTTAAAGTAGTCGACTATCTATTTATGGTAGTTATACAAAAGTAGTTGGCTTATATCTTCCTCTGCTAGTGAACTTGATAATTTAAAGTAAATGACTATCTATTTATGATAGTTATATAAAAAGTAGTCGGTGATATTCTCATATTTTACTCATTTTAGCATGCATTTAACTTAGTATTTTGAGTCTCATGTGTGTGTTTTTATAGTTTTCTTTAGTGTTTTGATCTTAATTAGAGCCTAGTTAGTTTGCATTAGGTCCTAGTGAGTTTTGCATGGTTTTGGAGTCTATTTAGGTAGTTGGAGACATTTTGGAGATGATTAGAGTGATGGAGCTAAGGACTTAAGGCGGTTTGGAGCAAAGTCTAAGGCAGGACACTTTAGATCGATCGATCTAATGCTGGATCGGTTGATCTAAATCCGTTCTTTGATTGTTGATGTTTAGGACTAGATAAACATTTGTTCTCATGTTAGGAGGGATCTTAATGGTAGGATTGAATTGACAACTCATTTCTAGAACTTAAGACATTTATCGCCCAGAAGGTGTTCGATGAAATGTCTAGAAAACTTCCAAACATGCAATTCAATTCTTAGCCAATGGAAATTGATGATTAAGGTAAATTGTTGACTTGTATGGACTAATGCTTAATGATTATGGATCATTAAGTTGTTGATAACTAGATAATTTGTAAATGGATTAGTATCATGGGAGTGAACTAATCTACTCGTGTGATCCATGTCATAAGAATGAATGTGCATTGAATGTCTAGGGATCATTAGTCAATTCTCTTGATGGTTAGATGATGATGACTTAGGTTGATCCTTGTTATATCTTTCACATAGGTTGCTCTTAGTGCTAGATTAGGATTGGAAAATCAAATCTAGAACTTAGGCATTTCACACCCGGAAGGTGTTGATGAAATGCTTGAACCAAACCTATTGTGAGCTTTTCACATCCTAGCGAACGGGAGTTGATGTTTAGGGTGATTAGTGAACTAAATGAACTTACAATTAATGCTCATTGATTATCTAATCGCGAACGGGAGTTTATGACGGTTGATGATCGATGTAGGGATTGATACCGCGGAAGTGGATTAGTGTATTGCTTGTGTTCCATATTCTAGGATAGTGTTTAATGCTTTCAAATGAATCATTGTTTGTTGTTAATCATTTCTTTGATAGTTTAATCCATGATCCAACGCTTTTATCTTGTTTTACTTTCTTGCACTTTTTAAATTAGATAAAAAAACAAAAACCCAAAAAGATTTGCTCTAGCTTAAGAAGTTTCATGCATTCCTAGTGCATTAATCTTAACCCCTATGGATTGACACCTCTTATGCTACAATGACAAGCATTAGAGGAATTGATATGAACTTCAAAATATCCTTTATCAGTCGGTTTACCTCTTTCTCACAATTATCCACTGGCTTGTCAGACTATTTGGTGGTTATAATGGTTTGTTTTTATAAATATATATAGCATATTAAGGAAACGATATTGACTATTACCATAAAGTAGTTGTTTGTATTGATAAACTACCTCGTCAGGAGTAGGTTAAAGATCAGAAAGCACAAAAGATATCATGTTATTAGTGATTGTCACTTCGTCAAGTACATCCTCCACATCCTTGCCATCCTAATGATCCTTACCATCGTCGAAATCCATTCCAACCTCCACAGACTTACCATCCTCCCCAGCCTTTCCATCATCCTCATTATTTCCATCCTCATCATCATCATCAACAACCACATTCTCATTTGCATCATCGTATTCATTTACATTATCGTTCCCGTTTGAATCCTCGTCATCGTTAGCTTCTTCTCCATCTTTGGTATCATCCTCTGAATTGTTTTCATCATAGTCAGTTTCGTCACCCTTGGATTTCTTAAATTCCTTGGTTTTAGTTTGATCCTTAGGATGTGGTTGAGAATGCTCCCCATCATCTCCAACCGACGTGTTTTTATTTATATTAAGTTTGCTAACCTCAAGAGCAAACTTTGCTAGCGTTGATGCAACATCAGTCTGTAGAAGGGCAAAATCAGCTTTCAAAGTATTGATCTCTTTTATGACAATGGCATTGGCAGCAACCACCTTATCAAAAAATGCTAACGCAACAGAATCTACTAATAGCCCCACATTCACATCATGGGGGCGTTGATGTTTGTGCCTTTGGTGGTTTAATATGGTCACATGCCCTTACCCTGCCAGTCCATGATTTCATTGTGAAGATATCGCGACGTTTTAATGCATCCATTAAGTTGTCAACCCGGTGGTCCTCTTCTTCATCCGAGAAGCTCATCTATGTATCGTCAAAAACATTGTCCTTGTCTTCAAGTATTGGTTTCACAACAAACTGTTACAAAGTGGAGGAAATAGTTATCTATTAAAACCATATAAAATAGATGACTATTAGATGTGGCTATAGTCGACTATTAATGAAATGCTTTATTTGTAGACTTATGTGCCTCCGACGATATTAATTTTAGTTGACTATTTATGTGAAGTGTAAGTAGTTGTCTACTTGCAATTAAATTTATAGTTGCATACCTTGTGCTCTTTGTCAAGAAACCTCACGTAAGGCATGGAGATGTTGATTGGCTTATGAGCACCAGGACGTAGTATTGGAACTTCATCTTCTTCGTCTTCCTCATCCACCAAACTGGGTTTAATAGATTTTCCCTTAACATCCTTAGACAATATGATGGGAGCGCAAGATAATACAACCATCTGTAGTGCGTGTGTGAAGCCCTGAAACACACAAGTTGTTTGGCAAAGGTTTGACAAGGTAGCGCATTTTCTTTTGATACTTTCCATGGTCATGTCAAACGATTTGCGACCCCAAAGATAAGCAAGGCCAATGCGTCCAAATCTTTAACCATCCATATGTGTTCCCCATTGATTTTTGCATTCTTAGAAGTAGCACAGAGAACTCCATCGACAAGAAAAAGGCAAGCTAGCATGAATCTTGTGTCTTTGTCTTTGTATGGTCTGCCTAAAAAGGTGTTCAATATCCATTGCGGAGTTGCGTTCTTCTCTTTACCAAACAATTGTTGCGTGTACTTTTTGATTTTATCTTCATCACCTGCAGAGGAACCCGGTAATTTAGAGCAATCGAGACCAGTAGCAATGGCAAACTCTCTGATTGAGAAGCGAATTGGTTGACCCGCAAAGAGACACCATATCTCTTTCTATTTTTTGTTACGAGTTGCCTAGACAAAATGAAGTGGAGGAATCTAACTGAAGATGCGATCTTGCTAGCAGCTTCAATTAGTTTACCGAATTGGGACTCCATAAGCTTCTCCATGTGGTCTTCTTCTAGTGCAAAGGTAATGGCGTCAAGATAATTAAGCTGAAAGTAGGTGTTGACCTTCTTGTTTACAAGTTCATTGTCTAATTTAAAGAGCCTCTCCGGTAACAGACTCATTGTGTAATCACTGGTAACATTAACACAAGGAATTTAGGAAGTACGTAAAAGATAGCGGATGAGGCAATTAACAATAATAGATAACTATTGGTAAGATTAACATGATTTTGAAATAGTCGACTATCAAATGGTAGGCATAAAATATTATTAATAGCTAACTATCTATCTAATAGGTAATTATATACAAATGGTAGATAACTATGAAACATTGACTATGTACTTACTAATAGGTAACTATCTATGTACTCACTATGTAGTCATATAGAAAAATATACACGTCTAACAAAATAAGTTTAAGAAGTAGTTGACTAGTTTCAAAATGCGAAAATAAATTGTTTGAATCGAATGCATGAGAGTATAAAAGGAGAAATCGATACACATTTTAAATGTATAACTAGGGTTTAGGTACACAAATCCTCTATAACGACAGTGGTAGTACTTCGTTTTAATTGTGGAACTAGGGTTTATGAACTTACCCTAGAAGAACAACGACGGAAGTCATGGGTTTGTCCTCAATAAGCGATATCTGATGGCGGGACCGAAATTGGGTGAAGCGGAGCTCGGAAATCTGAAGTTGGAATCAGGGAAAGTACGGCAGGTGCAACGATTAGGGTTAGAGATGTTGAAATTCAACAACAATGGAAAGAGAATAGGAAGAGAAGGAAAAGAGGAAGAGGAAAGAGAAGAGAAAAAGAGAAAGAGAAATGTTAATCTTTTCAACTTCGGAAAATTTGTTTTTTATTTTAATTTTTAAAAAGTTTGTAGTAATTATCGAAGCAGTTGTCAGACTCATATAAAAACTGCAACGTTATTGATCACAAAATGTGCTACCGTGAATAGTGTTTTTGAGAGAATATAAAATTGAAAACAGTTTAATGTTTTATAATTGTCTATTGGATTATTTCCTTGAACATATTTAACAAAGTAGCCCACTATTATAGCAATTTTTGAATATATTGAAAACATAGACAATTATAATCATCTATGTTTGTAGACAACTACAAATAAAAATTAGACAAACTACAAATAAAAAGATAGACAAACTACAAATTAAAAGATAGACAAACTACAAATAAAAATAGTTCTTACAATGAGGAAATAGTCTACTACTTATAAAACATAAAATAAAGCAGAATAGCCTACTACGAACTAGAAACTATGAGAAGAGTTTACTACAACATAAAACATTAAATTCGATTGAAGTCAAATTCCATCCCTCACAAATTGGTACTGAGTAAAAAGGTAGCACTCCTCACAACACATCATCGCGTGCTTCAAACCGCATTTAGGGAAATCATCTAGAACTTTGGGCAAATAAACTCGGCTATCAATCCGCATATTGGTGATTGTATCCATGACTTCCTCCCCAATGTCGATCATGTAACTCATGCGGAATCTCCATCCAACTACACGGTCTAAGAGTTCGAGTGCTCTTGGATATTGGCCATATGCGATGGCCAATATTGCAAACATATAGGTCGCATGATCTATACCCGCTTTATAAGACCTGTTGAAATAGCTAACAACATCCTTAAGGTCAACAACAACTAACATTCTGCTCAGTCCATACAAGTACAATGCCTTAGGATTACCTAATGTGACTACCAGATCAAAGAAGATAGGGTAGCGATAAATTAAGATGGTGTCTTCAACAAAGTTATATAGGTTGAGCTCCCTCATGACATATGGTTCTTTCAATGTTTTGTTTAGCAGCTTACACACACATTCTAAGCGACAAGCGCCATTTGCAGATTCTCTTCCCACCCTTACTAGCACATCAACGAGTACATCGCGTATTTGGTGAAACACTTTATTTGGCTGGGGTGTGGCATACCGTCGATCATTGTCCATGTTGCTACAGAATTAGATAGTCCGGGATATAGTCAATTAGTATAACGTGACTACACAACGAATGTATTTGACTACTGTATTTATATTTGACTAGCTTGGAACTATGATAATAAAATAGTCAATTATATACAAAAGATAAAAACTATATAAATAAACAACTATTCTAAATACACCGAGATTCGAACTATGACAATAAAATAGTCCATTACGCAAAGCCAACTATCGTAGTCAACTATATGCATAAATTTGTAGCAAACAAAATGTAAACATCGTAGTTAGATAACTTGTGTTGGAAAATATTCAACTATTCTAAACAACACTAGATTGAACCTATGAGACTAGGGTACTCCATTACTCAAATACAAATATAGATAAAATAGAATAGCCAACTATATATCTGAGATACAGATCTATTGTTAAAATAGAATAGTTAACTATAGCTAAAGGCGTCTGAGATACATGCGCCTAATTTGGGTCTAATTTGGGTCAAAGATGGAGTCTGAGATACATATATATTGTACATGCATACAAATCGGAGCTACATCGAACGATTGAACAAGAGATTCAACGAATCTCAATCTCATAAAAAAAATTCATGCGAGAAAACCTGTTAGATGGAGGAGACACGGTGAGGAAGACGGATGGATACTGTGATGAAGACGTCGGTGAGGAAGACGGCGATGAGGAAAGACGGCGGTGGGAAGACGCCGGTGAGGAAGACGCCGGTGAAGAAGACGCCGGTGAGGAAGATGGCGGTGAGGAAGATGGTGGTGGGAAGACGCCGCTGAAGAATACACCGGTGAGGAAGTCGGCGGTGAGGAAGCCGGATGCGTGGAAGTATTTTTTTGGGCGATTGAGAGGTGAATATGGAAGATTAAAATGCAGGGTTTTGGTGATATGTGAATGGGATGGAAGAAAGTAACATGTGTATATGAAAGAGAAATAGATAAAGTAGTTGTTAGAAGAGAAGAAAAAAAGTAGCAGCTAGTGTTGCGGTTTTTGAATATTGGGTAAAGTAGACGAGGGGCTACATCGTCTTTTACTAGGGGTTACTTTTAGATATTATATTATTTTTTTATTTAGTTAATTTTGACACAGAATCATGTCACTCTACATAGTTACGGGAAAACAGCATATTCCCCTATGAAATTTAGAGTTCCTGATTATTCATACATGAAGTTTTGATTCATGCCAAAAACTACATGAATTACCTAATAATTTGAATTTCCTACATGAAATATTGAAATGCGGCCAATTTCACCAAAACCGTAAACGGTGAGTTTTCCGTCAACGATTAATGACGTGGTTGACACGTGGCACACCGGTTTGATACGGTATGTGATTTAATCGGTGTGCCACGTGTCAGCCACATCATTAATCATCACACCGTTTACGGTTTTGGTGAAATTGGCCGCATTTCAATATTTCATATAAAAAATTCAAATTATTAGATAGTTTGTGTAGTTTTTGGCATGAGTCAAAACTTCATATATAAATAATCAGAAACTCTAAAGTTGATAGGGAAATAAACCGTTTTTCACATAGTTACCCAAAATTTAACAAGTGTATGAATGACGAGTGACAACCGTTGCAAATATATATTTTTTTTTTATCAATTTAAGCAGAAAAACCCAAAGGAACTGTGTACCGTTAGATGTAACATTGACACGTGACAGAATCTTAAATGTCCTCATTAAGTATTAAAACCCTAGCTTCTCTACATTTAGTTTCCGTATAAAAGCATGATGCACCAGTTTTCTCTTTATCAGTTTCGTATCTCTTCCCATCCTCACCGAGTCACCCGTCCGATCTAATCGCCGACTTAAATCTCTTCCTTATTGTTGTTTTCTGTAAATTTGATTTTTTTTCCGGACAGTGACGATTGATATTGAAAGGTCTCGTTCGTCGTAATATCGGCCATTAAAGCCTATTTGCCGACCATTCTGTTATATCACCACCCATATTCTGAGTCCAATTCTCTTCTGTTTTGATTTTTTTTTTTTTTGGGTTTTTGTTTTGTTTATTCTCTTGAAATCGGCCGATGATTTAAATCGATTAAGACAAGCATATGTCTGAATAAATCCATGTTGATAAGCCTAATCTTCTCAATGAGGCCGATCTGTTTTATTCATTGTTTTTGTTTGGTTATTGAGTTTATGTTGAACAATGGGTCAAGTGAGGAATAATAATGCATAGTTCAGATGATATAATCTCCATGATTACAGATCAGTAGCATAGTCTTTCGCTCCTATCTGATGACCCCTTCCCATATTTTTATTCCTTGTTGTTTCTCTCTTTGCAGCTTTGATTCTAAGAATTAGTAAAGTTCTGATTCATCTGGTTTTATTGATTTTTATCATATTTATATAAGGAAATTGAGATACCGGACATAATTCTTCAAATTCCGGACATACTTCTTCAAATGTCCTTACTTTGAGACCAAAAACTTCAAATGTCTTTACTTTGAGACCAAAAACTGACACAGAGCAATTGCATCTCTATATCATTTCTGTAATTTGATCAATTTGGTTTGTGATTCTAACTTTGGAGGCTAAAGTAAAATCCGTAACAAAAGGTTTTGCTAATGAACATCTTCACCTACATCTGCATCAGCAACCTGGGATTGTGTCAGTCCTACGGCAGATGCAGTCTCGTGGGACAAGGTGGTTTGGCTCAAAGGGCATGTGCCCAAACATGCTTTCACCTTCTGGATTGCTCAAATGGATAGATTGCCGGTCAGAGCTCGATTGCTTCGTTGGGGGTTAAGCACAACTGGCCTTTGTGCACCTGCAGTATGCTTGAGGAAACAAGGGACCATCTCTTGCTCCGTGATTTCAGTATGCATGTCTGGAATAAGGTGTCATTCTACATCCACGTTTCAGGATTGGTCCCATTTGATATGATGGTAATCTATGAGATCGCATCATTCTCCAAAACTTCTCAAGCGTTTCGCGGCTCAAGTTACTATCGCAGTTGGAGACATTTTGCTGGCTCGGAATCGAAGGAAACCTTCCAACTTGCTATCCACCTGGTTCACTTATGATTAGATTTTCCATGTTTTAGTCTTTGTAACCACTCCCTGTTTCTTTTCCGTTTTTTGGTATATAAATTCACTTATTTTCAAAAAAGAAAAGGAACATCTTCACCGTGTTTCTAATTTTGGTTTCTGGTACGACTCTAATCTGCAATATACTGAGGTTTCTTTTTTGTTTTTGTCTAGTTAAGAGCTTCTAAGATTGGTGATCTCGTGCTTCACATCGAGCTTAGACGCTGGGCTGATGTTGATCATTGCTCCTTTGTCTGCAAACACATTAGGAAAGGCAAATGGATGGTATTTACATATAATCATAGTCTCATAAGTAGCTGAATATCTATAGTTGAAGTTCCGGAGATTGTTTGCTTGATAATGCTGGATATAGTGTAGAATCTTCGGGTCATATTTTTGCCATCAAGCAACAGAACATATATGCGAAGTAGCACATTACATCTATAGTTGAGCTCTTTGGCTCCATATTGTTTCCCGTTTTTCAAGATCCTAAGAAAGTAGCTGTTGCCCACATGGGCGTGGTTGAGTGGTAGCATGGGAGGTGGGGTTGTTCCACTCACGGGGAACCCGGGTTCGATTCTCAGCCTCTACGTTGCCACTTGAAACATTTATCACGGCTGTGGGAAGCTGGGCTCACTCACTCTAGGCAATAGTCGGAAGACATGAAGTCTTTGTGGTTTGGCACGAGGTAGCCAGTCCTTATCTTTCCAGTCTGATGTCGACTGGACAGCCTAGGTTATATAAAAAAAAAAAAAAAAAAAAAAAAAAGTAGCATGTAGCTAAAGATATAGAGTTGACAATTCTGGAGTTTGTTTGTTTCTAATGATCTAAACATAGTTCGCCTTTGATATGTTGTAGCTTGGACCCAAATCAGTGCACATCATGACAGTTCAAGGGAAAAGGAAATGCATACTATATTGCTAGACATTGTGATTATGGTGGCTTGTTTCTTATCATTTAGAAGTTGTTGGCTTTATATGGACTAACGAACATTACAAATTGGCTCTAAGGGCTACAGTGCTGGCGTAGTCAATCTTGGCAACACCTGTTACATGAACTCCACAATGCAATGTTTCAAATCTGTCCCAGAGTTGAAATCTGAATTATCCAAGTCAGTCTATCTCTTTTTATTTTATGTTCTAACTGAAAAAAATCCATATATCTCATTTCTGTTATGCATTGCCGCTATCTCATGTAACCAAAATCTGATTCTTGATCTTTTCTCACTAGTTACCAATCTGCTCAAGCCAAGGATGTGGATCAGACTTCTCACATGCTCACTGTTGCAACACGTGAGTTATTTAGTGAGTCTTTTACTTTTTCTTGTTACTTCTTTAAGATCAAATGAGTTCTCATCATAAGTAATAATGTGTGCTTTTTGTCACTTTCCCATCATCAGTTTCCAAAGTTCTCATCATAAGTTTCTAATTTTCTCATCATAAGTTTCTAATTTTCTCATCATAAGTTTTGGTTACAACCCGCGGGCTGACCCGCTAACCCGTTGGAATATGCGGGGCGGGCTTGGACACGTATTTTCAAACCGCAACCCGGCGACGGGCCAGCCCCGTGTAGTCTGAAAAAAAATGAAATCGCAACAAGTTGGGCCACTTGGACAAGAGCTGGCCCGTCTGACATCTCTACCGAAATATGGATTATTAAGAGTCTTAAAAAACATGAATTCACACGGTTTACAAAGGTTGAAGAGAATTTGGAGATGGAATTTTTGCTGAGAAATATTATAGACTGAGAGAATCCTAAGGAGAAGAAGAAATGGTCAAATTAGGTGTTCCGATCGACAAAAAATGAGTGGAAATTGCTTTAGCGTCGGCGAGCTGGTCTGGATAACGAGAGGTTTCGACGAAATCGAAATGAAGAGATATGATTCTTAATCGATGAAAAGATGAAGACAAAACAGTGATAAACAGATAGTGATTCTTAATCGATGAAGTGATGAAGAGATGGATAATGAAGCTTGTTAAATTATGGGCCTGGATCTTTCCGTTAATGCGTTTTGACTAAACTTGATTAAGAAGAGAATGGGCCGGTGTTTGCGATGTCAGTTTTCAAGCTCCCGAAAACTATTTGTCAGAATCTAACGAGCGCTATGGCAAGTTTCTGGTGGAACGCACAGGAGGGACAAAGAAAGATTCATTGGGTATCTTGGGAAAAAATGTGTTTGGAAAAGGAGTGTGGTGGGATGGGTTTTCGAGACATTGAGCTTTTTAATCAAGCTTTACTTGCCAAGCAGTCGTGGAGAGTATTGATGAACCCGGAGAGTTTATGTGCGAAGGTGTTAAAAAGCAGGTATTTTACGAATTCAACTTTTCTCAATGTAAGCATCGGGCAGCGTCCATCGTATGCTTGGAGAAGCATCTTGCATGGTCGAGAGTTACTTAAGAAGGGGCTGAGAAACGCTGTTGGTACAGGTAAGAATATCCACGTTTGGCTTGACCCATGGATTGTGGAGGAGACACCAAGAGCACCTTATCGGAGACCTCAGTTTTTCAATGTCAATTTGAAAGTATGTGATTTAATTGATGGGCAGACAAGAACCTGGGATAGAGGGAAGCTATATGAAAATTTTTTCCCAGAAGATATTGAACGCATATTGAAAATCAGACCTGCTTTGAACAGCGAAGACAACTATGAGTGGGTTCATAATCGTTGTGGAGCTTATTCAGTTAGGTCTGGGTACTGGTTAGGGAATAACTTGAATCAATCGGAGGTAAGAAAGGAGGCTATGGTAAGACCTTCTTTAAACAACATCAGAGCTCGAGTTTGGAAAGTGAAGACAGTTCCGAAAATTAAAATTTTCTTATGGAAAGCCTTACATAATGCTCTCTCTGTTGGCGATACCTTGAGGCATAGAGGGATAAATTCTGATGATGTGTGCCAAATATGTGGGGAAGAAGGAGAATCAATCAACCACGTTCTTTTTTACTGTACAGTTGCTAGACAAATTTGGGTTCAATCCAATTTCCCTTTTCCGAGAGATGGTTTTGAGAAAAGGTCGATTTATGAGAATATTAATTACATCTTGGATTGCCAGATTAATCCATCAATTCCACAAGAGATTAGTCGGTGTTTCCCCTGGATTTTATGGCAAATATGGAAAAATCGAAACACATTTTTGTTTGAAGGAAAAGCCTTTACAGCAATGGAGACATCGGAGAAAATATGGGAAGATACCCATCAATGGTTTAGAGTTCAATCTGCGAATTCATGGGAGGTGGATGTCAATCTTTGTGAACCCCGACACAATCTACGGTGGGAAGCTCCAGAATCTGGAATGATGAAATGTAATATCGGAGTCTCGTGGTCAAGAAAAACAAAACTGGGTGGAGCTGCTTGGTTTCTTCGAAATGATAAGGGTGATGTCATGTCTCATAGTAGAAGAGCTTTTACTGGTATGGAGAATATGCAGGAAGCTAAGGCAAAAGCTCACATATGGGCAGTGGAAAGTATGTGTAGTCTCCATGTTGAGAAAGTACTTTTTGCAACAGAAGCTTCGGAATTGGTTGCCGCAGTTACAAAACCAAAATCTTGGCCAGCATTTCGATCTCAATCGGATGAATTGAAAGGGGCCTTGAGTGGGATTGGGGAATGGAGTTGGACTGTAGAGAATGTACAAACAAACAGATGCGCAGGTTTAATTGCAAAGAGTGTAACAAGGGATAATCGTTGGTTTTCTTATGTGGCTTGTGGTGAACCTTCATGGTTGAGGGAACTGGTTTTGGAGGAGAAGATAGCTACCTCTGTGTAGTCTGATCTTTTTGGTATCTGCTTTTTATGTTGTGCTGAGATTTCTCTTTTGATACTCTGGATTTGGTTCTGTTTTTGTAAGTTTCTTTCCTAATTCCTGCAATCAAATAAAACTTCAGTGAAAAAAAAAAAAAAAAAAAGAGAAGGAAACACATAATTATAGAAAAACCATGACAGATTGGATATCTAGACATCCCAAAAATCCAAATTTTCGGAGTAGATTGGACCCGGCTTTCGGATCGAATCTTGGATCCCGAATAATTTAGCCAGACCTATTTTTAAATAAATTGTCAATTGTCTTCTTACTAATACCACATAGTCTCATAATGTTGACGGTGAATTCAGAGAAAGGACAACCATGTTTCGCATATTCAAACCAAATGTCATTGCACTCGCGCATAGCCCTGAAACTAGTCACTTGGAGTTTAGAAGCTTGTTTAAGCGATAGTGGCCCTCCTCTCTTTGCATCTTCTAATGATGTTTGGAGAGAACCTGACACGTCCTTGAACTTCTTATCGCAAAAACCCATACATTTCTTCCCATTTGAAGTATTATACTTGTGACGGATTTTGTTGATTGCGGTGGTTGCGGTGGTCACTTGTTTTTGTGTTTGGCTTATCTGATAAGAAATCTCAATCAAAAACTGAAAATTAATATATTTTTGCAGAATGGAATAAATATAAATTATCAATGTTCTTCTTTATTTTATAATCCGTGGAAAAAATAAAATAAAAAATAAAACAAAATCACCAGTAAAAGAAAATAAAATAAGAATAATAACGCAATGTGAAACCATATTTGATTATCATACTTTTATTTGAATTAGATTTATTTTTAACCATATTTGACTCTTCTACTTTTAAATTAGATTTTTTTTTAAACATGTGTCAAAATTTGATCGATTAACTGAAAACACAAAACTATATATTTGAAGTTCAATTTGCCTCTACAAAATTAATATTTGTGCTTTGTTTGTAGGACTAGTGATTTCTAGTGTTTGTTTTACTCGAACAATTAAATGTATACATATTTTACTGTAACAAATCTAAATGGAAACCTGATATTAATATAATTTTTTCTCAACCTTTGTTTCTACCCCATATATTTCTTCTTAATCAGATACTCTATCTATTTTACAAAAATTGTTATTTTGACACATTTCACACATATTAAAAAAACTATTAAAAGTTTTATATCACCCATATTAATACACTAAACAATTTTTCTCTTTCTAATTAATACGCTAAAAATATAAGGTTAAAACTGGATTTTTGTTCAAAATTATGCATTGAAAACATAAAACGATACTTTTTGTGAAACAAAAATAACTTTAAAATGACATTCTTTGTAAAACGAAATGAGTAATAACTAATATACGATAATTAAAATTGTTATATACTAATGACAAAACATTACCGCAATTATAAGAAAGTCGCGGAGGTTACGTGCGGTTAATATACGTGTATCCGTCCCAATATATTTCAGACAAATATCCACATCGAATGTCAACCAACTCATCTCTTGGCAATAGTAATACATGTCATCGATTTTCATCGCAGTTGCTGCTGGGTACATGAAACATATGAATAGTAAAAACGTTGAAAATTTGAATTTTGTTAACATTGTAATAATATTGAGAAACAAATGTGTTTGTTACTTTTTACTTTTTGTGCTTCAATCATAGGATTTATACTTATATTGGAAGATAAAACTAGTTAATAATATGTGGATGAGTTTCTTTGATAAAATAGAGAAATCTATACATGGAGATGCTAGAAAATCGTAAAAGCATTATTTTTCTTATAAATAATTATTTTCTATATTTGTACCAAGAAATCTCCAATTCTTAAGCCTTGATTGGTAGAGCATTTAAAAAAGTATTAAACCTTTTATCAACCAATCAACAAAACATTTAGAAAAACATTTAAATGCTCATCTCTCTATGTTTTCATATGAAGTTTTTGGTAGAGTATTAACCTATACAATATCAAAAAAATTAAAAATAATTTTATATAACTAATTTATTTTGTTAAATAATATCAAAAAATTATGTTTATATTAAAGTGTAAATTTTATACTTTTAAAACCAATATTTACCATTATTTTATATTTTATTGATTTTCAAATAAAATTTTAAAAAAATAATAATATAATAAATACAATTGAAATATGAAAAAATATAAAAAATTATATTATAAATATAACTATAGATATATTGCTTACGAATAAATATATTAAATAATTTTATATATAATATATCACAGCTCTGTCAATCACTTAAAATGTATACATTAATCAGAGCATACACCTTCAGCAGCATATTGCTTATGCTGCTTAATGCTACTGCTCTACTATCAGTTATACCAATCAAGTCGTTATTATGTTTTACCTAATTTATAGGAAGAATTGTTAAAATTATCTAGAAAATTATAGAAATAGCCAAAATATACCACCAAAAATTACAAAAATCTAAATCTAAATAATATAGTTTTCCTAAAATATCGTTGATCACAATAATTATTTTCTTTCTGTGCTACCTAATATTAAAAATAATGATTTATGCTTTGAAAGAATAGTAAAACAATCTATTTTGAAAGTTTTTTTATCCCGTGGTCAAAGCTTTAATGTTTGGGAAAATTTCATAAAAATACCCCAACTAAATTTTGATAAACTTTTTAATACCCCAACTATTTTGTGCCTAGAAAAATACTCAAACTCATATATTTTTCCATTATAATACCTCAACTTGTAAGATTCTACCCATTTAACAAATCTGATTTAACGGAGACATAATGTCCGTTATCTTTTATTTTTTTTTAATAATAAAATATTAATATTTAAATAAAAATTTACATTAAATTTCAAAAACAAAATCCCCAAAAGATCCAAAAAGTCGAAATTTTTTTTGTTAAGAAAAAGTAATTTTTAATCTTAGATAAAATATATTAGATTTAATTTTTAAATCTTTAACCCAAAAATTCCCCAAAACTCAAAAATACAAAAATACAAAAATCAAAAAATATTCTCAAACGTATAAGATTCAATATTGTAACTCAAATAATGTACTTTCCAAAATTTATTTTTTACAATAAATACTCAAATACAATATCTTATTCTAGAATTTATCACATATGGAGGAAAAGAAATGCTAGAAGACATCGAACGAGTTGGATATCGCCTCAGCACATGATTCGCCTCATTGACAAGGCTATTCATAATAGTAGGACGTATCGCTTGGCAACCATGCACAACACAGATATGAAAGACTACTCCGATAATGGTTTGAAGTTCGCAAGATCTGAGCATACACGATCTGATTCTATTCAAATAGCAGTGTACTTCATTCTTTATTTTTTTGCTTTTAGGAACACTGTTCTTTTGTAAATATCCACTCCCATTTGTTGATCAATAAATTTGAAATTTCTACGCAAAAAAAATATTATTCTAGAATATTTTATCTTTTAAATATTTTCTAACAAAACCAATTTGTTTCAACTTATAAAGTTGATGTATATAATTAATACCATAAGTTCCTCAATTTGACAAAAAAAATTCAAACTAATATAATTTACTAATCTTAAATTGTAATACACTTTTTGTGTTTTAGAATATTTTTGGATTTTTTTATTTGTGAGTTTTTAGGAATTTTTGGTTCAAAGATTCAAAAAATTAAAATATAATATATTTTATCTAGAATTTAAAATTATTTTTTCTTAACTTTAGAATTTTCGGATTTTCTTGCGATTTTTATTGAAATTTAATATAATATTTATTTAAATATCAATATTTATTATTAAAAAATAAAAAGATAACATACGTTATGTCTGTGTTAAATCGGAGTTGTTAAATGGAAAATTATATTAATTAGAGTATTTTTCTGGGCACAAAAATGGTTGGGGTATTAAAAATTTTATCGTAATTTAGTTGTGGTGTTTTTATGGAATTTTGATTCCTAGATATTACAAAAAATGTTTTGGAGAACAGTGATGTAGAACTGTTTGGTTAGAAATACAAAAGAAATTGTTAGAAACTAAGTGTTCAGAGTTTTTTTTTTTTTTTTTACAGAATGATATGGATATTTGATTATGTGGGGTTGCAATACAGAAAAGAAATAATAATTAACCACAAAGAGTACAAAATGATTTTTACCAACCTACGAGTTGATGAGGATGAAATTTTGTGATGACACATTCCTAAAATCATTCACATCTTTTAGTGATAACTCAAATACAAAACTTGGCCCTCTCCGAATATAATGATGTCTCCTTCTTTGTATTGCATGTTTGGACTCATTCCTCTCATTCATCTGGTAAAAGACTTGAGCCCATGCTATGTGATGAACATGTTTGTCTCCTTTTTCTATGTCCCATATTTGTTGATCTATTTGCCCGTTGGCATTGGTGTTTCTTAAATTTATTTCTCATTCTTTTACGCAGGGTAAGAAAATCCAGGTTGTTGTTCCTACCTTGGTTTATGAGTTGTTTGTTCTTACTTGCATTTTTTTTTCAATTTTGCATTTGCTTGGTGAAGTTGTTAATGTTGATCAAAAGTTCAAAACTTGGAAAGGGTTTACGTTTGATAAGCGATCAATTATGGAGGAAATAGTGTCTACAAAATCATCACATTCGAAATAAAGTACAACGTATATTGACGATGATGTTAAAAAAATTATGTGGTTTTTATTTTTACTTCTTACAGATAATTATAATTCTTGATGCGTATGGAATTAAATTTTGGTTGCAGCAATGTGCACCTAAGATGTGAGTTATCCAGTGATATGGATTTCAAATTTTATAATGATTGGAACAATTGTTGTAATAATGTTGATATCATCATCATCAACCCTAACTACTATCATCCTACAACATTGTTGTTGTGAGTGCAAAAAAATTGGATGTGAATCTATCTGAAATAAAGCATCTCCTATGTCAGATACGACATCACTTGCTAACTATCCTTTTGTCTAGATAGAGGTTTAAAACAATTTGTCCAACATAACCTCAGAAACAACAATAAATCACAATGAACTGGCAGGTATGAGATTACGTTAGTAAAGTGGTCACTCGATCTGAGTTTTATCGACGGATCGCGTAGATAATTTGTGAACGAATATCACTTTTAGATTGTCTCTCGATGATAGATCCATTCAAATTTTCAGTTTGATATAAATGAATAAAAACAAAAAACAAAATATAAATAACATATATTAAATAATTTTTTTTTTAATTCTAGCGTCCTACTTATTACATCTTTGTAGCTTGCGGAAGGCGCAGACCAATTAACTAATATAGTTGTAATTAAGGGTCTAAATATAATTATCTAATCCCTAGGATATGTTATATATATATATATAAAGGAGAATTTAGTCTCTATGTTGCCACCTCATTTACTCATGCTCTATATTTCTGACACCTCAGCAATCACTTACTCCTCCAATCTAAACATTCATCGTCCAAAACCATTTATCAGCAAACATTCTAAAATGGCCATGGGCCAACAATTAACAACAAATTAAAAAATAGAGGGCCAACAATAAGTTTAAAACACAGAGACGAGCCGTTGCGGAGGAAAACTCACATTTTAGACGACCAACATTCAGACACACATCACCGGCGTACAAAGCGGTTGTTGACCAGTTGACCATAATTCTCATAATAATTGTGTTATGACACCTTCATTCTCATAATAATTGTCATACATTAATATAATAGTTTTCCTTAGAATATGAAAATACATTTTGTTATACAAGATAGCTCATATATTATTGATCTAAAGAAACTTCAATTGATGAATTTTAGTTTTATGAGATATCTTAAAAGAGTTTAGATAAACATTTACTGTTAGATGAATAATAAAAAATATTAATAATAATTTCACTACATTATAAACTTAGCTACATATAAGGTAAATAGTTATGATTCTATGATAAATAGATTATAAAATTTATTAAAATGATAAAGTAATGTATAATTAAAATAAGATATAAGATTAGATAGAAATCTTCTTTATTGAGATATCATCATATGGTTTAATTGTTAAGTTTTGACTTTTTGGTATGGGTTTGGGTTTGGTTTAATAAATCGTTGGTTTAAATTTGACTTTCTTGTTTGTTTGATCAGTGTCTAAGTTCATTAGATGCTCCAGAACTTGGTTTATAAAGTAACCACTGACCCATATATGCTTTCACGGTCAAGCCAATCGTATAAGCAAAACGATTCTTAATCCATTCGAGTTTTATGGCGCTATCGTTTAAACAACTTTATTAATTGTTGATATTAGTTGAACTAAAACAGTAAATTTGACATGTATAATACATGCATACGTTTGTTTCTTGTAGAAATTAATCTCTACATCTTTGTTTAATATATCCATAATCCATGCTTTAAAATATCGAGGTTGTTTATATATTACCGAGACATGTTTGTTTATTATTCCATTATTATTTGATGTTTTTTGGTTTAAAATTTGCGTGGGTTTGAAAGAAGAAAAACAAAAAAATTGTTACTAAATTGTTGATCATCTGTGATGTTCGCGTCATTTCCGTGTGTTGTAGGAACCGTTTTAGTAGTGATGTACAATATTATCATCCACAAGTATTTGAGGATTCTTTGGCCGAAAATCTCTCCGGTAATGACTCTGGTAATCCTCAAGTAAGTCACTTGACTAAACCCTCTAACTAAAGATTCGTTAAAATAGGGAAACTAATTTAATTATTGTGGAAAGGAAATTGATTTGTTATCACTTATTGTTTATGGTTTAGTTTGGTTTAGCTGGTTTAGATAATTGCTGGTTTGAGTTATGATGTTTAATAATTCACGTTCAATGTTAATTGTCTCACAATCATGAATTGTCTCATAATTGCTGGTTTGAGT
This sequence comes from Eutrema heterophyllum, assembly GCA_002933915.1. NCBI lineage: Eukaryota > Viridiplantae > Streptophyta > Magnoliopsida > Brassicales > Brassicaceae > Eutrema > Eutrema heterophyllum. The sequence continues at coordinate 586,723 of PKMM01000785.1, forward strand.
TAGGCATCGTAACTTGTTTCATTTGCTTGATTCAAAATCATTAATCTAATAGATTGTACTGCACAACAAATTTGGTATAATGGAGATAAGTAAAATAGTAAACCAAAAGTTTACTGGAAATCTCATTGTTTTGGCATGACCGGTTAGGCCATTCTGGTTCAATAGTAATACGAAAAAGAATCGGAAAATTATGTGGATATTCATTAAAGAACCAGAAGATTCTTATATATTGTTCATAAAGCAAGTTGATAATACGGCTTTCACTATCCAATAAATTTGGAATATATTAATTTTCTGGTACGTATACAAGGAGATATTTTGGACTGATCATCCACTATGTATCTTTGCGAAAGTATTTGGTTAATTGATTAGAGTGAAACCGCATTGCTTCGCATTATGCCAACGAATAATTTTGAGTTCTCCCCAAAATTGGTTTTTTGGTCAGGTTCCAGATATTTCCCATCTAAAAGTTTTTGGATGTAATGTTGCTCCACCACATTGATCTAAGATGGGATATCAATGGAGGTTATGAATATATGTTGGATATGAATTTCCTTTGATGAGTAAATATATTGAACCATAAATAAGGGATAAGGTTCGATTTACAGACTGTTATTTCAGTGAGTCAGGCTTTCCAACAATTAAGGAGGGAGAAGAAAATAAACAGCTGGAAAAAAAATCAGTGAAAGAAATTATCTTGATCCTCATAAAGAATGTGCATTAGAAGTTCAAAAGATAATTTATTTGCAAAGTTTAGCAAATTTGATGCCAAAAGTATTTCTTGACCATGATTGAGTGACAAAGCCACATATACCAACTGTGCTCCAATTAATATTGATGTCCCAGGGGGACAATATCAACTGCTATTGAGTCTAGAGATCGCATGAAGCGTGATAGACCTATTGGTTCCAAAGATAAGAATTCTCGAAAAGAAAAGGAGCAGATTATAAAATGGCAAGACCGAGGAATCAAAGAATTATGGAGGATCTCCATAAGAGACATTAGACATGGCTAAGAAAGAAATCCAGGTACCTGGTAATTAATGATAAGAGATTTCAACTAGTTGTGTCATGTCTTAAACAAAATGGAACCAAGAGCAAACTGATATCGATAATATTTTGCATGTAGTTAAGCAGTTGATGAGAATTGAGAATCATAAACCGCGGTAGAAGAAGATGTATTGAACAACGTACACAAAGTGATGATTGGCCAATCATGGAAAAGCCGTAGAGGCGGAATTAAAATCTCTTGCAGTGTAAGACATAAGTTTGATCTTGAAGTACCACACTTAAAATGCTATTTGAGTAGTTTATTGATCTCTTTCATGATTGAAAGATGTGCTTTCATATGACAAGAAAGAAAGCCAACATCATAGCTTTTACAAGAAGAGTATGAATAACTCGTATGTACAAATATGTACGATATGAATATCTAGAAGATTGTAAGTAAAATGAAATTTGGCATGAAGTCCAAATAGACGAAGAAAATATCGTCTATGTGAGAAGGATGTTATGGACAAGAAGTCCAATAACCTAAGAAATTATGATAATCATACGATTGTATTAACTAAGGTTATGCTTATATCAATTCCCTAAAGATGGTATATATGATTGGAATGCATCTCTTGAAGAAGATGTTTCTAGGGAGAGAAATATGATGATGTGCGTGGTTGTACTCTTTTTTCCTATCATGTTTTTTATCTGATATGCTCAAATTAATACCCTAAAAGTACTAAAACAGTTGTCGTAGTATATGTAGGGGTCGAACACAAGAACTCCAGAATTCACGCAATAGATTATATAGATCCGAATTAAGCTAAACCAAACAATGAAATTAAATGCAAGTGCGTAAATTAAACAAGTTGTAAATCAATTGGAAGTAAGATAGGCTCATGGTATTTCTCAGGAATTCAATGAATGTAGATGAACTAACTAACAGGATTCAGATTTAGCGCAGTTCTTGAACTCAAATCACTAAAGTATAGCTAACCAACTCTCGTTGCGAAAACTATCTAAGTCTAAATCCTAGAATTCCAAATCTCTTTGCGAATCCTAAAGTCTAAACCAGCTTTTATTTTAAGTTTGATTTGTTCACAAAACAACTAAACCAAATCTCTTTGCGAATAGTTATTTTGCTCACCCTAGGTTCTGTCAGGTAATTAATCGCACTCTCGTGCCTAACCAATTATCCTAAGATCTAAGATCTAGATTCGTCAACATAAAATTAGCTATGAGAACAACCTATGGTGAAGAACTAATTTAGATGGTGAATCCTAATTAACTAATTAACCTAACATTCAGAGAAAACCCTTATGAGAACCTTGAACCTAATAAGGGATCTACTCAGACATGGAGAATGAAAACAACATGATTGAATAGATCATCAAAGAAATCAATAAGAAACAGGAGTTCAGAGTTGTCTCTCCAAAAACCCTGTAACAAATCTCTCCAAGAGTCAAGAATCAAAGTAAAATAAAGCTTAGCCAACAAAAGTGGCTGAAAAACCTAATTATAATGTTAAAACACGTTTTGGAGCTTCTTGTAATTATTAAAGACTTCTGGACCAATGTGCAAACTCTCCAGACTTGTAAAAAATCGCGTTTCCTGTTTTCCTGCAGTGAGTATCGACTGACACTAGGGTAGTGTCGATCGACACTGTTCACTGCTTCTTCTGCTCGCCAGACTGGACTGTCTTCACGAAAACTGGCATAACTTTTTATCGCACCGTTGGAATGACCTCAAACCACTTCCAAATGAAAGCTAATCCATTGATCTGTCTTGTATCAAAATATGCGCTCAATCCATCAGTGGGAAGTTCTTCAATTCTTCATTTAAAGTCGCGACTCGTGTCTGCTTTAGTGAGTATCGACCGATACTAAGGTAGTATCGATCGACACTCAGGCTTCAAATCGACTTCTCAGCTACATGATCTCTGTTTTGCTCCAAAATGCTCCAAAAAGCTCCAATATCTCCAATTATGCTCCAAACATGCTAAAACCTGTAAAAGACTCTAAAACACTACAAAATAGTAGAAAGACTCTATAAAACTGACTTATATCATGGCTTAAAAGGGGTAAAAACCATGATATATCAACTCCCCCAGACTTAGCCTTTTGCTTGCCCTCAAGCAAATAGCAGACTAAACCAGAGAAAGAAGTTTGAAAACACGGAGACTCACCTGTTCTTCGAACGTTGCAATGACCCTTTTCCCAAATACCCAAATGTCACCTAACCAGATCCAAATCTAACCACCATGTACTTCTCCGTAGACATTCGCAGCTTCCCCAGACTACACACATTATTTCGCAGCTTCATTCAATTAAACCCATCATCGCCAGTTTCATCGCTGTGATTAATACCAAGAACCTTCTAGATTCTTTCCCATACAATATCATGACAAGGAACCACCCAATTTCACACTTTTTGTATCACTTTCTCTCCCCCAGACTTATTTCTTATNCACCGAATCCCCGGTTCTTCCCTCTCTATGTATCAAAGGGTGTAGGCGAATAATGGCATCATAGGAAAATCCTAGCCTCGCTTCCAATCCTCTGTGTGATCATCCCTCACCAAGTAGAATAATGGGATCGCTGGAAACATTCCTAACCCTCTACTCAGAAGAAAATCATTTCATCTTTTATGCTCTTATTTATTAACTTATAACAGGGGAGAGAGAGATACTATTACTTTAAACACATGGGTTCCTTTGTCCGATATGAATGAGGAATCAAGCTCTATGAATACTAACCACGTCGATGAAGTGTAGAAATTTGGCTCAGGCTTTAAAAGAACTCTGCTGGAAACATGTGTGTCTTCTAGTTAACTGGCCAGCCTTTGGATTTTTCATTAGTCGATCTGTAACTGAGTCTGTAACAGTGGACACTCAGAAGCAAAGTCAGAACAAAAGATTCAAGAACAAGATCATAATCTCCAATAGGTTTTGACTCAATAAAACAAATTTGACACAAAAACGACTGACTCTAAGAAAAACAAACACATTGTCAGCAACTACCTCCCCCAGACTTAAACAACACTGTCCAAGTGTTATCTAGTCTAGAGTTGGTAAAACAAATCAGAAGAGTTGAGTAGATTGGTGAAAATCGAAGAAGTTACCCGAGATGGTGATGAGTGTCGACCGATACAGCACCAGTATCGATCGATACTCGTAGCAAGTTTCTGCTCCTTCATCGCGTGGATGGTGTCGATCGATACCGGGATGGTGTCGATCGATACCGGGATGGTGTCGATCGATGCTGCTCTTCTGAATCTGCTTCTTCACGTGAAACACAAAACCAAAAACCAAAAATAAAAAACAAAAATAATAGAAAAAAAAACGTAGGTATAACTTACCAGTGGGTTGCCTCCCACAAAGCGCTTGTTTTTAGTCATTAGCTTGACTTTGGCTCATGTGATCAGTCGGAGCGAGGTTAAGAACTCACTCCCATGCAAGTTCCACAGCTAGACATTTGCAGACTCAGAGTTCTACTCAACATGCTCTCTATAACCTCTTTTCCTTTCTTTTTCAGCTCTGGAGTAAGAATGACTCTAGCCTTGGAGAATGGTTTTAAGGTTCCTTTGCACTTCACCTTGTATTCAATCGAATCCCCATCACACTTTTGAGGGATTAAAGTCATAGAGGGAGCACCTTTCAGTCCTTTGCTCTTTACCTTCTTCTTTGCCTTAGCTGTTTTGACGTTTTTCGTTGTGATGACAGGAGGTCTAACTAGAATGTCTATGACAGTCGGTACGTCAGGAGGCTCTTCCAAAGGATCAGCTGCCAACTTCTCTCCTGTGACAACACCGATGCAAGAGACACGTGTGGGGGTTCTTCCAGAAAGAATGGCTTTGTAGTACACCTCCTTGTCAATGTATGAGAATGAGACTCTCTCGTTGGGTGTGTCCATAATGGCACCAGCCGTAGCCATAAACGGTCGTCCAAGAATTAACTGCGTAGTAGATCGTGCACTCATATCCACAACATGAAAATCAGTAGGAACCAGACAATCTCCTACTGTGACCATCAAATCAGGGATTGTACCGTATGGAAGTGAGGTGATACAATTCACGTATGTGATGGACGTCTTGGGCGGTCGAATATCAGCTTTCAATCTCTCTGCAATTGCCCTTGACATGACATTGACGCAAGCCCCCGAGTCAATGAGAGACTCTTTGAATTTAACTCCAGAAATAGAGCATGGAACTGAGAATATTCCTTGGTCTTCTCTCTTAGTCAACTGCTTCAGTGGAGGTGGTGTACTTCTGGCTTTGATAAAGAGTGCCTTGATCTCTTCCTCAGTCTCGCTGCAATTTTGGAAGTAACAATCCAAAGGACGGTTTTCAAAAGCCTCTTCAAAAGATATAGTGTGAGGAATCCTCCTGACCATCTTCTCAAAAGCGAGCAACTTCTCCGAAGAGATAGGGTTCATGAGATGTATGGGTGGTATAGGATATGGCACCTTAGGCTTGTAAACCATTTCTGGCGTCAACGCAGGTGTCTTCTCAGTTTCTGGCTCAGTCCGCGAGGGGTGTCGACCGACACTAGGTTGGTGTCGATCGATACAAGGCTTCTCTGTCGTCTCTTCAGATGTGGTGTCGATCGATACAGGGGTGGTGTCGATCGATACTGGGGGTTCTGAGATGTCCCGTGAGAGTATCTGCACTGGTGTCGATCGACACTGGGTGGTGTCGATCGATACTGGGGCGATTTCGGGAGCCTGTTCATCGTCATCGACGAGATTCTTTGCAGTTAGGCCAATTTTCACTCCTGGATCGACCTCTTCATCACTTCTTAAGGTGATTGCATTGACGTGTTCATTCTGTGCATGAACCATCTTTCCCTTGACAGCTGCTGCAGTCCGAGCAACCTGAGTTTCCAGCATCCTGTGGCTAGTACTGAGAGCCTCAATTTTCCCATTCAGATCTGTGTACAGAGCATCCAACTTCCTATTAAAGCTCAATGTCATCTTCTGCTGTCCCTGAAGAAGCTGCTCAAACATAGACTCAACCTTGCTCTCTGGAGTGTTGGGTGGGTGAGGTGGGTATTGATATCTTTGACTTTGAAATCCAGCACCACCTATGTAATTAACACCTTTCACTTCATCCTCATCAGCAAAGTGAACAGCTTTCGTCTTACCCAACAAAAGATTGTGCACTGAATCCAGCTTGGCTTGAACCTCAGCAATCTGCGATCCATCCAAATTCCTAGCCTGCTTCTTCCGCTCAAAGTCTGCATTCTTGGTGCTATTGCTAGACGCCAAGTTCTCAATCAGCACATAAGCATCGTCTGGATACCTGGTGTTGAAATTACCATTACTCGCAGCATCCAAAGCCATCTGATACCTCCAATCAATCCCTCTGAAGAAGATACCCAGCAACTAAACCTTAGTGAACCCGTGATGTGGGCAATCTCTCTGATATGATCTGAATCTGATCCAAGCAGCCTTAAGTGCCTCTGTCGTTCCCTGAGAAAACTGAGAGATCTTGTTCCTGAGCTCCTCGGATCTCGCATCATCATAAAAATTATCCAGGAACGCATTCTTCGTCTCATCCCATGTAGTCAGTGATCCAGGAGGTAACTGCTTAAGCCAGTAAGCTGCATCTCCACCAAGAGAGTGTGGGAAGAGCTTACAGAGAAGGTAATCGTTGGACACTCCATTATACTTCATGCTAGTGACCAAGTCCTCAAACCTCTCAATGTGATCCATGGGGTGTTCATGAGGAAGACCATGAAAAGGATGCTGACCCACAAGAGTGAAGTATGCAGGTTTCAGCTCAAAGTCATTCCTCTGAAAAGTGGGAATACGAATCGCAGACCGATTGGCATAGAACTGATCGGGTCTGTTGTACTCTCCAAGCGTCCTGGCACGATTAACCCCAGCATTCCCATTATTCACCTCGTTATTGCGCGCAGCTCGCGCAGCAATCTCATCGACAGCTATGGGAGGGATTATGATGTTTCCCTCTCCATCAAGTCGCTGTCCCCTCTCATTGCACAAATGACCCTCTTGGTCTCTCAAAACTCCAGCTTCATCACGAATCAATATCATTGGATTGTTCATCTCTGCTGGCTTCTTTGTTTTCCTTTTTGTGCGTTCCAAGCTTGCTAGCTCCTCGTTGGAAAGATCAAATCGCTGAGTGCTCTTGTTTCTTCTGGTTTCTCGAGTAGGCATACACCTGAAACACAAAAGTCAAGAACGTAAGTAACCGAAAAAAACGTGACAGGTATCGACCGATACCACTAGGGTGTCGATCGATACTCGACGATTTAGTCAAAATTCTTCACTAAAATCTAATGGCGAAATTGAGTCCCCGGCAATGGCGCCAAATTTGATATGCTCAAATTAATACCCTAAAAGTACTAAAGCAGTTGTCGTAGTAAGTGTAGAGGTCGAACACAAGAACTCCATAATTCACGCAATAGATTATATAGATCCGAATTAAGCTAAACTAAACAATGAAATTAAATGCAAGTCCATAAATTAAACAAATTAAACCTAATTATAATGTTAAAACACGTTTTGGAGCTTCTTGTAATTATTAAAGACTTCTGGACCAAGGTGCAAACTCTCCACACTTGTAAAAAGTCGCGTCTCCTATTTTCCTGCAGTGAGTATCGACCGACACTAGGGTAGTGTCGATCGACACTGTTCACTGCTTCTTCTGCTCGCCAGACTGGACTGTCTTCACGAAAACTGGCATAACTTTTAATCGCACCGTTGGAATGACCTCAAACCACTTCCAAATGAAAGCTAATCCATTGCTCTATCTTGTATCAAAATATGAGCTCAATCCATCGGTGGGAAGTTCTTCAATTCTTCATTTAAAGTCGCGACTTGTGTCTGCTTCAGTGAGTATCGACCGATACTAAGGTAGTATCGATCGACACTCAGGCTTCAAATCGACTTCTCAGCTACATGATCTCTGTTTTGCTCCAAAATGCTCCAAAAAGCTCCAATATCTCCAATTATGCTCCAAACGTGTTAAAACCTGTAAAAGACTCTAAAACACTACAAAATAGTAGAAAGACTCTATAAAACGGACTTATATTATGGCTTAAAAGGGGTAAAAACCATGATATATCATTATCCCATTGGGTTTTTCCATGACAAGGTTTTAACGAGGCAGCAAAGAACACGCAAATGATAGACACCTAAGGGGAATGTAAATATGAAAGTCTTGAGATCATTAGAAGCAAAGAGAATGATCAAGATGGATCATCCGCGACACCCATTAATTGCAGAAGAATGACGATGTACATCTACTACAAATTCGTTCAAGTGAAGATTTGACAGACTTATTTACCAAGACGTCTCCAACTGCTACTTTCAAAAAGCTAGTTCATCATACTAGATCGCGTCATCTCAAACATTTCAGGTTATGTACTCATGAGGGGGAGTAATAGCACGCTGCACTCTTTTTCCCTTAACTATGGTTTTTCCCATTGGGTTTTCCTAGTAAGGTTTTTAATGAGACAACATCTTATGCGCATTAAGATCATTTTTGTATAATAGTCATCCAAGAAGGAGTGTTATGAATTAATTATATGGATGCCTGATATTCTCATATTTTACTTGTTTAGCATGCAATTTTACTCAGCGTTTTTAGTCGCATGCATGCATAATCATCGTTTTCCTTAGTGTTTTGGTCTAAATTAGAGTCTAGCTAGGTTGCATTAAGTCCTAGTGAGTCTTGCATGTTTTGGGGTCTTTTTCCAGGTGCTTGGAGACACTTTAGGAGGATTGGAAGTCACCGAACCAAGCCAAATCGGAGTTGAGTGCAAGAAGAGATGGCCAAGGCAAAAACAGCAAAAGGAGAGGAGTGTACCGACCCAGGATGGGTCGGTATGATGGGTCGGTATAGGGACCGGCACACTCACCTGGAACGACGACGAACCGCTCGACGTACCTTCCCTTCACACTGCACCGACCGGTCCTGAAGCGGTATTTCCCGATCAGTATGAAGACAGAAGCTAACACCGATCCAAGAAATCTCCCGTACCGGCCCAAAAACAAGCGGCACCAAGGCACAGGAAGATTAGTGCCGACCCATCCTGGGCCGGTACTAATCACACGGCACTAAACTCCAGCGATCCGATCGTCATTACTGCCGGCTAAAACCCATCCTGCTTCGATCCGACCGTCATTCCCATCGGCTAAAACCTTACCCAGCCAGCGACAGGATTTGTACCGGATGGTTTGTACCGACCAAAAACCGATTGGTACAAACCTGTATTTTTAGGTTTTTGCCCAAACCCGACCGGGTCAATACCCGGTTTGTTCCGGGTTGACCCGGTTCGCACTATTCACTATAAATACCAGAAAAACCTAATTTCAAAGGGGTCTTTTTCTTATGCTAAAAAAACCTCTCTTAGTGGGTTCTAAATATTTGTAAGAGATATTTCCTTTTTGATCTATGCAAATTGATTTCTAGTTTCTTGAATCTCTTCTTCCTACATCTTTTTTTTTCTTAATCAATTCGTCATCTAATCATGGGATTAAACTTGTTCTTCATAGGATTTATTGGGTCCAAAATGATTAGTGAGTAATCTTTTAGGATTTGAGGATGAGATAGATTTGGGTGGATTCCATGGGTGATTTATGATGCTTAGGGATAGATTATTGTATTCCCTTTCTTATTTAGCAATCTTAAGGCTTGATTGTGCTTGAGAAAGCCAACCTTGATCATAGGGCATTTCACACCCACAAGGTGTTCGATGAAATGTCTAGAGGAGCTTTTTAAGAGATAAAACTTGCTTAGCCTAAGAGATTAGCTGTCTAGGGAGTTTTATTGGTTGATCTTGATATTGGATCTTAATGCTTGCTAATTATTAACCCACAAATGAGAATTTGATCTTGGATTAGCAATTAGCAAAGGTGCTTAATGTCTTGAGAAAGGATTAACACATTTAATGATCTTAGCCTAGGGAATTAGTCTTGTTTGAGTATGAGGATCATGAATTAACCATGGATTCACCTAATTCAATTACCCCATCCTTGAATTCGCTTTTGTTTATTGAATTCTAATTTGTTTAGTGTATTATTCCGTAATCTTGCTTAGCTTGCTTAGTTAATTAATTACAATACAACCACTCTTGTTTAGCTTAACTTAAGAAGTACTTTACATTCTTATTGCTTCGAAATCTCGCCCATTTGGATTCGATACCTCATATACTACATCGTATATTGAGTGATTGACTCAAGGACTTGCAAAAGTTTATGTATCAATTTGGCGCCGTTGCCGATTGGGTTTAGATTTCAACATTAAGATTTAGGTTCTTTTTGAGATTAAGCCTTATTTTCCTTTTGGTTACTAATCTCTTTCACTTTCTATTACTCTCTCTCGATCTTGTAGGTGTATGCACACCCGTTCTCGTGGCAAGGGCAACCTCGTTCAAGCACGGGACGACATTCACTTATTGGACCGCGGGGTTAGAGCAAGGAGAGCACGTGTAAGACAACATCAAGTCGAGAACAACATGGAGCACTTCGACGAGATTCCACTCGGGAACGTTCATGACAACGTGGACAACCTTCCTCACTAAAGGCAAGGTGGTAATAGAAACCACCACGGCCAAGGAGGGAACGACCACAACCCTAACCCACCCGCCCAAAATGTGAGAGCTCCACACCACCCTCCTAGAGCCCAAAACGTAGTTGGTGCGGGTGATGCCGCGAATGCTCACCGGAATCGTCAAGGGATTCAAGCTCCTCCGGTCAAGAACAACAACTTCGAGGTCAAAGCCGCTTTGATTAACATGGTGCAAAACAACAAGTTTCACGGGTTAGCCATGGAAGATCCTCTCGACCACATCGATCAATTCGATAGGATATGCACTCTAACGAAGATGAATGGTGTCTCGGAAGATAGTTTCAAGTTGAGACTATTCCCCTTCTCTCTCGGTGATAAAGCTCATCAATGGGAGAAAAGCCTTCCTCAAGGCTCGATCACAACTTGGGATGATTGCAAAAGAGATTTTCTCGCCAAATTCTTCTTCCCTTCACGAACCGCAAAGTTGAGAAACGAGATATCTAGTTTCACTCAACGAAACCATGAGTCCTTCAATGAAGCTTGGGAGAGATTCAAAAGCTACACCACCCAATGTCCACACCACGGATTCTCGGATGCTTCACTTTTGAGTACACTATACTGTGGTGCCTTACCAAAGATACGGATGCTCTTGGACACCGCATCTAATGGGAATTTCTTGGCCAAACAAGTCGATGCCGCAATGGAGCTAGTCGAGAACCTTGCTCAAAGCGACGGCACTTATGGTGACGACTATGACCGCGCCACAAGAACCACTAGTGACGTTGATGAGCAAAAGCGAGCCAAGGAATTGAAGAGCCTAAATGATACGATTGACAAGCTTCTTCATTCCTCTCAAAAGCATGTTCATTTTGTTGGGGCCAATGAGGACAACCAAAGTTATGATGATGAGATTGTGGATGAGGCTACACAAGAGGAAGTCAATTATGTGGGCAACCAAGGCGGTTTCCAACGGGGTGGATTCAACAACAACTACCGTAACCACCCTAACTTTTCTTACTGGAACCCCAATGTGGAGAACCCACAAGATCAAGTATACCCTACACAACACCAAGGCAATCAAGGCGGTCAACAAATGAACTTCACTTCTCAACAACAAGGTCAAGGTTCCAACAACCAAGGCTATGTTAACAAGAACACCTTCCAAGGGAATCAAGGAGGGTTTCAAGCTAAGACACCCTTCACGGCTCCCCCGGGTTTCCAACAAGGCTTTGTCCCTCAAGGTAAAGCAACTACGTCTAAACCGCAAGAGCTTGACTTGAATACAATGTTCCAACAACTTCTTAAAGGACAAGCGGAGATCAATACAATGGTCGATTGCTCTTATAACGACCTCAACTCCAAGCTTGAGACATTGAGCTCCAAGGTTAAACAACTCGAAAGCAAGAGCACCGCTTCTTCCTCAAGGCCACAAAGCCAACTACCGAGAAAACCCGAGACCAACCCCAAGGAGTATGTTAACGCCATTACATTACGGAGTGGGGCGGTCTTACCAACTCGAGAAGCTCCCCCTAATATCAACGAGGACGTTGAGAAGCATAGTGAGGGGGTGGAACTCGAGATTCAAGACGAAGTGGTAGTCGAAGACACAGTTTTGAAAGGCAAAGCAAAGGGTAAACGGGTTGAAGAAATCAAGACCAGGATTGTTGTGCAAGAGAAACCCAAGAAGAAGGAAAGTGTGTTCGTTCCAAAGCCTTATGTAGCCCAAGTTACCTTTTCCCAGACGTTTCAAGAAACAACTATTGGATAAGTACAAGACAGTATTCGATAGGCAAATGGAGAAAGTTGAGCTTACCATGCCTTTGGTTGATGCGTTTCTACTTGTACCCCAATATGCTAAGTTTCTCAAGGACATGGTAAAGGAAAGAGCAAAAGAGATGGAATCCATGGTGATCTTGTCGCATGAATGTAGCGCCATCATCCAAAAGAAGGTGGTACCCAAGAAACTTGGAGATCCCGGTTCTTTCACTCTTCCATGTGCTCTAGGCCCGTTAGCATTCAACAATTGCATTTGTGATCTAGGGGCTAGTGTGTGTCTCATGCCGTTCTCGGTTGCTAAAACATTAGGCTTCACGACGTACAAAGCTTGCAAAATGTGAGAGTACCCATCGGTTTGCTTGAGGATCTACCAATCATGGTTAGAGATTTCATTGTCCCAACGGACTTTGTTGTGCTTGAGATGGATGAAGAGCCTAAAGATCCACTCATCTTTGGGAGGCCGTTTTTGGCAACCGCGAGAGCTATCATCGACGTGAGAAAAGGGAAGATTGATTTGCATTTGGGTAAAGATGAAGTGCTTGAGTTCAACATCAATGATGTCATGAAGAAGCCCACAATTGACGGTCAATGCTTCTACATTGAGACGATGGACGAGCTCGCGGATGAGCTACTTGAAGAGATGAGTCTTGAAGATGGGTTACAAGTGGCTTTGACACAAGAACAAGGCGAACATGGGCATTTGAGTGAGGAAAGCGAAGGGTACAAGCTACTTTTAGACTCACACAAGCCGTTTGATAGAGAGACTCTGTTCATTGAGTTGGGTAGTCAAGTGACTAATTGTGGAGATGGGTCAAGCATGGTTTCGGTTCACGAGAGCTTTGCTATACAAGTGGATCGAGTGGAGGACATGATGGATGCTAGCAATGGTAAGTCTAGCAATGATGACGATTGGAGTGAGCTCAAGGCGCTTAAGGTGGACCTCAGACCGCTCCCTAAATGGCTAAGGTACGCTTTCTTAGGTCCCAATGAGTCTTACCCGGTGATAGTCAATGATGAGCTTAATGAAGATGAAATTGCCGCACTTTTGAAAGAATTAATGAAATTTAGAAGAGCAATTGGATACTCCCTAAGTGATATCAAGGGTATCTCTCCATCTCTTTGCACACAAGATCCATCTAGAGAGCGAATCGATGACTTCTATTGAACACCAACGTAGGTTGAATCCTAATTTGAAAGAGGAAAGAGATTCTTAAGCTCTTAGATGCAGGAGTTATCTATCCTATCTCCGATAGTGCGTGGGTATCTCCGGTCCATGTGGTGCCTAAAAAGGGTGGAATCACGGTGATAAAAAACGACAAGAATGAGTTAATACCAACTAGGACTATCACTGGTCATAGGATGTGCATTGACTATCGAAAACTTAACTCCGCCACTAGGAAAGATCACTTCCCCCTTCCTTTCATTGATCAAATGCTTGAGAGACTCGCCAATCACCCATTTTATTGCTTTTTAGATGGTTATTCAGGATTCTTTCAAATCCCAATTCACCCAAATGACCAAGAGAAGACGACATTTACATGTCCTTATGGCACCTTTGCTTATCGAAGGATGCCGTTTTGACTATGTAACGCACCCACCACATTTCAAAGGTGCATGATGTCGATCTTTTCGGATCTAATTGAGGAAATAGTCGAGGTCTTTATGGACGACTTCTCGGTCTATGGCTCCTCGTTTTTTTCTTGCTTGTCAAATCTTTGTAGGGTTCTTACGAGGTGCGAGGAGACGAACTTGGTGTTGAATTGGGAGAAATGCCACTTTATGGTGCGGGAAGGCATCGTCCTAGGACACAAGATCTCAGAACGGGGTATAGAGGTAGACAAGGCCAAGATAGAGGTGATGGTTAGCTTGGAACCGCCAAAGATGGTGAAAGATGTCCGAAGCTTCTTGGGGCACGCGGGCTTCTACCGTCGCTTCATCAAAGATTTCTCGAAGATCACAAGGCCTCTCACTAGGCTACTTTGCAAGAAAGTTGAGTTCGTTCTTGATGAGGAGTGTATGGTGGCGTTTTTGGAGATAAAGAAGGCGTTGGTTAGTGCTCCCATAATCCAAGCCCCATATTGGGATCTTCCTTTTGAGATTATGTGTGACGCGAGTAATTTCGCGGTTGGAGCCGTCTTAGGGCAAAGGAAGGATAAGAAGACCAATGTCATCTACTATGCAAGTATGACCTTGGATGACACCCAAGCTCGATACGCTACTACGGAGAAGGAGTTGTTGGCGGTGGTTTTCGCCATGGAAAAATTTCGGTCCTATGTTGTAGGTTCAAAGGTGATTGTCTACACGGATCACGCAGCCTTGAAATACATTCACGCCAAGAAAGACACGAAGCCAAGGCGACTCCGTTGGATCTTACTCCTACAAGAGTTTGACTTGGAGATAGTTGACAAAAAAGGAATAGAGAATGGGGTAGCGGATCACTTGTCTAGAATGAGGATTGAAGACCTTGTTCCAATCGACGACAAACTTCCCGAAGAAAGCCTTATGTTGGTGAGTGTCTTGAGAAAAGGGATAGAGGCCGCGAAGAGTCTTGAGAATGTGAGCGGTTTAGAAGACGGCAAGCTCCCTTGGTACGCGGATTATGTCAACTACTTGGCATGCGGAAGAGAGCCGCCTAAGTTAGAAGGGTACAAGAAGAAGAAGTTCTTCCATGATATCACTCGGTTCTATTGGGATGAGCCGTTCCTCTACAAGTTGTGCTCGGATGGTCTATACCGACGGTGCGTCCCGGAAGAAGAGGTCAACGGGATTTTGTTTCATTGCCACGGTTCATCATATGGCGGTCATTTCGCTTCATTCAAGACGTCGACAAAGGTTCTACAATCCGGTTTTTGGTGGCCAAGTGTATTCAAGGATGTACATGCTTTTGTTTCCACTTGTGATGCTTGCCAAAGAAAGGGGAATATTAGTAGAAGAGACGAGATGCCTCAAAACCCGATCCTCGAGGTGGAACTTTTTGACGTGTGGGGCATAGATTTCATGGGACCGTTCCCCTCTTCGTATGGGAACCAATATATCTTAGTGGCGGTGGATTACGTATCTAAATGGGTCGAGGCGATTGCTAGTCCGACGAATGATACAAAGGTGGTACTCAAGCTGTTCAAGACGATCATCTTCCCGCGGTTTGGTGTCCCAAGAGTTGTGATAAGTGATGGAGGGAGCCATTTCATAAACAAGGTGTTTGAGAGCTTACTCAAGAAGCATGGAGTCAAACACAAGGTGGCCACACCTTATCACCCCCAAACGAGTGGGCAAGTGGAGGTTTCTAACCGGCAAATCAAGGCAATTTTAGAAAAGACCGTTGGGAGCTCAAGAAAAGATTGGTCCGTGAAACTCGATGACGCATTGTGGGCCTATCGAACCGCTTATAAGACTCCCATTGGAACGAACCCATTCAATCTTCTTTATGGGAAATCTTGTCACTTGCCGGTAGAGTTGGAGTACAAAGCGTTATGGGCGGTTAAACTTCTCAACTTTGATCTCAAAACCGCGCAAGAAAGACGTTCGATTCAGCTCCAAGAGCTCGACGAGATTAGGCTAGAAGCCTATGAGAGTTCGAAGATTTACAAGGAGCGAACTAAGGCGTTTCATGACAAAAGCCTTGTGCGAAAGAAGTCTAGAACCGGAGACCAAGTGCTATTATTCAATTCCTGGTTGAAGCTGTTTCCCGGGAAACTCAAATCTAGGTGGTCCGGTCCGTTTAGAATCAAGGAGGTACGGCCATATGGGGCTATCGTTCTCGTGAACAAGAATGGTGAAGAGTTCGTCGCAAAGGCTCAAGCCATATCTTGCCAATGATTTCATTGAAGTAGGGACCTCACTCCCTCTCGATGACGCTCCACCTTCCGCCTAAGCGGGTAACCAAAGTCAAACTTAGAGACTATAAACAAAGTGCTCTTGGAGACACCCCAAGCTTATCCATTGTATATATTTTTCGTTTTCTGCGTTTTTCTATCTCTTCTAGATCTTTTTGATGTTTTGTTTAAGTGTTGATATGTTCTTGACGGGCCGCGAAGTCTTGGATCAACGGTTTTGAAGAGCGACATGATTTGACTGCGAAAACAAGAAATCCGGAGGACTATACCGCCCCATCCTGGGTCGGTATGGTGGATCGGTATCACACCAGGAGGCTATACCGACCGAGTGCTGATCTGCTCAAATTAATACCCTAAAAAGTACTAAAGCAGTGTTGCAGTATAGTTAGGGGTCGAAAACAAGAACTCCAGATATCACTCAATAGATTATACAGATTAGAATTAAGCTAAACCAATAGTTTGTAAACTAAAGTAATGCGTAAATTAAATGAGTTGTAAGTCGATTGGAATGAAGATATGCTAAGGGTATTTCTCAGGAATTCAATGAATGTAGATAGACTAACTAACATGATTCAGTTTTAGCGCGGTTCTTGAACTCAAATCACTAAAGTATAGCTAACCAACTCTCGTTGCGAAAACTATCTAAGTCTAAATCCTAGAATTCCAAATCTCTTTGCGAATCCTAAAGTCTAAACCAGCTTTTAGTTCAGGTTTGATTTGTTCACAAAACAACTAAACCAAATCTCTTTGCGAATAGTTATTTTGCTCACTCTAGGTTCTGTCAGGTAATTAATCGCACTCTCGTGCCTAACCAATTATCCTAAGATCTAAGTTCCAGGTGATCAGTCTAGAATTAGCTTTGAGAACAACCTAGGGCGAAGAACTAATTCAGATGGTGAATCCTAATTATTCAATTAACCTAACATTCAGAGAAAACCCTTATGAGAACCCTGAACCTAACAAGAGAACTACTCAGACATGATAATTGAGACAATAAACATGACTGAAATAATACTCAAATAAATAATAAAAAGGAGAGTAACAAGAGGGTTCGAAATCTTCTCTCGGACGAACAGAGTCTCAGACTTGTCTCCCTCAGAAAGCTCTCTCACACAACTCAGAATCCAAAATCAGTCTAATCAAACGTAGCCAACAAAACTGGCTCAAAACCTAATTAATAACCTAAAACACATTTTGGGGTTTATTGCAATTATTAAAGTCTTCTGGGCAATTTTGCAATTCTTCAACTCTTCATAAAAGTCGCGACTTCTGTCTTGCTGCAATGAGTATGGACCGATACTAGGGTAGTGTCGATCGATACTGAGACTCTAAATCGGGTACTCAGCTACACAAGCTTCTGTTTTGCTCCAAAATGCTCCAAAAAGCTCTAATATCTCCAATTATGCTCCAAACGTGCTAAAACCTGTAAAAGACTCTAAAAGACTCCAAAATAGTAGAAAGACTCTATAAAACGGACTTATATCATGGCTTAAAAGGGGTAAAAACCATGATATATCAACTCCCCCAGACTTAGCCTTTGCTTGCCCTCAATCAAATAGAAGACTAAGCCAGAGAAAGAAGTTTGAAAACGCGGAGACTCACCTGTTCTTGAAACGTTGCAATGACCCTTTTCCCAAGCACCCAAATGTCACCTAACCAGATCCAAATCTAACTACCATGTACTTCTCCGTAGACATTCGCAGCTTCCCCAGACTACACACATTATTTCGCAGCATCGTTCAATTAAACCCCTCATCGCCAGTTTCATCGCTGTGATTAATACAAAGAACCTTCTAGACTCTTTCCCATACAATATCATGACAAGGAACCACCCAACTTCACACTTTTTGTATCACTTTCTCTCCCCCAGACTTATTTCTTATAATATTTTCTTCTCTTTTTTTTTTTTTTTTTAATTTAGATTCGCACATACACATCAAGGTATGAGACGCGAGTATTGATGGTGTTTGCCACCGAATCCCCGGTTCTTCCCTCTCAATGTATCAAAGGATGTAAGCGAATAATGGCATCATAGGAAAATCCTAGCCTCGCTTCCAATCCTCTGTGTGATCATCCCCCACCAAGTAGAATAATGGGATCGCTGGAAATTTTCCTAGCCCTATACTTAGGAGAAAATCATTTCATCTTTTATACTCTTATTTATTAACTTATAATAGGGGAGAGAGATACGATTACTTTTAAACACATGAGTTCCTTTGTCAGATATGAATGAGGAATCAAGCTCTATGAATACTAACCACATCGATGAAGTGCAAAAATGTGGCTCAGGCTTTAAGAGAACTCTGCTGGAAACATGTGTGTTTTCTAGTTAACTGGTCAGCCTTTGGATTTTTCATTAGTCGATCTGTAGCTGATTCTGTAACAGTGGACACTCATAAGCGAAATCAAAACAGCAGATTCAAGAACACGATCATAATCTCCAACAAAATTTTGACTCAATCAAACAAATTTTGACTCAATAAAAACGACTGACTCTAAGAAAAACAAACACAATGTCAGCGACTACCTCCCCCAGACTTAAACAACACTGTCCCCAGTGTTATCAAGCCTGAGTTTGGTGAAAGAAATCAAATGAACCAAGTCGAATGTGAAAATCGAAGAGGTTACCCGAGATGGTAATGAGTGTCGACCGACACTGCACTGGTATCGATCGATACCAGTGATAGGTCGACAGAATTCCTCTTGATAGCGATAATGGTGCCCAAAAAGTGTGTCAAACTCCAAATGTGTTATGGTTAGCACTGTTAGATCACTCAAACACAAGTCAAAAGCAACAAAAATCATAGAAGTATAAGTTCCACAAAGTACACAATGATAACAATGCTAACATAAGACCCAAAATAACAAAAGTTCAAACGAAAAGAAACAGAAAAGGGAAAAGAAAAACAAACGTGAAACCAGATAATCAGATGACTAATCCTCCTACGTGGCGTCAGAGTCATCGCCAGTGGTGCCAGATGGTCCAGCCTGATGTGGTGATCGTGGTGAAACGGGGCGCTAAGATCCCATGCAGCTGCATCGAGACATAGCACTCCAAATGGTCTGAAGACTCTCGACAACGTAGCGCTGGAACGGGTCCATCTCCATCGCAGGTGGCGGAAGAAGAGTAGGTGTAGGACCAGATGCGTGGCGCGCGCGTGATCGACCCCCAGCAGGGCCAGAAGCAGGCGGACGGGCTCGAGTAGCGGAGCCTCGACGTCGAGTGATCGGTGCAGGCTCCATATCAGCAGTGGCAGGCGCGAAGAGTAGCTGAGCAGGATCACCGCCAATGTCTGTCAGATCTGTGTTGGGGAGCTGAACCAGATAGTCCCCAGTAGAAGTGCTGAAAACCCAACGCCTATCAGGCTTCAGCCAGCGTAGGTGCTCCAGGTGCGCTAGGTCCATAAGCTCGCGGGATGTCACTATCGAGCAGCTAGTAGTACTGATCCCAAGGTGCAGAAAGATGGGAGTGAGGAGACTGCCCACCGTCTCAGTCTTCAGGCGACCTGCAGTCCTAGAAGACTTGCCGCGTCCGGTAAAAGGCTTCACCTTCAGCGACTCCAAGTGGTGCGCAAAGCCAGCGCCTAAGTTGACCGCGAGGTCCATCTCAGGCCACTCATACGCCTCATCATCAATAATGTCCCCGATCCCAATGGACAACACAATTAGCTCAGTCACCCTCATCTTGTTAGGCTCCATCTTGCACAACAAGGTGTTGCTCAAGATCCTAACAAGACAGCGCAGGACAGGATGGCGCACATCCATCTGTGTGGTGGTCTTGCAGTCGTAGACCCCGTGCCCGAAATGAGACCAGAATGCCTCAATGTCCAAGAACCTGCGAGGAAGCTCACACCTCGAGAAATCTCTGTTAAACCCATATTTGTCGTAAAGCTCCTGGAAAGAAATCCTGTAGCGCACACCGCGAATCAGGAACGTCAGCACACCCTGCTGTGCAGTCACTGGAGGCTCATCAATGTAGTAGACGCGGACAGACGCGAGGAACTGGCGGACTAAGTCGGGGTATAAGTCATATTGCTGCGTAGGCATCGTCCCCAGTCCAATCTTCCTGATCAAACCATCAAGCTCTCGGTCAAAACCCAGCTGTTTCATAGCATGCGTGTCCACAAAACGAGTGGGGGCGCACATCAACCGCCTGCCAGGCGTTGTAGAAGATGGAGTCATAGTCGTCCCACTCCTCTGAAATAGGCATGTGCGTGCAAGCCCGGCTCTCTGTAATCTCCTTATCGGAGCCCTCGTAATCATCTCTCAAGCAGATCCTGGCCTTCTCGCTGATCTTAGGCCAAGGAGGCCTACATGTTGCACTAGGAGCGACTGGGGAGGCAGGACGAGCTAGAGGTGGTGCAGGGATGTCGCGGAGGTAAGTGTGGGAGAGAGTAATATCTTCCTGCGCACCGTTGATCCGCACCAAGTAACGGTCGTTGGTAAGGCAAGCCTTGACGACCCCTCTGTTCCAAGTCAAACCATCGAAGATCTTGACATGTGCGCCTAAATAGTACTCCTTTGGACGATCGCAGCCAGGTGGGTTAGAGCTCGAGGCATCATCGGCACGTGGCTTCTTGCGAGGTGGGATCTGCATCATTAACAAACGCAAAACACATCATAAATCCAACATCTCTCTCAAACACAACAATCTCGGACAAGGTAGACGGTTAGCATCGATCGATACCACCTTGGTATCGATCGATACTAAGACAAGTATCGAGCAGTCACGAAGAACACACTAATTTGAAAATTCCAAAATTGCAAACCAAGGGTAATGAAACGTAAGGCAAGGTTCGACTAGGCCTAGAACACAATAATCAATTGATAATCATCCAACAAAACGAGTTCTAAGAGCCTAAAAGTCGAAAATCTAAACTTGGTGCATGGATTGAAAAGGTGAAAATTCGTGTTACAAACCTAGTAGATCGTTAGAATGAATGAGAGAAAGAGATTGAGCACGAAAAACCGCACGGAATAGGCACAAAAATCACGCAAAAGGGTTGAGAAACGAAGATTTGGTGATTTTTGGTGAAAAAGAGGTTGTGTCGGTCGATGGGAGTTGTGAGGCAAAGGAGTAAAACCGTAGGGTTTATAAGGAAACTTACCTGGGCGGCGGGTATCGACCGATACCAGATAGTGTCGATCGATATCCGTAGCAAGTCGGTGCTTCTCTGGCGTATAAAGGGTGTCGATCGACACTGGGATGTGTCGGTCGATACTGCTCGTCCGAATCTGGTTCACGTGACACAACGAAACACAAAACGAAAAATAAAAAGAAAAAGGATATGTACAGACTCACCAGTGGGTTGCCTCCCACCAAGCGCTTGTTTAACGTCATTAGTTTGACTGTACTGCCATTCAGGCAGCGGGTGCATCATCCAGAGGCATTATGTGTCCATCTGGGATCTCAGTTCTCCGTATGTAGTGTTTCACCCTTTGTCCATTGACAGTGAACTCCTCGCCGGAGGGATTACGCAGGACAAGTGCACCATGTGGTCTAACCTCCTTGACAGTGAAGGGACCTGACCAACGAGAACGTAATTTACCAGGAAACAAATGCAAACGAGAGTTATATAGAAGTACCTGATCATTGGTTTTGAAAATTCGGTCGAGGATTTTCCTGTCGTGGTACGCCTTAGTCCTCTCCTTGTACAGCCTCGAGTTCTCATAGGCGTGATGCCTAATCTCATCCAGCTCGTTCAGCTGGATCAATCGCTTCTCAGCAGCAGGCTTGACGTCAAAATTCAACAACTTAGTAGCCCATACTGCCTTATGCTCGATCTCCACAGGAAGGTGACATGCTTTTCCATACAGCAAATGAAAAGGTGTAGTGCCCAATGGTGTCTTATAAGAAGTCTTGTAAGCCCACAGCGCATTGTCTAGCTTCGTAGACAAATCCTTCCTAGAAGTTCCCACTATCTTCTCTAGAATCTCCTTGATTTGCCTGTTGGAGACCTCGACTTGCCCACTGGTCTGGGGGTGATAAGGAGTAGCCACACGATGATTCACACCATGCTTCCTCAGTAACTTCTCAAAAACCCTGTTAATGAAATGACTGCCACCATCACTTATAACAATACGGGGCACGCCAAATCGTGGAAAGATGATGGTCTTAAACAGCTTAAGAACCACCGAAGAGTCGTTGGTTGGACTAGCAATGGCCTCCACCCACTTAGAGACATAATCCACTGCAACTAGAATGTACCGGTTCGTGTATGACGAAGGAAAAGGTCCCATAAAATCGATACCCCAGCAATCAAAAATCTCAACCTCAAGGATGAAATTCTGTGGCATCTCATGTCTCTTACTGATCTTGCCTCTCCTCTGACACACATCACACTGCGAGATAAAGGTATGAGCATCTATAAACATAGTAGGCCACCAGAAGCCTGCTTGAAGAACCTTGGACACCGTCTTGAAAGTAGCAAAGTGTCCAGCATACTCAGAACCATGACAGTGAAATAAAACCTCAGGTACCTCCGAATCAGCAATACATCTCCTGTAGATACCATCAGAACAATGCTTATACTGGTAAGGCTCATCCCAAAAGTATCGCCTTATGTCTCGCAGAAACTTCTTCTTGGCATATTTCTTGAGGTGCGTTGGTTCTGTATTTGCAGCGAGGAAGTTGGCAATATGAGCATACCATGGTAGATCGGAGACAGCTGCAGCAACGAGATACTCTTCATAAGCACCAAGGTGTTCCATGGTTAAAACAGGTTCGGAAACCGTCGGGTATCGACCGACACCAGGGTGGTATCGATCGATACCGAAACCTGCAATTCATGGGAATTGCTGATTTTCGGTGAAGCCACTTTGGAAACCAGTTTCCACGTAGTAAATGGACTCCTCAGGTAATTGATCATCAATCGGTACATCTGTATCGAAATTCAACCTCGAAAGGTGATCAGCACTCACCAATGCCTTCTTAATCTCCTCAAAGGCCGCAAGACACTCTGGTGTGAAATCAAATCGTGTCTCCTTGCATAACAGAGCGGTGAGTGGGCGGGTAATCTTGGAGAAATCCTTAATAAATCTCCTGTAAAACCCAACATGACCCAGAAAACTCCTAATATCTTTCACAGAAGTCGGTGGTGGCAGACCTGTCATAACCTGAATCTTAGCCTTATCGACCTCGATTCCAGTTTCAGAAACTTTGTGCCCAAGGACGATGCCATCTTGAACCATAAAGTGACACTTTTCCCAATTAAGGACCAAGTGTTTCTCCTCACACCTCTGTAGCACCTTGCACAAGTTAGCCAAACAATCCTTGAAAGATGATCCATAAACTGAAAAATCATCCATGAACACCTCCATAAAATCCTCAATCATGTCTGTGAAGGTAGACATCATGCATCTCTGAAAAGTAGTTGGAGCATTACATAATCCAAATGGCATTCTCCTGTATGCGAATGTGCCATAAGGACATGTAAAAGTCGTCTTCCCCTGATCATCTGGATGAATCGGAGTATGGAAAAAGCCTGAATACCCATCGAGAAAACAGTAGTAGGGATGACTAGCCAAACTCTCTAACATCTGATCAATGAAAGGCAGTGGGAAGTGATATTTCCTTGTGGCCGCGTTCAACTTCCTGTAGTCAATACACATTCGATGCCCAGTGATAGTCCTAGTAGGAACCAACTCATCTTTCTCATTCTTCACTACAGTTATCCCTCCTTTCTTAGGAACAACGTGCACTGGACTAACCCAAGAACTGTCTGAAATGGCGTAGATAACCCCTGCATCCAAAAGCTTCATAACCTCCTTCTTAACCACTTCTTTCAGATTCGGATTCAGCCTTCTCTGATGCTCAATTGTAGCCTTTGACTCGTCCTTAAGATGAATCCTATGCATGCACAGATCCGATGATATACCTGAAATGTCATCAAGAGAATAGCCAAGAGCTTTGCGATACATGCGCAGCTTGCTCAGCAGTAAGGTAACCTCTGCGTTGTTCAAAGAAGCATTAATAATCACAGGGTATGTGGAATTAGGACCAAGGAAAACATACCTCAGATCGGCTGGAAGTGGTTTGAGTTCCACTTTAGGAGCTTTCTCCTCGCTCCAATCTCCAAGCTTAGCAGCTTGCTTGGAACACTCGCGCCAATTCTCTGTCTGGCCGTAGGGTGTCGACCGATACCAAGGGAGTATCGCTCGACATTGATGGTGCAGTGTCGAGCATCTTCGAGTAACCAGCAGCGTCTTCTCTCAAGAACACCTCAGATTCAGCTGAACAAACCAGTGCCCTCTCCAACGGATCCTCAGGATGCATCTCCAAGAAGTACTCTTCAGCAATATCCGTGAAAGTGTCTACGAAGAAAGTCTGCCCATCGATAGTCGGTCTCTTCATCATCTTCTACATGTTAAAGGTCATGACCAAATCACCTATGTTGAGATCTATCTTCCCATTCCTGCAATCAATCAATGCACCAGCTGTGGCAAGGAATGGTCTACCCAAGATAAGGGGGTCTCTGGGTTCAGCATCGTACTCCAAGACAATGAAATCAGTCGGGATCAAGCAATTCCCGATCTTAATAGGAACATCTTCGAGTAGCCCCTCTGGAAGTCGCACTGAGCGATCAGCAAGTATCAAAGATATCCGGGTGGGCGTGAAATCAGTCATACCCATCCTCTTGGCAACTGAATACAGCATGAGGTTCACACTTGAGCCAAGATCACATAGAGAACGCCCGAACCTTTCGGTGAATATAAAACAATCCCTGGATCCGGAAGTTTCTTTGGAATTATGTTGGTTAAGATTGCACTGCACTCCTGAGTAAGCATCACACATCCTTCTTCAAGGTTCATGTTGCTAGACACCATCTTCTTGACATATCTTCTGAAAGCTGGGGAAGTCTTAATAGCATCGAGGAAAGGAAGTTCGACAATCAATCTGTCCAATATCTGCTTGCATCTAGCATCTTCCACTTCCTTCTTAGTCTTCCCAACAGCTCTAGGATAAGGTATCCTCGGTATATAGACTCGTTCTGGAACTACCTTAGGCACTACATTCGAGACCTTAGGTGTCTTTTCTGCCGTAGTCTCAGTATCGACCGGTGCTTGAGGAATATCGATCGACACTGAGGCTTTCGAGTTGTCCCGTTGCAAGATTTTAACTGGTGTCGACCGACACTGAGGTGTATCGATCAATACCGTTGGGATTTCAGAATCCTCATCGACGAGATCGACGAAAATCTCTGCAGGTGATGCATCCTTAACTCCTGTATTCACCTCTTTTCCACTCCTTAGAGTGATTGCATTGATGTGCTCCCTCCTTGGGTTCTCTCCTCTACCTGGAAGAACACCCTCTTGCCTTTTCACAGCTTCTGAAGTTTGAGCAACCTGAATTTCCAACTTCTTTTGACTCATACTAAGCGCTTCGATCCTTCCATTCAAGGTTGTGTAAAGATCATCCAACTTCCCATTGAAGCTCACCGTCATCTTATCCTGCCCTTGAACTAGCTGTTCAAGCATAGCCTCAATATTGCTCTCAGAATTCTTGGCAGGTACTTGCTGATAAGACGAATTCCCATAGTTCCTTGTGTAACCACTGCTTTGAAAAGGTTTCTGGTTAAACTGATTCGATCCAGAACCACCTTGATTACCCTCAGATTTGAATCCCCCTTGCTGAAAGTTGTTGTTGAAATTTCGGTTGTTGTATTGATTCCTCTGACCTTGAAAACCAGAGCCACCAATGTAGTTAACATCCTCTACCTCATCCTCATTGAAAACCTCGACATCATCAGCAAAGTGAACAGCCTTCTGCTGCTTGCCCATCAACAAATTATGCACCGAATCCAGCTTTGCATGCACTTCAGCAATATGTGAACCTTCTATACCACCAGCCAGCTTCTTACGCTCCATGTCAGCACTCTTCGTGCTATTGCTAGACCCAAAATTCTCAATCAGCTGGTACGCATCATCAGGATATTTGGTAAAGAAATTACCATTGCTCGCAGAGTCCAGCGCCATCTGATACCTCCAGTCAATCCCTCTGAAAAAGAAACTCAGCAACTGAACCATAGTGTACCCATGATGTGGACAATCCCTCTGATACGATCTGAATCTCCCCCAAGCAGCCTTGAAAGCCTCAGTTATTCCTTGAGAAAACTCGGAAATCTTATTCCTAAACTCTTCTGATCTCGCATCGTCAGAAAAGCAGTCTTAGTCTCGTCCCACGTAGTCAATGACACAGCTGGTAGTTGCTTGAGCCAATAAGAAGCATCCCCACCAAGAGAGTATGGGAAAAGCTTACAAAACAAGTAGTCGTAGGACACTCCATTGCATTTGAAGCTAGAAACCAAATCCTCGAACTTCTCGATGTGATCCATGGGGTGTTCATTAGAGAGACCATGAAAAGTGTGCTGGCCTACAAGAGTGTAGTAGGCAGGCTTCAGCTCGAAATCATCCCTCTGAAAGGCAGGAGGACGAATCGCTGATCGATTTGCGTAGAACTGATCAGGTCTGTTGCATTCACCAATTGTTCTACCACGCTCAACCGCAGCGTTCTCAGTATTTACAACAGCTGGAGGGGCAATAACGTTCCCCTCTCCATCAAGTCTCTGCCCTCTCTCATTGCACAATTGACCCTCTCGGTCTTTGAAAGTACCAGCCTCATCCTGAATAAAAACCACTGGGTTATTGTTCATCTTTGCTGGCTTCTTTTCTTTTCTGAGTGTGCGTCCAAATGTGCTAGCTGCTCGTTTGACAGATCAACTAGTTGAGTGTTCTTGTTTCTTCTGGTTTCTCGAGTAGGCATACACCTGAAACACGAAAGATCAAGAACGTAAGTAACTAAAAAAAACGCGACAAGTGTCGACCGATACCTCTAGGGTGTCGATCGATACTCGACGATTTAGTCGAAATTCTGCACTAAAATCTAATGGCGAAATTGAGTCACCGGAAACGGCGCCAAATTTGATATGCTCAAATTAATACCCTAAAAAGTACTAAAGCAGTGTTGCAGTATAGTTAGGGGTCGAACACAAGAACTCCAGATATCACTCAATAGATTATACAGATTAGAATTAAGCTAAACCAATAGTTTGTAAACTAAAGTAATGCGTAAATTAAATGAGTTGTAAGTCGATTGGAAGGAAGATAGGCTCAGGGTATTTTTCAGGAATTCAATGAATGGATATAGACTAACTAACATGATTCAGTTTTAGCGCGGTTCTTGAACTCAAATCACTAAAGTATAGCTAACCAACTCTCGTTGCAAAAATTATCTAAGTCTAAATCATAGAATTCCAAATCTCTTTGCGAATCCTAAAGTCTAAACCAGCTTTTAGTTCAAATTTGATTTGTTCACAAAACAACTAAACCAAATCTCTTTGCGAATAGTTATTTTGCTCACTCTAGGTTCTGTCAGGTAATTAATCGCACTCTCGTGCCTAACCAATTATCCCTAGATCTAAGTTCTAGGTGATCAGTCTAGAATTAGCTTTGAGAACAACCTAGGCGAAAAACTAATTCAGGTGGTGAATCATAATTATTCAATTAACCTAACATTCAGAGAAAACCCTTATGAGAACCCTGAACCTAACGAGAGAACTACTCAGACATGGTAATTGAGACAATAAACATGACTGAAATAATACTCAAATAAATAATAAAAAGGAGAGTAACAAGAGGGTTCGAAATCTTCTCTCGGACGAACATAGTCTCAGACTTGTCTCCCTCAAAAAGCTCTCTCACACAACTCAGAATCCAAAATCAGTCTAATCAAACGTAGCCAACAAAACTGGCTCAAAACCTAATTAATAACCTAAAACACGTTTTGGGGCTTATTGCAATTATTAAAGTCTTCTGGGCAATTTTGCAATTCTTCAACTCTTCATAAAAGTCGCCACTTCTGTCTTGCTGCAATGAGTATCGAACGATACTAGGGTAGTGTCGATCGTTACTGAGACTCTAAATCGGGTACTCAGCTACACAAGCTTCTGTTTTGCTCCAAAATGCTCCGATATCTCCAATTATGCTCCAAACGTGCTAAAACCTGTAAAAGACTCTAAAAGACTCCAAAATAGTAGAAAGACTCTATAAAACGGACTTATATCATGGCTTAAAAGGGGTAAAAACCATGATATATCAAAGTGGACCGATCGACTCCCAGCCGGTGCTAATCAAGCGGTACAACAACAATTTTTGTGCCGCTCGGTTAGTACCGCGCCAGGATGGGCCGGTACAGAGAGAAATCCTTGCCGAGCGAGTTCTAGCCGAAATAACTTTACGCGGGCAAGTTTTCAGCCGAGGGAAATGCACCCGAGACAGTTTTTAACCGGCTAGAAAAGGAGAGAGACACACCAAAGGCGTACAGGGCAAGGCGTACACAATAGTGCAAGGCATAAAATCTTCCCCGAACAAATTCCAGCCGACACAATCTTTACTCGGGCAAGTTTTTAGCCGAGGCAGTTTCTCCGAGGGCAAGTTTTCAGCCGAGGATTAGTGCCGGATGACTTTTACCGGCTCAGAATGGGTCGGTACTAAGAACCACGTTCATATCGTTCGATTAGTGCCGACGTATGACGGGTCGGTATAGAGCAAACCATTCGTGCCGAGTAACCGATGCTGATCGAGGACCGAGCGATGGGAAGAAAAAGGCTCGTACCGCACAGTTTATGCCGATCAAGGATCGAACGATGCTGAGGAAAACGTCTGTACCGCTCGATTTGTGCCGATCCAAAACGGATCGGTATGCAAAAGTCAACGCGGGTCAACAATTTTCACGCGCAATTTTTACCGGCCGTGGCCCGTTTGACCCGACCCGACGCGATAAAAACGCTCCTTCTCCGGCTAAGTTTATCGCACCTCCTCCCCCCCTTATCTCTCTCGATTTTTCTTCTTTTTGCCATAACTTTCACTCTAGTTACTCAAATTCTGCGATTCAAAGTGCTGTGAACTCGAATTTTTGTGCCCTTCTTGGATTCAGCATCGTTTTTATCAATTAAGCATTCATCCCTAAGGTATTTCACCAAAATTCCGTGATTGTGCTCTTGAGTTAAAACTCCATGGGAGTGTTTGTGTGATGCACCTAGCTCGTTTTTTTAGCCTTAGGGTTTGCTGGGGGATAATTAAATTGCTGTTTCTTTGAGCTGGAATGGGAATTCGATGGATAATTTGAAAATTTGTGTTCTTGCCTCTCGATGTTGCCTCTCGATGGAGATTTCGTGAACATGAGGAAATTTGATGATCAATTCTTGAGAGTTTTAGGAGTTTAATCTATGGGCTTGAACCTAATTGATTATTTTTGTTGGATTAAACCACCTCTCTCTCTCATGAAATTTGCCTCAACTGTGTTACTCTTCATCAATCTTGATTTATGCTTCCGTGGGACTAACGGTTTCTTCAAGGAATTATAGGAACGATGGGACGAACGAGAGCCGACACAAGGAACGATAAAGCTCAAGCTCAAGCTCAGGCCGCGGGTAATGCAATGGTTGCTGCATCGAGTTCTCGAGCCAAGAAACCCGTTGATGCGAAAAGCGCTAAGGCTAAAGGCAAGCAAGTCGCCATTGTCGAAAAGCCCACGAACAATAAGAAGGGTAAAAGTGCGGGGAAAGACAAAGGCAAAGTTGTTGCTATTCCGGATCCTCCAACCACAGAACAATGCTTCGAGAAGCTTATTGACATGGATTTTGAGCAAGGTCGTTTCGCGGATGTTGTTGTGCTAGAGAAGATGGGAATTCTCGAAGATGTGGCAACAATCTTCGACACCATGGGTCTTGGACGGTTCTTACACATGAAGGAGCATGCCCATCACGTGCTTACTTGCCAATTCCTCTCTTCTCTCAAGGTAGCCTTCTACGACGAGTATCACAAGAAGTCAAATCCCCAAACCGGGTTTGGAGAGATTAAGTTTGAGGTGAATGGCAACGACTACCGCATGACTTTCCATGAGATTTGTCAAATATTTGGTTTCCGTGAAGTGGGAACTAGCGGGAGCCCGTACTTTCATTACCCCAAGAACGAGCTCAAGCGGGTATGGGACACCATTGGCTATGGAGATTATCACCCGGGTGGAAACAAAACCACTCACATCCGCAACCCGACGATTCGATATGTACACAAGGTGCTGGCGCATATGTTCTTCGCCAAAGTGGAGTTTGGTACGGTGACACTCGATGAACTCGAGTTGATGGCTCTCGGGTTAAGACCCCTTCTCCCGGTTTTCCCCAACGGGACGGTTTTCCAAGGAAGTGAGAGAACGCCATCTCTTGCGACTCTCTTAGTGAGATGTTTCTTCTGCTACAAGGCATGGGCTTACGATACCAAGAACAAGAAATCCGCGATAAGCATCGGTTGGCTTGTGACGCCCATCCTAAAGGCCAAGGGGGTAATGTTGTCGCATACAAAGGCGGGGTGGAAATTGTTGGATGAGTCGTATCTCATACGCACGAGGTTCCTCAAAGGAAGGATCAGACCATTGGTTGCCTACAACGTAAAGCTCGGTAGGGATGAAGCGGTGCAAGTTTTGCTACCCAATGCGGATCTTACTAGCCTTCAAAACCGGCGGAACATCACGTTCTACCCCACCAAGGACCACCTCTACAACCCAGCCATGGATCCAACTATCGGCCTACCTCGCAAGGAAAAGGCCGAGAAGAGTAAGACTACGAGGGCAAGTGCGACCAAAGTACTCTCCGACTCCGATGATGACGCCGCTAGCCCACCATTTCCTATGCCACCTACGGGAGTGAGCGTTACCACTTTGAGCCGTTCGATGGAGCGATGGGCGACCCCGCCAATAGACACGCACACCATCAAACGAGACTCCTCCAACGGTGGTGCAAGTGGCAAGACCGTTCAATGAGAAAGATGGCAAAGACGATCAAGAGCTTGAAGGAGACAATCAAGGAGCTTAAGGCGAAAGGCTCTTGTGATGCGGCTAGCGACGCACACGGCGAAACGCGGGTCACAAACCGCCGCGAGATTGGCGAAGGATCGCATGGCGGAGAGATGATCGGTCACGAGGAAGCATGCCGTTCTTTGGCTCGTCGTGAGAAGGCGGAAAAACGGAAGGGCATGAGATCTCCATCACCGTGCTCTAGCAACCCCTCTTTCTCGATGGGGTCTTCCTCCTCCTCTCAAGGTTACTAGGTAAGACTCCAACACCCTTGTACATAGTTTTTATTTTTATTTCCTTGCGTCTTACATTGTATAGTTATTTTTATCTCTTGTTTTTGGTTCTTCCGTCGAATTTGTTTCACACCTGGACGGTGCGATTTAAGTTTGGGGAAGGGACCTGCATCTAACCACGTTTATTTTGATCTTATTTTTCTATTTTGCATTTTGAGTCTCATACATTCATGCATTCATCTAAGGCATAAAAAAAAAAAATCAGAAAATTTGAAAATTTTAAAACACAAAAAGAAGTCATTTAGCTTGCATTTCACGAATAGGATCGAGTCTAGTAACATGTAGGTTGCATTGTACGTGCATAGGGAGCAATGATGATTTTTCCTTGTAGAGTATCATTTTAAGAGCTCGGTCCAATGTCCTCGTTGCTAATTGTTTGATGCTTTGATCTCGTGTTTGAAATAAAGGACGAACCATGTTTTGATCTTGTGTCTCACTACTTAGGTTTTAGCTAAAGCATGTGTGAACCGAATCCAATCCTATCTAAGTGAGAACCTTAATTTTGACACATTAATTATCATGATCATGCATTGCACAATGGACTCATGGATTCCGCATACATACTTGGGTCATCTTATCCTTTTGTACCACTCTTGTTGGCCCAAGTAGCCAATTCCCACCTTTGGAATGGTTCCCCACCTAAAAACTCAACCTTCTTTCAAGCCTACATGTTTAGTGAGCGTTGTGAGGCCTTATTTTTGAATGGACTTAGCAAAAAGTGCTGGGTCTAGAGCGATAAGGGAAGGCTTTCATGTAGAACTAGCTCGCGTATCATGAGCTAGATTAGGCTAGGTTAGATAGGTCGGTATTTTTGATGAGGGGAATGGGTGAAAAGGAAAGAAAAGAAGGATCATGGGATTGGAAAAGTGGAAAGAAAGAAAGGAATTTGGGAGAGTGATTTGGGAAAAGCAATAAGATCGAAATGGTTGGCAAGAAAATATGTGGTTTAGTTCTAAGTGTCGAAAAGATAGTCTCTAGCTTTAAAAAGAAAGAAAAGAAGCCAAAAGGGCTCAAGTTAGAAAAGAAATGAAAGAGGCTAGAGAAAACAAAAGAGAAGCTAAGTCAAGGAAAACAATGTATGCCAAACCATTTGTTGAAGAAGAAACCCCCCAAGTGCTTATAAAGAAGAAAGATGATGAAAAGATGTGGTGTAAGAAGGCAAGAATGCCTTGTGAAGGGTAGCTAGGATTTGTTCTTTGTGGGTTTAGAATTAGGGTCGATTTTGTAATGGGGCATTGGGTAGATGGAAGTATAGCCTTGTATGCATCTATTGCTCTTCACCCTTAGCATTTTGCCAAAGTCCATTCATTCGATGAGAGATCCCTTGTTCGAAAACCACCACATGAATTGAGATCATCTTTGTCTCAAAAACCAAGCCCTTAACCAAATGAGTTTGTTTGCATTGCATGAGCATGATCCACTTGGAACCACTAATTGAATGTCAAAGGATTGGATGAGAGGAACGCGTGTGTAGGTTGAGACTTAGGCTTGATTCATGTAGGGAAGGGATATGGCTAGCTCCTTTTGAGTAGACTAGTTTGATCGCATTTTAGAACTAACAACTTGGACATTAAGCTTGATTTCTTTTTATGATACTTGTGGATTTGAGCTCCCGCCTTCAAACCTCTCTTCCTGCTTTCTCGTGTTTGTTCGCTTGAGGACAAGCAAAAGATTAAGTTTGGGAGAGTTGATATTCTCATATTTTACTTGTTTAGCATGCAATTTTACTCAGCGTTTTTAGTCGCATGCATGCATAATCATCGTTTTCCTTAGTGTTTTGGTCTAAATTAGAGTCTAGCTAGGTTGCATTAAGTCCTAGTGAGTCTTGCATGTTTTGGGGTCTTTTTCCAGGTGCTTGGAGACACTTTAGTGCTTGGAGACACTTTAGGAGGATTGGAAGTCACCGAACCAAGCCAAATCGGAGTTGAGTGCAAGAAGAGATGGCCAAGGCAAAAACAGCAAAAGGAGAGGAGTGTACCGACCCATCCTGGGTTGGTATGATGGGTCGGTATTGGGACAGAGACAAATACCGATCCAGAGTCGATTTCATGCCACCCCAGAATCGACCGGCACATTCACCTGGAACGACGACGAACCGCTCGACGTACCTTCCCTTCACACTGCATCGACCGGTCCTGAAGCGGTATTTCCCGATCGGTATGAAGATAGAAGCTAACCCCGATCCAAGAACTCTCCCGTACCGGCCCAAAAACAAGCGGCACCAAGGCACATGAAGATTAGTGCCGACCCATCCTGGGCCGGTACTAATCACACGGCACTAAACTCCAGCGATCCGATCGTCATTACTGTCGGCTAAAACCCATCATGCTTCGATCCGACCGTCGTTCCCATCGGCTAAAACCTTACCCAGCCAACGACAGGATTTGTACCGGATGGTTTGTACCGACCCAGAACCGATCGGTACAAACCTGTATTTTCAGGTTTTTGCCCAAACCCGACCGGGTCAATACCCGGTTTGTTCCGGGTTGACCCGGTTCGCACTATTCACTATAAATACCAGAAAAACCTAATTTTCAAAGGGGTCTTTTTCTTATGCTAAAAAAACCTCTCTTAGTGGGTTCTAAGTATTTGTAAGAGATATTTCCTTTTTGATCTATGCAAATTGATTTCTAGTTTCTTGAATCTCTTCTTCCTACATCTTTTTTTTTCTTAATCAATTCGTCATCTAATCATGGGATTAAACTTGTTCTTCATAGGATTTGTTGGGTCCAAAATGATTAGTGAGTAGTCTTTTATGATTTGAGGATGGGATAGATTTGGGAGGATTCCATGGGTGATTTATGATGCTTAGGGATAGATTATTGTATTCCCTTTCTTATTTAGCAATCTTAAGGCTTGATTGTGCTTGAGAAAGCCAACCTTGATCATAGGGCATTTCACACCCACAAGGTGTTCGATGAAATGTCTAGAGGAGCTTTTTAAGAGATAAAACTTGCTTAGCCTAAGAGATTAGCTGTCTAGGGAGTTTTATTGGTTGATCTTGATATTGGATCTTAATGCTTGCTAATTATTAACCCACAAATGAGAATTTGATCTTGGATTAGCAATTAGCAAAGGTGCTTAATGTCTTGAGAAAGGATTAACACATTTAATGATCTTAGCCTAGGGAATTAGTCTTGTTTGAGTATAAGGATCATGAATTAACCATGGATTCACCTAATTCAATTACCCCATCCTTGAATTCGCTTTTGTTTATTGAATTCTAATTTGTTTAGTGTATTATTCCGTAATCTTGCTTAGTTTGCTTAGTTAATTAATTACAATACAACCTCTCTTGTTTAGCTTAACTTAAGAAGTACTTTACATTCTTATTG
>PKMM01000785.1:621396-641947 GCA_002933915.1 Eutrema heterophyllum
TATATATATATATATTTATATTTATTTATTTATATGTATACTAGATTAGGATTCGCGTATACGCGTGTTATATTTTAATATTTTATAATCCGTGGAAAAAAAAATGAAATCACCCATTAAAGAAAATTAAAATGAGAATAATAACGACAACATGAAACCATCAAAGGAAAAGTCAATTATTTATTTATTTTGATTATCCTATTTGTTTCTATTATTTGGTTTCCAACTAATTTTTATCACATTTGTTTTGTTGAAGGGTAAAAATATAATCGATATTCAGTCATATTCTCTTAAAAGTTTGAATAATTTAAATCACTACTATATTCTAACCCGCACACCTGCGCGGGTAAAGTTTTTTGTAGACTAAATTTTGAAATATACAAAATATCTAAAGGATAGACACGAACACTCCTTGCTAACTTGTCTGTGTTGTTTGCGCGTGGGATGAATGAGATAGAAAAAAAAGTAAAGCCATCCTTACTCTTCACGAATTCCTCCAAATGTAATGAAAAGGCCGGCCACTCCTCGGATCTAATTTTAGTATTATTGATTCAAATATGTTGAATTTGTAATTCTTAAGTTTTTTGTGAGATGATAATATTTGTTGATTTGTTGTGCAATATGTGTTTTGATGTTTATACCATATTTTTAACTCGTGCTATGTGAAATATAGATTCTAATCCGCGCTGTGTGCTGGACAATAAGTTTTATACATTAGTTTTTGTGAAAATTATATTGAGTAAACACTAACGAAAATGGCTTGACTTAAATTTTAATGAAAATCTTCATGATTATGTGATTTATGTAACCTTAAATGATAGCAGAGTTTGCTATCTGACAAAAAAGTAAATTGTTATAAAAGTTATATGATGTTATCATATGGTGGATATTAGTAGAATAAGAGTATGAGTTAGCTAAATATATATCGATGTAATCTTAATTGCAACTTTGTTATTATATGAATTTAGATTACCACACAACTAATTGTTTTATTATTTTATTAAAATCAAATTTCACAAATTATATATGATGAGTGTTAAAATGGGCTAACCCATCTTTTTAATCTGCCTCGAATGAGCCTGCTATATTGCATGTTTCGACAAACCAACCCACAAAGGACCGCAATTGTAAAAACAGAATCCTAACCCACCCCACCATATTACCGCATAATATAAATATTTAGTAATTTTGAATATTTAAATTATATCAAGTTAAAATGTTTTTAATAATAAGATTTATATCATTTGGTCTAATTATGGTTCAATTAAATAACCAGATTAAACCAAACATAAATTTTAAAATTTGGAAGTCACTTAAATTTTCAAATTCGGATTAAAATCTCTTCTCTTATGCCGAAATCCGTAATCCCCCAAGCCCGGAACCATGACATATAATATTAGTTCCGTCGCAATCGTTACTCGATCTTGTAACCTCTAGGTTTTGTCTAAGGTATTTTTCAGTTGACTTAATGATACTTGGGTTTTAGTGTTTGTTTTACTCCAACAACTTAAGGTATACAGATTTTCCTGTAACAAATCTAAATGGATAACTGATATTAATATAATTTTTTCTCAATCCTTGTTTCTACGCCATATATTTCTTCTTAATCACATAGTAACTAATATACGATAATTGAAATTGTTATATACTATTAGTATAATACTAATGAAAAAACATTACCACAATGATAAGAACATCGCGAAGGTCACGTGCCTTTAATATACGTGGGTCTGTCCCAATATATGACAGACAAATATCCACGTCGATATCCATCTCACTCATCTCTTGGCAATAGTTGTACATGTCATCGATTTTCATCGCGGTTGTGGATGGGAATGTGAAACATAGGAATAATAAAAACGACGAAAATTTTGTTTTTGTTAGCATTGTAGCCATATTGAGAAACAAATGTATTTGTTAGTTTTTCTTTTTGGTGCTTCAGTCATATGATTTATACTTAAAATTGGAAGATAAAAGTGGTAATAATATGTGGATGAGTTTCCTTGATAATTTAGAGAAATCTATACATGGATATGCTAGAAAATCGTAAAAGCATTTGGAAGCTTTATATTCTAATGGAAAAAAGGTTTAATGTTTCTATATATCAAATGTGGAGTTGGATTCCAGAGACATTAGACTTTTTTTTTTCGTACTGAATGATATTGATATTTGATTCAGCTAGGGTGTTAAAATGACTCGACCTATGACCCATGATCCTAATGGATTGATGGGTCAAATAGATCACATGTCAAATAGGCCATGAGTCAAATAGGTTAATTTATAATGGGTCATGGGTCAAATAGGTGATCCGTTGGACCCATTAACTTCATATGATCATCAACTAATCCTCATCATCATCATGACATCATTCATCATCATGACATCATAACAATATTACTATCATAACATCATATTTTCTCGCCAAAAACGTGATTTCACATTTTCCCGTCTAAAACGTAATTTCAAATTTTCCCGCCAAAAATATGATTTCATATTTTCCCGCCAAAAACGTCATTCAACATTTTCCCACCAAAAACGCGATTCCACGTTTTTCCGCCAAAAACGCGATTCCACGTTTTTCCGCCAAAAACGCGATTCCGCGTTTTTCCGCCAAAAACACGATTCCGCGTTTTTCTGCCAAAAACATGACTCCGCGTTTTTCCGCCAAAAACATGATTTCACATTTTTCCGCTAAAAACGTTATTCCACGTTTTACCGCCAAAAACGTCATTTCGTGTTTTCCTGTCAAAAACGTTATTCGGCGTTTTTCCGCCAAAAACACTATTCTGTTTTTCCCGCCAAAAACATTATTCTGCGTTTTCCCACCAAAAACGATATTCTGCGTTTTCCCGCCAAAATAGCAATTATATATTTTCCTGCCAAAGTAGGCATTCCTCGTTTTCCGCCATAAAGTTATTCCGTATTTCCTCGCCAAAAACGTAATTTTACATTTCCCGTCAAATACATGGTTCGGCGAATTCATGACCAATTCGCGATAGTTAAAGAAAAATTTGTCGATTCATAATATAAGTATAGCATAATATTATTCACCATTTTTAATTTTTTAATTTAAAATTATTAATAATATTTACTTAAATAAATTTTGTGATTCATGGGTCACCCATTTGACCCATAACCTATCACTTATGGGTTATGGATGACTCATAACCCATTTACACTCAACCCATTAGGGTCATGGGTCGTCATGGGAGACCCATTTGACCCATTTGACCAATTTGATCTATTTTGACACCTCTAGATTCCATGTGATTACAATATAGAAGAGAAAAAAATTATTAATGACACCTCTAGATTCCATGTGATTACAATATAGAAGAGAAAAATTATTAACCACAAAGAGCACACAATGATTTTTACCACACCTACCATTGATGAGGATGAGATTTTTTATGACACATTGCTAAAACAAATCACGGCTTTTTTTCGAGTCTTTCAACAGATCTCTAAAACATATTTCTGCACAACATACTGAAGACGGGTTGCTAACACTTTTATCAATAAATCGAATATAAAACCTGGCCTTCTCCGAATATGAGTATTCTCCTTTTTTGTATTGCGTGTTTGGACTCATTCCTCTCACTCATATGGTAAAAGACTTAAGCTTATACTATGTGATAAACAGGTTGGTCTTACTTTTTCTATGTCCATTATTTGTTGATATGTTAGTCCGTTGGCATTGGTCTTTCTTTAATTTATTTCACAGGGTAAGAATTTCAAGACTCTTGTTCCTACCTTGGTTTATGAATTGTTTGTTCTTACTTGTGTTTTTTTTTCTTTTCAATTTTGCATTTGCTTGGTGAAGTTGTTAATGTTGAAAAGTTCAAAACTTGAGAAGGGTTTACGTTTGATTAGGCGATGAATTATGGAGGAAATAGTGCCTACGGAACCATCACGTTCGAAATAAAAAATATAAGGTATTTTGACAATGATGTTAAAAAGCGTTGTTTTTTCTTCTGAATATTTACATATAAATTATAATAATCGATGCGTATGTGTTTTGTTTTGATTGCAACAAGTGTGCATAAAAAATGTGAATTATCCGGTGATATGATTTTCAAATTATGTTTGGAACAATTATTGTGATGATGTTGATATCATCATCATCATCAACCTTACCACTATCATCCTCTAATCGATATTAGTAGAAGGTTCTATGAATCTATGTGAACCAGAGAAAAGAAAAAAATCAATCAAAGACCTCTACATTGATTTGACAGTAAATACAATGATCTTGTTGGTTAGACCATATGGCTGAATGAGAAATCTATCGATCTCTCTAGTCATCTCATGACACTTGAAAGTCGAGTCACCCAGTTAGAAGAAGCATCGACAAAGATGGCTTCTACGACCTAGTTCCTTGTCTTTAGCACCTTTGAGCGAGCTAAATTCATCTTTCTAGACCACAACCGTGACATTCTAGAGGAACCACCAAACGAGAGAGACATCAAGAGAGTCAAGAGAGCTTGTTCTCTGATATACATCGTTTTTACATGCGTTTTCTATGGTTTTTCTATTGATTTTTATATCTATTTCTGA
Organism: Eutrema heterophyllum; assembly: GCA_002933915.1. Lineage (NCBI taxonomy): Eukaryota > Viridiplantae > Streptophyta > Magnoliopsida > Brassicales > Brassicaceae > Eutrema > Eutrema heterophyllum. The sequence continues at coordinate 625,954 of PKMM01000785.1, forward strand.
TATTTTTATAGCCATAGAAGTAGATTTAATGTAGTTATTGAGTCCTAAGTCTAAATCAGGTCAAATGAAAAAATAAAGCCAAGGAAACAAAAGTACTTAATCTTGCAATGCAAAGCAATACAAACGCATCAGCAGTTTAGCATTGGACGAATGCGTTTCGTTTATTGGATCAAGGTCCAACTTGGTGACAAGATAGCCAAAGGTGGTATCTTTCAGACGCAATTGGACTCAAGTCAATTGGACATGTGTTCTTGAAGATACGAATGTTTTAGTGAAGGCTATCCGAGCAGATCAACAATGCAGATCATCAAGAGTGTATCGACCACATTCACATCGACCGCACAATCAATATGGTATTTGGAACTTGAAGAATTTAAGCCTCAAGAGTGAATATCAATCAAACTATACCATATGGATCCTGTATGATCGATATGCATAAGCTGTGTTGGGCAGTTTTTGCAATTTTCCTTTTTGTCAGTTTATTTTTTCCTTTTTCTTGTTTTGGGCTTTAATATTTCCCCCTTAGGTTTTAGTCTTAGCTATATAGATACATGTGTTTAGCCTCGTAGACAGAGAGCCACCCTAGGTATCGATTCTTCATTGTATTTTTGAGAAAGAGCTTATGGGAGAGATGATCTCTTCTATGTTGCTTCAATAGAGAAGTTTTATGAACTTGTGTCTTTTATTTATATTCTCTTTCAATAAAAATGTCTTCTATTACCTATTGTTTGTCGATTTCTTGCATGAGATCTGAGTAGATTTCTTAGTTAGGTTAAAGGGAATTTAATGAGTTAATGATTTGATATTGATTTGCATGATCTCTTCTTGTTCATTAATGCTGATTGCTTTTCCAAAAGTCTCGCAATCTGATCATAGGTGTTGAGAGCCACGAAAGTGCTGAATCTTATAACGGAACTAGTATGATGAGCTAAGCGTCATTGACTTCCAAAAGTCAACCTATGGAGTTTAGTGAACAATTAGAACTTGAGCAGATTTTATGCGTGTTTGACGATACTTATAGCTTCCAAAGGTTGTCATATTAGATCGATTAGGTATAGATATTGGAGCCACAAGAGTGGAAAGATCTTTTATCCATGTTTTGATTAAAATGGTGCATATAATCCATGCATATTATCTCTCTTGTCAATGATTTATTCTCTGTGAATAACCCTAAGACGTAGCGCTTTCTCTATCATTGTCTTCATCGTTTACTTGATTTGCTCTTATTTTGTTTAGCTTGGATACTGCTACTGATATCATTTTGTTCTAGCTTGATCTTATTCTTATAGGTTTGAAGCGTGTCAAAGTTTAGGCCAATCCATGTGGACCTAAGTATTGTCTTGATTGATGTGTACTTGCAGCCGTCCACTTAGGTAAAACCTAACACACATCATTTTTTTGGCGCCGTTGCTAGGGATTACATCTTTACCACATTCAGATCTCGGACCACGATCCAGTCTAGGTTTTACGTAGCGCTTTCTCTATCATTGTCTTCATCGTTTACTTTATTTGCTCTTATTTTGTTTAGCTTGGATACTGCTATTAATATCATTTTGTTATAGCTTGATCTTCTTCTTATAGGTTTGAAGCGTGTCAAAGTTTAGGCCAATTCATGTGGACCCTAAGTACTGTCGTGATTGATGTGTACTTGCAGCCGTTCACTTAGGTAAAACCTAACACACATCAATTTCTTGGCGCCGTTGCTAGGGATTACATCTTTACCACATTCAGATCTCTGACTACGATCCAGTCTAGAACTTTTTCCCTTTCTTTTTCTTTTTTTGTTTATTTTTGTTTTTTTACAGTTTAATTCGTGTTCTTTCTCTAAGTGTTTCAGGTGTGTATGACTAGAAGATCAAACCCTGAGAATCTAATCGAAGTTGACACAGAGATAGAGAGACTTGAGAGGACCTTGAGACGCCCAAGACAGCTAAGAATGGCTATAACAGGCGACAACCACCCTCTCACTAAAGAAGAGCGAGCCGCGGCTGCAGCTCAACTAGAAGTACACAACATTGCTCTCCTTAAATACCATCAACGTGTTGATCGCGTCACTCTTGTCGACCCAGCAAATGTTCCTCTCCCGAACAATGCAGTCTTGCCTCCTCGTTATAGGAATATTGATCCACTAGTTGTACGTGGCCTTCAAAACGTTCCTCTAGTAAACTATGCGGCTTTGCAACAACTCTTCTCCTCCATTTCTTCAACCAAGGAGTGCCCACAAATAACCAAGATCATTAACAAAGACATGCGCCTCCTCAACCTCAAACTATTGGTGATTTCTTCTCAGCTGAAGCATTCTTTGTAGACAGGAGTCCGATCCATCCACCATTCCCTTACAGAAATGATTACGAGATCAAGCCTCTTAGATCATAGAACTCTTGAAGCAAAACCAGTTTCATGGCTTGCCTAACGAGCATTCTCTCTATCATATCGATACCTTTGAGGAGTGATATACTTGGTTTTTACCGTTTTCTAACACATGTTTGGTGTCTCTTTTGAGTCTTTTATTGAGTTAAATTGTGTTTTTAGAGTCTTTTAGTCTTTTATCGAGTCTTTTCAGGTTTTAGGAGACTTTGGGAGAAAAAGAGCCATTTTGGATGAAAATGAGCATATGGAGGTGCAGAATCATGCACCTTTGGAGGACTTCCCACCGATGTATTGAGCTGAACGTTTAACACAAGATAAAGCTGTGAATTAGCTTTCATTTGCAAGTGGTTTGTAGAAAATCCAACGGTGCGATCAAAAGTTATACCCGATTTACTGAAGACAAGTCAATTTGCTCGCAGAAGAAGCATGTGCGGAACATGAAGTTTAGCATCGATCGATGCAGCCTTGCATCGATCGATGCACATGTCCATAACTTCAAAATCGACCGATGCACACTTGTATCGATCGATGCACATCCCAGACCCGAAAAAGGCAGTTTCTTCAGTTTCTAAACTTCCTATTTTGCCCCAGAATCATCCTAACTTAACCTAATTTGACCCAAGACCTATTTATACTTATTTTTCAGCCACTTTTGAGGCTAAGCTTTATTTTTCTTAGACATATTTCATCTCTTTCAATTGTATGCTTGGGAGAAGATCTCTGAACCTCTTTTGACAAATTTGGAGAAGATTTCTGAACCCTCTTATTATCTATTGAATTTCTTTATGATTTCTCTCATATTTCTTTGCTTATTCTCATATTTCTTTGCTTATTCTCTGCAACTATGTGTGAGTAGATTTCATAGTTAGGTTTAGGGTTTCAAGGGGATCCATGAATCATTGAATTAGACACAAATAGGGATTTATCTTTTGTGGTTTTCACTTATTGTTGTGTTTATTGCTTAGGCTTGAGCCGACCGCTAGGTCTATGAACTAGGGCTTAATCTAAGAGCGCGGAAGTGTATTAGGTTGCTAGAAAGAACATAAGCGAGCGAATTGTCCTTAGCATGTGGAAGTTGATGTTAAGGTGATTCGTAAACATATTGAACATGCTCGTTAAGGCTGATCTAGAATTCTATGCCAACGGAAGTTAGGATTTTAGGGTGCTAGGTTTAGTAACCATGAGCACGGAAGTGGATTGGTTAGATATTTATGTTTGAGTTTGAAACTTGTGTTTAATCACTCCCTGAATAGTTGTCTGATTCATGATCTCTGGATTCCTGCGAATAAACCCTAGACCTAACACTTTTCTTTTATTGAATTTACATCGTTTTAATTGCTTTCGTTACTTTTCCCAAAACCAACCATAAAATGAGGATCGTTTTAACTGCGAAAATTGTAGTGTAACCTTGGTCTCTGTGGATTCGATTCTAAAGTACTGCATTGACAACCGTTATAATTGCGGTAGTGTGAACTTTAGTATTAATTGACTAGGTGAAAACACTGAAATCAAGGAGATTTGTAAAACCACACGTGCAAATGGAGTTCCTGTTAATTGTACGCTCCTCATTCTCTCTATAAGGCAAAGCACTTTACTGGTTGAAGTCTATACATGCCAATTCGATCACCACTTGGGACCCTTACAAGACAGCCTTCCTTGAACACTTCTACACCAAGTATAGATCGATTCTTAACTGATACAAGATCTCGAGTTTCAAACAAGGTCCAACAGAGTCTTTCTATGAAGCTTTGGAGCGTTACAAGGAGTATATTCGAGATTGTCTAAACCACGGTTTCTCTGAAGGCAATCATTGGAATACTATCTATCGAGGAATTGAGCTCAAGTACAAGCTATCTCTTGATACCGCGAGCAACAGTAATTTCATGACCAAGTCTGTAATGGAAGCCAAGACATTGATCGAGAATATAGTTGCGAGTGATTGCAACAATTGCCCTGACTACGACAGAGCAGTTCGCATCACCCACACTCATTCTGAGTCGTCGCAGATCGCTGAGCTCAAGAACATGGTCTCTCAGGTCCTTAAGTCTAACCAAAGAGTCAATCATGCAATTACAGGATAAACAAAACTAGATGCAGAGCCTCAACAGCAGTGCAAAGGCGATTTCTCATACGAACAACCAGAAGACGTGAATTATGTTGGAATCTTTAAAAATTTCGACAATTTCGTAGCTTTAGGAATCCTCCAATTTCTCGTAGCGAAGTAACAATGTCGAGAATCCTTAAAACCAAGTCTATCCTAAGAAGAACACGCAACAACAAAGAAGGTTCCAGCCGAGAAAAAAATTCAATCAAGGAGGAATGTACCAGCCTAAGCAGCCTTTCAACTTCCCTTAGCATGCACCTCCTACGATCCAACAAGAGAACAAGCTTGAAGTTATGCTTCACCAAGTCATCGAAGGACAGAAGCAGAACACCAAGGATTTACATGAGAAAATAGATGGATTCTATCATAATCTCCATAACAAGAATGAATCCATCTCTGCTTGATGCGTGTAACGAATGCAAACGGAGTGAAAGATTGAGAGACTGTATTAGGACAACTTTGGCACAAACTTAATGCGTGTTTGGGATGCAAAACTCCTGAGAACAATTTGAAGTAACCAGATAGATAGGAAGATCGAGATCACCACACTTTAATAAAGTCGCCACCACCAAGTGATAAAGAAACCCGTTGAGCTAACACCACAACTGGATAAAGTTGTCAACACCAGATAATAAAGACGCTTGAATCTACCACCGATGGCTCTCCTATAACCAAAGGATAAAGGAAAATGATTAACAGATCAAAAGGTCACAAAGACACTCCAAATCCTGTAACTCAATAGTCTGATTTTATTTCATAAATAAGAGCCTCGTTATATAGAGGATACATGCAATTTTCATCCATATAGGTTACAATGAATATAGACTACTTAGGAAATCAAGAAAACACTTAATGATGTATAAAAAATAGAAAAGAAGATAATAAGTGCAGTCTTGACCATGGACAAAAATTACTCATCACATGCTTCTTTTGGGCTTTAAAACACTCATTAAGCTTTAATCCATGAAATATAGCCTATCCTCTTGCTGCCCACGTTTTTAGAGACTTGGTTGGGCTAAGACTAACATAGTAACAGCCAGCCCATTGATCCTCTCAGCTTGTTGCGTTGTTTCCTTGTCTTGCATGCTTGCTACCGCATCAGTCCTTCCATGTTGAAAAGGATTTGTCCTCAAATCCAGTAACTCTTCATCCTCAAACTAAGGAGAAAGATCCCCCACATTGAAAATAGCTGAAATTCCATAATCACATGGAACTTCAAGTTTATAAGCATTCTAACCCATCTTCTCAAGTGCCTTAAAAGTACCTTCTGATCTCGGCATGCGCTTTGATTTGTGCTTGTCCGAAAACCTCTCCTTTCTCAAATGCAACCAGACCAGATCACCTAGTTAAAATGACTAAGCACTACGATTCTTGTTTGCTTTCTTCTCATTCGTCCTCTTAATCTCAGCTCAAACATTCTCATGAAGCTTCTTCATTGTCGTAACACGTTTTGTTGCATCATAATTTGCTTTGAAATTGCAATGCAATGGAATCAGATCAATAGGATTAAGAGGATTCAGACCATACACTATCTCGAAAGGTGAACGTCTTGTAGTGTAACTTGTTAAACATTGTAAGAAAACTCCGCCTTAGCCAACTTAAGATCCCATTCCTTCAAGTTCTTCTTAATCGAATCCCACAAAAGTGTACTTAAGATTCTGTTTGTTACCTCTGTTTGGCCATGAGTTTGTAGATGACAAGAAGTACAAAAGAGCAGCCTAGTACCAAGTAATCTCCACAAAGTCTTCCAAAAATATCTCAGAAACTTTGAATCACGATCACATACAATAATCTTTAGAACTCCAACACGCCTGCCATCGGGGACTCAGACACGCCTCATGCCTTCTACCAGAACAGAGCTGCAATCCGCCCAACAGCTATTAGGAGGCAAGATTATGAGATCAAACCTCAGATGATTGCATTGGTGAAGCAGCACATGTTCCATGGTTTGCTTGCAGAGCATCCAATGGACCACATTGAGAATTTTGAAGAGATTTGCAGCACCACTAAGTCAAATGGGGTACCTGCTGATTACCTCAAATGCAAGTTATTTCATTTCTCTTTAGCGGACAAAGCTTTGAGATGGCTCAAGTCACTACGTCCTGGATCATTGACTACTTGGGATGAATGTAGAGCTACCTTCTTAGATCACTTCTACACCAAATCAAAGACAGCTTCACCGTAGAACAAAATCACTACTTTTCAGCAGCATGTGGGAGAGTCTTTCAGTGAAGCTTGGGAGAGGTTTCGAGAATACCGCAGAGAGTGCCCTCATCATGGCTACTCAGATGAGCAGATCCTGAGCATCTTCTATGATGGAGTCGACTGGGACTACAAAAATGCCCTTAATGCTGCGAGCAATAGAGATTTCATGACTAAGACTAAAGAAGGAGCATACCAGTTGATAGAAAACTTGGTTGCAAGTTCTGGAAATCGGTGTCCTGAGTACGACAGGTCTAAACGTGTTAACAGTGTGGAGTCGCAGAAGATCGATGAGGTGACTGCGAAAGTGAACTTGCTGCTGAAGGGAATCAGAGAGGTGTGCAGTCTTGCGAGGAGACATGAGATGCAGTTTTTTGTTGGGGATTAGCTAAAGATGAGAGTGATGAGCTACAGGGGGTGAACTTCGTTAGTGGACAGGGGTATGTACAAAATAGAGGATTTAACCAGAATTACCGAAACCATCCAAATCTGTCTTACATAAGCCCCAATGTCGAAAATCCCAAGATCAAGTCTACCCGCAGCAAGCTCAACAATCCCAAGGAAAAAAATTTGTGCAAAACGCTGGCGTCTCAGGTTTTTCTCAGGGCTTTCAAGGTCAGAACAATTTCCAAAGTGGGTTTCAGCAGAAACAACCATTCAACACCTTCCAGATAGCATCACCAGCCCCATTCCAAGTTCATGCGAGCTCTTCGAATGGCTCTCAAGATGAGCTTAAGGTACTTATGCAGCAACTCCTACTCAACCAACAACAGTCTGCTAAAGAGATCAATGTCAAGATGGATGAGAAGTATCATGATCTAAACATCAAAATTGAGGCCATCAATAGCAAATATGAGTCTCTTGCTACACATGTGAAGAAAATCGACACACAAGTAGCACAGACTGTTGATGCAATCAAGAGACAGCCATAAAATCTTCCGGGAAAGGTAGAGACAAATCCCAGAGAGCATTGCCATGCAATCACTGCTCAAGGAGAAATGAAGAATATACCTGAGTTAAAGAATGAGTTGGAAGCACATGTTGTTGCAACAGAGAAGAAACACGCTCCCAATACCCCACCACCATATGTTCCTAAGGTACCATACCCTATGCCACCCAGACACCTCATGAAGCCTATTAGTGTAGAGAAGCTGAGTGGTTTTGATAAGTTGGTGAGGAGGATTCCCCATGAGATCTCATTTGAAGAAGCCTTGGAAGACCGACCCTTGTTAGATTTCTTCCAGAATTGCAAAGAGACTCTAGAAGAGATTAAAGCACTCTTCATCAAGGCAAGGAGAACACCACCCCCAATGAAGCAGTTGTCTAAGGTTGAAGACCCTGGAAAGTTCGTTGTTCCATGTTCTATCTTCGGAGTCGAATTTAAAGAATCTCTTGTAGATTCTAGGTCTATTGTGAATCTGATGTCGAAGGTTGTTGCAGAGAGGTTGGGAATTGTCGATATGAAGCCTCCTTAGATGACTCTTGCGTTTGCCAACTTCTCTACCACAACCCCATATGGTATCATCCCTGATTTGCTTGTTAATGTAGGAAATTGCTTGGTTCCTACTGATTTTCAGGTTGTGGAGATGAGTGAAGGTTCTAATATGCATTTGATTCTGGGAAGACCATTCATGGCTACAGTGGGGGCAGTTGTAGACATGCCCAATAAGAGAATCTCACTCTCTATCATTGAAAAAAAGGTATTCTACAAAGCCATCCCCGCTAGAGGAGCTCCCAAACACGTCTCTTACATCACTGTTGTCACAGGAGAGACGCTAATGGTTGATCCTTGGAAATAGCCTTATAAAGAGGACGAAGTCAAAGTAGTCTTAGATGATCCTCCTATCATTAGCAAGGGCGACATCATAAAGACTAAGGCACAAGGGAAGGTAAAAAGCAAAAGAGTTAAGGGAGATGATAATATAACTTTGATCCCTCAGAAGTGTGATGGAGATTCGATTGAGTATAAGGTAAAGTGCAAGGGAACATCGACGCCATTCTCAAAGGTTATAGCACTTCTCACTTCAGAGCTGAAGGAGAAAGGAAAAGATGCCGTAAAGGGGATGATGAGCAGAATTCTGAAGCTGTAGATGTTTGATGGTGGGACTTGTTTCGGGGCAAGCTCTCACGCTCTTCCTGACTGATACCCGACCCAAAGTCAAGCTAGCGACGTTAAACAAGCGCTTGGTGCGAGGCAATCCACCGGCAAGTGTACATATCTTATCTTTTCCATTGTTTTTGCTTTCACTAACATTTTCTAATTTTTAGCTTTGCGTCTAAGTGTCTCTTAAAAAAAAAAAAAAAAAAAAAAAAAAAAAAGGGTCGAACAGGACAGAATCGATCGATACCATCTGGGTATCGATTGATGCCAAGGGTTCAGCAAATCGGAAATCGATCGATGCAGGGTGTCTTGAGAAACAAAAATCGATCGATGCATATCTTGCGTCGACCGATACCGACCCATGTAAGTCAACTTTGACTTTTTTTTTATTTTCTTTCTTTGAGCCTGTTTTACCTTCTCTCTCATTTATTTTCACACCGAGACGGTGTGAAGTAAGTCTGGGGGAGGGTCTTTGTCGTTACTAACGTTGTTTTCTTTCTTTTGTTTTCTCCTTTTGAGTCATTTTGATGTTTTCTTTTGAGTCATTCTGTTTTATTAAGTCAAAACTTGTTGGAGATTATGATCACGACCTTTGAATTTTTATGTGATTTACATCTAAGTGATCACTGTTGCAGAGCTAGTTTTAGACCAGACTAATGGAAAATCTAAAGGCTGACCAGCTAATCAGAGGCATCCATGTTTCCAGAGAAATTCAAAAAGCTTGAGCTAATTTCTGAGCTCTTGCTTTTACCTCATCATTGTGATTGGTGTCTTCAGAGCTTAACTCCTCATTCGTATCTGACAAGACCACTAGTGTGAAAGTTGGTACTCCTCTCCCTTATTTAAAATAAAAAGCAGAAAAGATGAAATGATTTTCTTTCGGGTAAAGAGCTAGAAAAATTTCCATCGATCCCATTATTTTACTTCGAAGGAGATGATCACACAAAGTTGGAAGCGAGGGCTAGGAAAATTTCCCACGATCCCATTATTCGCCTACATCTTTAATTTAAAAATGGGATGAACCGGGGATTCGGTGGCAAACACCATCAATACTCGCGTCTCGTAAGCCTTGAAATATATACCCAAAGAGAAGAAAATGAGAAAAGAATAAGTCTGGGGGAGGGAAAAAGTACCAAAGGTTGTGTTGTTGTCTTGCCACGATATCGAAAGGGAAAGAGTCTAGAAGGTTCTTGGCACTATGATCCTTGATGAGAACCAGCAATGATAGCTTTGGATTATTCTGTTAAATAATGAGTTGAATCTGGGAGGCTGCGATGTTTGCAGAGAAGTACATGGCGGTTCGATCTGGAGCTAGTTTAGCAATACGTGGATTATTAAGGTAATGGTCATTTCAGAATTCTAAAGGAAATTAGAGTCTCCATGTTTTTCAAACTTTTCTTCTTGCTTAGTTTTCTGTTTGCTTGAGGACAAGCAAAATACTAAGTCTGGGGGAATTGATATACTTGGTTTTTACCGTTTTCTAACACATGTTTGGTGTCTCTTTTGAGTCTTTTATTGAGTTAAAGTGTGTTTTTAGAGTCTTTTAGTCTTTTATCGAGTCTTTTCAGGTTTTAGGAGACTTTGGGAGAAAAAAAACCGTTTTGGATGAAAATGAGTATATGGAGGTGTAGAATCATGCAAAGACGTCAGAAGTATGACATTCTTTGGAGGACTTCCCACCGATGGATTGAGCTGAAAGTTTGACACAAGATAGAGCTGTAAATTAGCTTTCATTTACAAGTGGTTTGAAGAAAATCCAACGGTGCGATCAAAAGTTATACCCGATTTACTGAAGACATGTCAATCTGCCTCGCAGAAGAAGCATGTGCGGAACAGGGAGTTTAGCATCGATCTATGCACATGTCCAGAAACTTCAAAATCGACCAATGCACACTTGCATCGATCGATGCACTTCCCAGACGCGAAAAATGCAGTTTCTGCAGTTTCTAAACTTCTTATTTTACCCCAGAATCATTCTAACTTAACCTAATTCGACCCAATACCTATTTATACTTATTTTTCAGCCACTTTTGAGGCTAAGCTTTATTTTTCTTAGACATCTTTCATCTCTTTCAATTGTATACTTGGGAGAAGATGTATGAACCTCTTCTGACAAATTTGGAGAAGATTTATGAACCCTCTTATTATCTATTGAATTTCTTTATGATTTCTCTCATATTTCTTTGCTTATTCTCTGCAACTATGTGTGAGTAGATTTCATAGTTAGGTTTAGGGTTTCAAGGGGATCCATGAATCATTAAATTAGACATAAATATGGATTTATCTTTTGTGGTTTTCGCTTATTGTTGTGTTTATTGCTTAGCCTTGAGCTGACCGCTAGGTCTATGAACTAGGGCTTAATCTAAGAGTGCGGAAGTGTATTAGGTTGCTAGAAAGAACACAAGCGAGCGAATTTTCCTTAGCCTTCAGAAGTTAATTCGTGAACATATTGAACCTGCTCGTTAAGGCTGATCTAGAATTCTATGCCAACGGAAGTTAGGATTTTAGGGTGCTAGGTTTAGTAACCATGAGCACGGAAGTGGATTGGTTAGATATTTATGTTTGAGTTTGAAACTTGTGTTTAATCACTCCCTGAATAGTTGTCTGATTCATGATATCTAGATTCCTGCGAATAAACCATTGACCTAACGCTTTTTTCTATTGAATTTACATCGTTTTAATTGCTTTCGTTACTTTTACAAAACCAACCATATTCTTGTCTTAGCTTAGTTTCATAATTGTGAAAATTGTAGTGTAACCTTGGTCTCTGTGGATTCGATCCTAAAGTACTACATTGACAACCGTTATGATTGCGGTAGTGTGAACTTTAGTATTAATTGACTAGGTGAAAACACTGAAATCAAGGAGATTTGTAGAACCACACGTGGAAATGGAGTTCCTATTAATTGTACGCTCCTCATTCTCTCTAGAAGGCAAAGCACTTTACTGGCTGAAGTCTATACCTGCCAATTCGATCACCACTTGGGACCCTTACAAGACAGCCTTCCTTGAACACTTCTACACCAAGTATAGATCGATTCTTAACTGATACAAGATCTCGAGTTTCAAACAAGGTCCAACAGAGTCTTTCTATGAAGCTTTGGAGCGTTACAAGGAGTATATACGAGATTGTCTAAACCACGGTTTCTCTGAAGGCAATCATTGGAATACTATCTATCGAGGAATTGAGCTCAAGTACAAGCTATCTCTTGATACCGCGAGCAACAGTAATTTCATGACTAAGTCTGTGATGGTAGCCAAGACATTGATCAAGAATATAGTTGCGAGTGATTGCAACAATTTCCCTGACTACGACAGAGCAGTTCGCATCACCCACACTCATTCTGAGTCGTCGTAGATCGCTGAGCTCAAGAACATGGTCTCTCAGGTGCTTAAGTCTAACCAAAGAGTCAATCATGCAATTACAGGATAAATAGAACCAGATGCAGAGCCTCAACAGCAGTGCATAGGCAATTTCTCAGACGAACAACCAGAAGACGTGAATTATGTTGCTTTAGGAATCATCCAATTTCTCGTAGCGAAGCAACAATGTCGAGAATCCTCAAAACCAAGTCTATCCTAAGCAGAACACGCAACAACAAAGAAGGTTCCAGCCGAGAAAAAAATTCAATCAAGGAGGAATGTACCAGCCTAAGCATCCTTTCAACTTCCCTTAGCATGCACCTCCTACGATCCAACAAGAGAACAAGCTTGAAGTTATGCTTCACCAAGTCATCGAAGGACAGAAGCAAAACACCAAGGATTTACATGAGAAAATAGATGGATTCTATCATAATCTCCATAACAAGAATGAATCCATCTCTGCTTGATGCGTGTAACGGAAGCAAACGGAGTGAAAGATTGAGAGACTGTAATAGGACAACTTTGGCACCAACTTAATGCGTGTTTGGGATGCAAAACTCCTGAGAACAATTTGAAGTAACCAGATAGATAGGAAGATCGAGATCACCACACTTTAATAAAGTCGCCACCACCAAGTGATAAAGAAACCCGTTGAGCTAACACCACAACTGGATAAAGTTGTCAACACCAGATAATAAAGACGCTTGAATCTACCACCGATGGCTCTCCCATAACCAAATGATAAAGGAAAATGATTAACAGATCAAAAGGTCACAAAGACACTCCAAATCCTGTAACTCAATAGTCTGATTTTATTTCATAAATAAGAGCCTCGTTATATAGAGGATACATGCAATTTTCATCCATATAGGTTACAATGAATATAGACTACTTAGGAAATCAAGAAAACACTTAATGATGTATAAAAAATAGAAAAGAAGATAATAAATGCAGTCTTGACCATGGACAAAAATGACTCATCACATGCTTCTTTTGGGCTTTAAAACACTCATTAAGCTTTAATCCATGAAATATAGCCTATCCTCTTGCTGCCCACGTTTTTAGAGACTTGGTTGGGCTAAGACTAACATAGTAACAGCCAGCCCATTGATCCTCTCAGCTTGTTGCGTTGTTTCCTTGTCTTGCATGCTTGCTACTGCACCAGTCCCTCCATATTGAAAAGGATTTGTCCTCAAATCCAGTAACTCTTCATCCTCAAACTAAGGAGAAAGATCCCGCACATTGAAAATAGCTGAAACTCCATAATCACATGGAACTTCAAGTTTATAAGCATTCTCACCCATCTTCTCAAGTGCCTTAAAAGTACCTTATGATCTCGGCATGCGCTTTGATTTATGCTTGTCCGAAAACCTCTCCTTTCTCAAATGCAACCAGACCAGATCACCTAGTTCAAATGACTAAGCACGACGATTCTTGGTTGCTTTCGTCTCATTCGTCCTCTTAATCTCAGCTCAAACATTCTCATGAAGTTTCTTCATTGTCGTAACACGTTTTGTTGCATCATAATTTGCTTTGAAATTGCAATGCAATGGAATTATATCAATAGGATTAAGAGGATTCAGACCATACGCTACCTCGAAAGGTGAACGTCTTGTAGTGTAACTTGTTAAACGATTGTATGTAACTTGTTAAACGATTGTAAGCAAACTCCGCCTGAGCCAACTTAAGATCCCATTCCTTCAAGTTGTTCTTAATCGAATCCCACAAAAGTGTACTTAAGATTCTGTTTGTTACCTCCGTTTGGCCATGAGTTTGTAGATGACAAGAAGTACAAAAGAGCAGCCTAGTACCTAGTAATCTCCACAAAGTCTTCCAAAATATCTCAGAAACTTTGAATCACGATCACATACAATGGTCTTTATAACTCCAAGAAGACGCACAACCTCCTTAAGGTACAAATCATCAACCTGACTTGCATCATCTGTCTTGTGACAAGGTATAAAATGTGTCATCTTACTGAACCGATCAACCACAACCATGATAGAATCTTTGCCCCTCTACGTTCTAGGAAATCCCACAATGAAATCCATGCTCACATCATCCCAAGACTGTGTAGGAACATGCAAAAGAGTGTAAAGTCCCTGTTGGAAATGATTTTTCATCATTTGACAAGTTGCACACCTCTCCACGATATTATGAACATATTTGCCCATCTTCGGCCAAAAGAAATGTTCATGCAGCATGTCCAACGTCTTATTGATTCCGAAATGACCAGATAAGCCTCCTCCATGTACCTCACGAATCAACAACTCCCTTATAAAACTCTTTGGACCACACAACTTGTTCCCTTTGAAAAAATATCCATCTTGCAGCTGATACTGATTTGAAACTCCTTTCTTCCACTCAGCATAGACTTGCATAAAGTCTAGATCTCCATCATACAGCTCATTCAACATCTCATAATCCGAGAATCCAGAATAGGAGAAAGAATATAAAGGTAAGCAGGAGGACATAAGGAAAATAGATAAATTAAAGGAAAATATATAAATCAACGGAGAAGATCAAGAAGAAGAATCGAAAATACGGAGATCATGCAATCACAAGGAGTAAAAAAGGATGGATGAATCGCTCGCCGAGATTTCAACTCGATGGAGATGACTCTTAATTTAAAATTCTTCAAAAGATCAAGAAGAAGAATCGGAAATATAGATATCAGACAATCACAAGGAGTAAAAAAGGATGGAAGAATCGCTCGCCGAGATTTCAACTCGATGGAGATGACTCTTTATTTAAAATTCCTCAAAAGTGGTCTACGCCCCCATTTAAGGAATTCGGGGGGGGGGGGTAACTGAGGGAGTGTAAATCCTGGTTTACTACTGAGGGAGTGTAAATCCTAGTCCAGTAAACCAGGCACAATAAATAAGAAGTAAAAAGGCTGGACAAGTGAAAAACAATGACGAAGTAAAATACCGAGCTGAAAGACACGCCGGAGTAACCTACAGTCAAAGGGAAATAAATGCTGAAGTCAACCAACCCCGAAGTAGACCAAAAACTCTTTCAAACCAATGATTAAAAACGTCAAAGAGTAACGGTCGTATCCACCAGGGTAAATGCCATTAATGACGAATCAAGTAGAGTAAATGACAATGTTACACAAGGACTCGGAGTATAAAAGCATGGGTAGTCACAAGGAGAAAGGCACAATCTTCTTGACTCACAACAAGCACTACGCTTCTACACTTACTAATTATTTGTTCTTGTTCTTGTGTCTAAACCGTCTTTGATCTACTCAGCTCGTCCGGAGATATCTACTTTCTATTTATTACTCAAAAGTCATTCGATTCTTCTGTTATTAAAGATAAATTAAATTTCTTTGATTATCATTATTTATAAAATTTGACCGTTGTAATTCCAGATACAACAATAACAAAACAAAAAGATAAGAGACTAGTGGTATAAAACATAAATTTGCCATTGACATTTAAAATTTCTAAAAAACATGTTCACAAAATACATTAACAAACTTAAAATATACAGTACTTCTTTTTTTTTTTTACAGGTGCTTAGGACATCTCTAATGTATTGTTATGTTTTTCTTCAATATATAATTCCATTTTTTACTCTATAAATATCTCATTTATGTTTTATTACTAATTCTTAATAATACTTTTTATTTATAAAATCTACAACTTGATCTCATTTGTTTTATGTTTTACAAAAACTTAAATAAACTATGAATTATCTAAACTAAACCTTTATTATCTATACTATTAAAAGGGTATACATTTTGTGGCCAAACATGTTTTTTTAAAAATAATCTACATAATATCTTTATTGTTAGATATCGTTATTCTAATTAATTATAATATTTATAAATAACATTTAGTCTCTAT
>PKMM01000785.1:642071-652077 GCA_002933915.1 Eutrema heterophyllum
ATTAATAAAAAAACAATGGGTAAGAGTCTGAATGGATAATTTAGGTATTAAAAATATATTTAAAATAAAATATATAACTGAAAATATATATAACAAAACGGGTCAGAAAATTTGGGTAGCTAAAATCACTAATTTTGAATCATACATGTCATACCAAAAATATATTTTTTCATACAAAATAGAAAACATAAAAATAAAAAACAAATTAAAAATTGTCGCATGCCCTCATTGTGGATTAAAATTTTAGAAAACTATATAATATATTTTATACCAAAAATAAAATTGTTAATACATCTCAAATTTTTAAATCCACAAATACAATTTTCCCAAAAAAATAGAACTAAACATCAGAAAACAAAACTTAAAACTTACCCCCGTTCTAGGACGGATTAGAAAAATATTATGTCAACACAATGAACTCTCGTTACTTTTGATATTGAACTCAAGTTCTACGGTGGATTAGAAAAAAAAAATTATATCTAAACCAAAATAATTTTGTGTCTCGTATGACAAAAATTAAATATACAAAAAATTATATATAAACACCAAAATAATTATGTGTCTCATATGACAAAAATTAAATATACAAAAAATTATATCTAAACACAAATTATATTACCAAATTTGATAAACAAAAAAAAAATTCATGTGCGGGCGCACGGGTTTAGAATCTAGTATAAATGAAATTACATTACATCATATAAAAATAAAAAAAACATAGTAGATTGTTGTACATCTGAATGCATATAGTCTAAAAGATCCTTTGTGGTTCGTTGGTCAGTCATGAAAGACGCCTTGAACTGCTTTTTCATCACACAAAACTTACAGAACTCCATCTTACAACTTTTCAACCCTTCCAGAAGACCTCTCTTATGTAGCTCAGTTCACCCTTTCTCCCCTATATGCCCCAACCGCATATACCATAGAACTGTACTGCTTGATTTAGGCAGTGACACTGCTTGATTTAGACACTTGTACTCCTTACCTGAAGATAGGTATTACTGCTTGTAATTTTCCCTTGCATCCACTTCTCATCTCCTTTGTATACCTTCAAAACGTCTTCATTTTCACCTACATTATACATGAATCCGTTTTTATGAAGCGTACCTAAAGAAATCAGATTCTTTCCTATTACTGGAATATGCCTTACATCATCCAAGGTCTGGTGATGCCATCATGCATATGTATCTTGACTTATCCAATACCAACGATGTTGTATGCCCTATCATCTACCCAATTGAATAGAACCCATATTTTCAGCCTTATACGTCTCAAACCATTCCATGTTCGAAATCATTATGATTACCTCCGGACGTGAACACAAAATGTCTGAATCTAATTAGAACTGTCATTCTCAACTATGTTTGCAGAGTCTCCTACACCCTTATGTATTTTATGTGTGCAATCTCTATTATAGTGCCATCTTTTCTCACACCTATAACAGATTGCCTTCATCTTTCTACCATCTACATGTTTCTCCATGTTTCGTTCCTGCCCTTGATCATGGCTGCTATTCACATACAACCCATCACCTAGAAACTTATCACTTATGGTGTGGTGGTGTTTATCATGATGTAATAGCAACGAGGCAGCCACCCTCTTTAAATTTATTGTTTATTTTCCAAGTCGTAAGTGCAGTTATAAGAGTCTCATAAGAGGGAACACATCATGATCATTGGTTGATCCTCATCTCAATCTTCACATCCACGCGACTTAGATCTCCAATGATCCGAATGAAAGAGTTGATATGCCGCACTAGATAAGAATCACCAGGCATCCAAAGCTGTTACAACCTCAACAACTAAAGCTTTTCTAATATCATTACCTACTTTATCACACTGAAAGACAGGCGAATTGTCAAAACTGCATGATCCTGCATATCACCATAATCTTCTTGCGTGATTGATTTGGCCTTGTCGATTCCAGCTCTTTCCTATTTCTTACTACATAAGCAGATCCTTCACCCTCTTCTGCCAAAGTCAAAATTTCCCTTCTCATCAAAACGCAGAACCTCAAACTTTAGAGAACTCGACATCAAACTCAGCTAATCGAAAAGCCAAGAGCTCGAATATCAAGTGTCTCCAACATACTAGATGCATTTGGTATTTGAGTGTAGGTCTGTAAGGATCTCAAGGCTTCTTCTTTTTTTCCATATATGAGTTAACACAGTTTGTAATTTTGTAGAGAGGATCTCTTCCACAGAAAGAACAGATGATGAAC
This sequence comes from Eutrema heterophyllum, assembly GCA_002933915.1. NCBI lineage: Eukaryota > Viridiplantae > Streptophyta > Magnoliopsida > Brassicales > Brassicaceae > Eutrema > Eutrema heterophyllum. The sequence continues at coordinate 644,292 of PKMM01000785.1, forward strand.
TCCTTACGAAGATATGCTCCTCTTTATCAGGGATTATAACTCGAGTTTTACGAGAATCTAAGTTGGCCATTGGGTTTGCCAACGACGGAGACTAGGGACCAGTGTCGGTGTAGTTCTAGCTTAAAAGAGGGGTCAAAGAAAATCGCCTTCTAGAGAGAGAAAGGCACTTTTCCGATCCTAAATGAATTTTAACCACTGGACCACATTGTTTTATCAAAAAGTTGACCCAATTCTCGAATTGTACTTGTCAACCTTACGCATGAACAATGTTAATCTTCTTTGTATCGTTCCAATTTAAAGTGACAAAAAAATTTGGATTATTTCTCGGTTTAAGCGTTTCATCCTTGCACATGAGTCATGCTAATATTTTTTGTATCAATCTAATTTTATCGGATGTCCCTGATATATCCTAAAGGACCAAACATATAAGGTAATTTGGAGACTCGGACCTGGGATGGAGAATTGAATCCAAGTTGGCCCCTTGAAACATCACCACACTAAGACAACTTTTATTTTTAGCTTGTGACATTGACAATTCAGCAAAAATCTCTGCATTCTCCAAGCTATTGGGTTTCTCTGACCACATTTTTCTTCTTACATCCTCATTTCGATATAGTTTTTTTTTAATTTGATAAGAAAAAGAAGGAAGCAAAATTTGATTCAATTTGGTTCAAATAACCAAAATTTGATTCAAATAACCCTTGCATTTTGGCCATATTTTGTCATTACATAACTATTAAGTTTTCCCCTTAGGTCTTCACTTACTATTGCATCCCAATGCGTGAACTCTGTGACCTTAGACCAACATGCCTTATCAAGTTTCCTCATGTTTGGCCAATGATCGTACCTCTCGTCGCTGTCAATACCCATGATCTCGTTCAGCTGCAAAATCGTCTACATATAGTCCATCGAATACAAGGATCCTTGTTCTGCATGCACTCTAATCATACGAAGTTAAATGAAACTCAATGTTACGTTCTAGGTATGTCAGATCCGCCTTGACAATAAATGTTGCCAAACCTATCTTTTCGATCAATTCATCAACCCTATTTGCAATATGGCTCAACTTTTCCGTTTTAACGGGATTGACTAACGGAGTTCGTATTAAAGTTGGTATTTGACGGAAAAAATTAGTTCGTGTATGAAAATTCAAAATACCAATTGTCTGAATATGAATTAGAATACCTAAATTATTCGGTATCTATTTAGCACCCATTGGAAATGTTGAGGTATACCGTTTTCTTGTGAATAGTTCTATATAAGTTTTTCTTTTTTTTTGTCAACAAAATATTTTACAATTTATAAGAGTGAATTACGCTTAAAGGCACTTTGTGCACTTATTTTTACAAAATATGCACTTAGTGCTATTGAGGCACTTCAACAACTGTTCAATTTTTTAAAATATTGTAATACCCTTGTTAATATAGTTGAGAGAAAAAGGAAGGGAAAATATAGTTATTTGACAATAGATCTAGGCCATTCGTTTATTATGAGTAATTGAAAATCATGTGGTTGAGATTAAATCTTTAAATATAAAGTGTGAAAGTAGTTTAGTTGACGTTCTCTCTTCTCTTCATCTTCCATTCCTATTGGTTCTAAAAAGGAAATCGATGAAGATTCTTCTTCTCTTGATCTAGCACCATCTTTTCTTATCCGACAAATCCGTCGACGGACCCAACTTCTCTCCGTCTTTTATTGATCCACCATGTCCTCCTCTCTCACTTTTCTTGGGCTTCTGATGTGAGCGAGGCGCATAATTTGCAGAGAGAACGGCGAGATTCCAACAGAGAGAAAGAAACTTCCGGATATTAATTTGTTGTTGAAACTTCCAAGTAAGGAATCTGGATAGGTAAGTTAGAGATTAGGAAGATGTGAAGGCACTATTCTGAATTGCTTGATTTTTGAGATTTATTGTGTTGTGGAAGTATCAATTATGGACAAAGTAACGTGGACAATTAAGCGTGGATATCATATTGTGGATACGCTTATTTACAAGTATTGTATGTTTAGGTTTTGTAGACTAGTATAGGTAACTTTTGTAAACAGACAACATTTGCATATAGACAACAATGAGAATTGTGTCCGATCTTTCAAATTTATGATTTTTTGGAAATATCAAATGTTGACAAAATTGTATGGACATGTTAGCGCGAATATCATAATGTGGATATGATCAATTAATAGTATCATATTTAGGGTATTTGTTTTTGAGATTTTTACACTCAAAGACACTTATTCAAAGTGCAATTACAAAAAAGACACTTTCTATCTTTCAACACACTTTACCTTCTTTTGTCTGTGTGCATTTACCTTATTACCCTTAGAAATCACGGTTACATCTTTCATTTCCTTTTCTCTTTTCCAAATTTAACAGCGGCTCACTTACCTCTGCTTTTCTTTCCTTGCCAGAAGCCCTGGTTTATTTTGTCCCCAACTATCTTTCATCGTCGCCTGCCCTGGCCCCTATTTTCCTACGCCAGTAGTTGACTATCTTTCCCCAAACCTTGGCTAATGATAAAATCGTCTCATACTTAACAAATTAGGCCCCGGCGAGGAAATCTTCCCAAAAATCTTTTACAAATACGACCTCCAACAAGATCCTACATTCCGGCCCCGCCGCAAACCCTTAACGGAATTGAATTTTCTAAATCACCTCGCACTCAATAAATCAGGCCCCACTCTTCCATTCATCTGCACATCCATATGTTCAAAATATGGTGGAAGATGAAATCTGGCCCCGCCATTCCATTCCGCATCTTTGCGGCATTAATTATCATCGAACCAGGCATAATCTTTCAAAGATATATAACATTTGGACATTTTCTTGTTTTAACCACTTGGACTCCTCCATATCGATACTAACCTTTTCAAACGTTTCAAATAGGAATCACAATCCAGATAAGTTGAATTTTTCCCTGACGCCCCTTTCAGTGGCCATAAATTGTTGCCCATGTGGTCATATACACTTCGGTATAAAAGAATTCATACACATACTCCATCTGCATTGGTTACATTTTAATCAATTATCCATACAACCTACTACATTAATTAATCAATGACCATATGAATACCTTCTCGTTGCCCTGTACCTAACCATAAATAGTTCTCCATGTGGATATATTTGACCATATATATTTGTCTATGTATTTCTTACACTTTCTTTGTACCATCCACAATTTACTGACCAATTCGATACGTTAATATTCCCACGGGGCACCGCCGTTATATGCACATATTGTATCACCATATATAGCTATTCATCTCTACGCACACACTTTCCTTCATACGCCCCCTTTGCATTGCTTACATTTTCATCAATACTTCATACTTCTTCCGAACTTGCCTACGTGTACATATTGATATATATTCGTTACGCTATCCAGATTATATCGACCAATTGAATACATTGTTCGCCCTATCAACTCCTACGATATCTGCACATATTTTATCACCGTAGCCACCTACATCTTCGGTGCTCCTTAGCCTTATCATGAGGATAGAAGCCACCAACATCTTTGGTGCCCCTACACCGTAGCTATCCACATTATGTCGACCATGTGGATTCGTTATCCGCCCTATGAAATACCTACAATATCTGCACATCTTCTATCACCGTAGCGAACTACATTTTGATCAATCATCCATACAACGTACTACATTGATCAATCTTCACCTAACAACCTGTTTACAGTACGATGACCATATGGATACCTTTTCGTTGCCCTTTCCCCAACCGATCATAGTTTTCCATTGATATACATATATTTTACATGTTCTAGTTTGCATTTTGAGTCATTTGCATGCATAATCATAACTTTGTTTACCATTTTGGTCTCATTTAGAGTTTATGACGTTTGCATTAAGTCCTAGTGGGTTTTTGCATTCATTTGGAGTGTTTCTAGGTATTTTGGAGACATTTGGGATTATTGGAGTGATTGAGCTTAAGAGAAGGAAGAGTTCACCCGAGGTGTCTCAAAGATGTGGCTGGACGAAGGCTTTCCGATCTGATTCAGCTTCAACGATCTTCATGGAAGCTGTAGAGTAAGGTGTTAGCTGTCTACAAGAGTTGGAATCAGGAAATTTGGGCATGTGGATCGGGAGATATGACGGATTTACTGAGCACGTCTCCGCCTGGCCGAAACAGCTTCGACCGACACCGGACCAAGTTCGATAGGCATGACCGTCCGGTGTTTACCACCTCAGGACATCCAGCACCGGTCTAACCCCATCAGGCATTGTCGTCCGGTGTTCAACTCCTTTTCGACTAGGGTCTACGCCGGCCACTCACACCCCTCCAAGTCCATCTGGCGTGAAGACACCCGACCAAAGAAGACTCTACACCAGCCACCTACACCGGACCAACATGGTCCGGTGCTTAACCCAGATTTTTGTGATCCACTTTTGACCGGGTCAATACCCGGTTTGTCTAGGGTTGACCCGGTTAGGCTCCTTTCACTATTTAAGCCCAAAAACCTAATTTTCTTGTTTTATCTCTTTTCTTATGCTAAAAACCTCGCTAAGTGTGTTCTAAGTAATTTATAAGAGAGATCTTGATTTTATTTATGCAATCTAAGTTTTAGTTTCTTAATCTCTTCTAATCTTTCATCTTTCTATTCTCTAATCATGATTAACAGCACCTCTTTCATGAGATTTGGTGTGTTCTTCATGATTAGTGAGTAGTTCTTTTTAGAGCTCATGGATGAGGTAGATAAGGGGAATTTAGTGATTCTATGATGTCTAGGGATTAGTTTACTTCTTTCCTCTCTTATTTAGTGTTCATAATACTAGATTAGGCTTGAGAGAGTTAATCTCGAGTCTAATCTAGATCATAGGGAATTTCATGCACACAAGGTGTTCGATGAAATTCCCCAAAGAGCTAAATAAGAGATTTTACTTGCTTATCCTATGAGAGTAGTTGTTTAAGGAGTATTAGGGCTATTGGAACCTATGATTAATGCTTGTTGATTAACTTTTCACAAATGAGAATTTGTTCTTGATTAGTTAATTAACAAAGTGATTAGGGCCATGAGAGTGGATTAATCTTGTTTAAGTGTTCTAGGCTAAGGAAATTGCTTGATTGTGTGAAATGACATTATAGGTTGATCATTAAAGTCCCCAAAGTCAATAACCTCATCCAAGAGCTTGCCTTTATTAATTTCTTAATCTCGTTTAGCATTGCTTACTACTAGCTTGTTTAAATTTGAATCATTAGGTTGTTAGAAAACCAAAACCACACTTGTTTGCTAACTTAAGAAGTCTTATGCATTCTTGGTGTTTTGAAACTTAACCCATTTGGATTCGATACCTCTTATGCTACATAGCATCTAGAGTAATTGATTCTAGGTAGACAAAAAACCTACTATCAATTTGGTGCCGTTGCCACTTGGGTTTAGTTTTCAACATTAGGATTTTACTTTTTTTGAGATTAAGCCTTTTTCTCTTCTTTTGTTTACTAATCTCTCTTTCTAGCTCTCTCTTGTAGGTGCATGAACTTGCGTTCTAAAGGCAACAACAATCTTGTTGAGCCAAGAGACAACATCCACCTTCTACAACACGGTCTTAGAGCAAGAAGAGAGAGGGAACGAGTTGTACACATTGCTAGTCTCGGTATGGAGAATGTGCAAGTGAACCCGGTTGGAAACAACAATGACCATGTTGCTAATGCTCCACATCAAGGAGCAAATGGTGGTAATGGAAACCACCACCCACCCGCCTATAATGCTAGAGCTCCACACCACTTTGATCGAGCTCAAAACGTTGTTGGCACGGGTGATGCGGCCAATGCTCATGTCAACCGCCAAGGGATTCGAGCACCACCGGTTGAGACCAACGACTTTGAGGTCAAAGATAGCTTCATCAACATGGTGCAAAGCAACAAGTTTCATGGCTTGGCGGTGGAAGATCCTCTTGATCACTTAGCTCACTTTGACCGGATTTGTGGCTTGACAAAGATGAACGGTATCTCGGAGGATAGCTTCAAGCTAAGGTTGTTCCCATTCTCTCTTGGAGACAAGGCAAGGCAATGGGAAAAGAACCTTCCCCAAGGTTCCATCACTTCTTGGAATCAATGCAAAACCACATTTCTTGCCAAGTTCTTCTCCCATTCTAGAACGGCTAAGCTCCGAAATGAGATCTTGAGCTTTACTCAAAGAGCAAATGAGAGCTTCAATCAAGCATGGGAGCGGTTTAGGGGCTATACAACACAATGCCCTCATCATGGATTCTCGGATGCTTCCCTCTTGAGCACACTCTACCGTGGAGCACTTTCGAAGATCGGTATGTTGCTTGATACCGCTTCTAATAGAAACTTCTTGGCCAAGGATGTGAATGAAGCAATGGAGTTGGTTGAGAACCTTGCTTTGAGTGATGGAACATATGGTGATGAGTATGATCGGTCTACAAGGACCACAAGCGATTTTGAGGAGCAACGAAGAACCAAAGAGATGAAAGCTCTAAGTGAAAAGTTGGATAAGCTTGACAAGCTTATCATTACATCTCAAAAGGTGGTTCACTTTGTTGGTGATTGTGAAGCAAACCAAGGGTTCCAAGAACAAATGGTGGATTTGAGAAACAAAGAAGAAGTGCACCATGTCGGGAATCATGGTGGCTATCAAAAGAACTTCAACAACAATCAACAACAAAGCTTTGTCCCTCAAAATCAATTTCAAGGGAACCAAGGAGGCTACTACAACAATGGTTCACATGTCGACGTGCTTCCTTCTAGCAATGTTCCCCCTAAGCTCAATGTGGACATCGAGGAACAAGTGATAGTTGGACTTTTTGCGGTCCGCACAATTACCCGTTGTGCACAATGCCTCAATCTAATGGCATGTCATTGCAGCACTTTGGGATCGAATCCACAGGGAAATAAGAACGATGCACTAAGAATACAGGATGTTATCTAATCTAAGAAAATAATTGGGGTTGTGTTTTTATCGAACAAGTGAAACATACAACAACAGAGAAATAAACAAGTGACAAGACACAATTGACAAACTTAAACGTTAATTAGCAAATTTAAACAAACGAATTCTCGGGTAAAGTTAACGACTCGGGTGATCTTTTAATCTATTCAAGATGCTCAAACATTCGACTAAATACCTCCTTAGGCCTTAGAACACACTAAAGACTAATCCACGTCCATGGTATTAACCCCTTTCTTAGTCATAAACCGTCATAAACTTCCGTTCGCAATTATATGACTAACAAGCAATAAGCACAAGTCTAATTAACCACAATTCACCCTAGACATCAATTTTCCGTTGGCTAAGATATGAAAAGCACTCAATAAGTTCGTTCAAGAATCTCCTAAGAACACATTTCGGGTGACGGGATTCCCTAGGTTCTAGATCAACTTTGTCAAGGCTAATCTAGCATTAAGAACACTTAATGAGAAAGGATTTCAAGTAATCTAGCTCTTAAACATCAAGAACAAACCTAGAATCACCCTAATCTACCTTACCCAAGAATCCTAATAGAACTACTCATACATAGCTAAATCGCAAAAGTAAACCGTACAAATGAAAGCCATGAACAAAATAATAAGAAAAGGGAAAGAAAATTCAAGAAAACTTCTCTAGATCTTCAAAGGATTGCAAATCTTCAAGAGAAGAACAAGGTTTTCTCTCTAGAGTTTTTGTTAAAAGTGATAAAAGGTCATAGATCTGGTCCAATGACCAATAATTATACAGCTTTGGGCGTCCAAAGTCACCAAAAATTAGGTAAAGTAGAGAAAGTGACGTTTTTACACTGTTTTAGGAGACTAGTTTTCGGTTTGATACGTCTT
>PKMM01000785.1:655436-770544 GCA_002933915.1 Eutrema heterophyllum
CGTCATAAACTTCCGTTCGCAATTCTATGACTAACAAGCAATAAGCACAAGTCTAATTAACCACAATTCACCCTAGACATCAATTTTCCGTTGGCTAAGATATGAAAAGCACTCAATAAGTTCGTTCAAGAATCTCCTAAGAACACCTTTCGGGTGACGGGATTCCCTAGGTTCTAGATCAACTTTGTCAAGGCTAATCTAGCATTAAGAACACTTAATGAGAAAGGATTTCAAGTAATCTAGCTCTTAAACATCAAGAACAAACCTAGAATCACCCTAATCTACCTTACCCAAGAATCCTAATAGAACTACTCATACATAGCTAAATCGCAAAAGTAAACCGTACAAATGAAAGCCATGAACAAAATAATAAGAAAAGTGAAAGAAAATTCAAGAAAACTTCTCTAGATCTTTAAAGGATTGCAAATCTTCAAGAGAAGAACAAGGTTTTCTCTCTAGAGTTTTTGTTAAAAGTGATCAAAGGTCATAGATCTGGTCCAATGACCAATAATTATACAGCTTTGGGCGTCCAAAGTCACCAAAAATTAGGTAAAGTAGAGAAAGTGACGTTTTTACACTGTTTTAGGAGACTAGTTTTCGGTTTGATACGTCTTCACTAAATCCGCCATAACTCTCTAACCACTGCTCAGAATGACTTGCAACCACCTCCATTGGAAAGCTAACTCAAATATCTACAACTTTCATGACGACCGCGGAAGCTAAATCCGAATGGAAACCGTTCTTCTGAGTCGATCTTTAGAGCACTTCGGGTGGTTTCGGCCCAGAAAATGGTCAACGTAGGGGATCGATCGATCCAGAGGATCGATCCCCCAAAAATATGAGATCGATCGATCTGGCTTTGTAGGTCTGGGAAATCTTCGATGTATGGGATCGATCGATCCAAGTTTGTGGATCGATCGATCCAAGCTTGTTTCTCCACTCGCTCCTCTTGCTCGCGCTCCTCTTGCTCGCCAGACGGGACCGTCGTCACGACAATCGGCATAACTTTTGATCTCACCGTTGGCATGGCCTTAAACAACTTCCAAATGAAAGCTAACCCATTGATCTATCTTGTGTTAAAATCTGAGCTCAATCCATCGGTGGGAAGTCTTTCATCCATTGCCAAACTTCTGACGTCTCAACCTGATCCTGCATCTCTGTTTTCCGCAATGACCTTCTTGTGGCTATTTTCACTCCTCCAACTCCTCTGACTCCAAGAACACCTGAAAATGGCTCAAACAAGCCAAAAAAAATGCAAAGACAACCTAGGACATGTAAAATGCAATGCAATGCAAATGAGACTCAAATGCATGAAAACAACTCAAAAACTATACAAAGTGGAACTAAAAACCTATGAAACTAAACCTTAAAACATGCAAAATATGATGTTATCAACAAGGTGGGGGGTTGACCTTTGAGAAGGATGAAGACAAGGGTAGTGTTGATTGCATTGATTCACCAAGCAGGACAAGGATTGAGCCTACGTCTCTCCCCAAGCTTGGGAACCCCGGTAAGTTCTCCATCATTTGCTCTCTTGGTGATTTGGAAATTGAGGATGCTCTATGCGACTCCGGTTCAAGTGTGAATGTTATGTCCCGTGAGATGTTTAAGAGTCTAGGGATAAGAAGCATCACTCATCACTCATCACCCATCACTTTTGGAGACGCTTCTTCACGGAAGCCACTTGGTCTTCTTGAGGATTACCCACTCAAAGTCGGGGATTGTATAGTCCCAACGGACTTCGTCGTTATTGAAATGAAGAAGGCCAACAAGCTCCCACTCCTCCTTGGAACTCCATTCCTCAACACTACCGGTGCAAACATGGACTTCAAAAACCGAAAAGTAGTTCTCATGAATGTGAACGACAAGGTTCATTACCCAATGAAGGCTTCTTCCAATAAACTATCTGGCACAATCACCATTGGAGATGATGGGTACTGTGATGAGGAAGTGAAGTATATGGGTAGATGTGAGATGGTTGATAAAGCTCCACCCCCAACGGTTTATGAAGAGAAAGAGAAGCTTCATGAGGGAAAGGTTTTGGGGTATGGTAATGGTGAAGAAGCTTCGGGATTTGATAAAGCTTGCTTGAAATCACTCCCCTCAATCGCAATAGAGCATCAAAATGAGGGTAGCAAGAACGCCATGAAGGGGACAAAGGCCAAGGCTAAAGTGAGAAACGGGCCAAGCTTGCTTCATGAAGACAAGGCCATGCTAGACCAGCTTGCTTAAAGTGTCCACATTTTGTGTCCACATGACCGACGTAATATGGATACCATAAGGAATAATATCCAAATGGAGACGTAAGCAAGTTCGGCAGAAGTCTGAAGTATTATTGATGAAAATATAAGCAATGCATAGGGGGCGTCCGAAGGAAAGTGTATGCGTCCACATGGACAGCTATATATGGTGATATAATATGTCTATAGCACGGCGGTGCCCGTGGGGTTATTAACTTATCCACATGGGAGTGGAAAATGGGGGCAACAAAAAAAGCAATGCAGAGGGGCCGCATGTATCAAAGGGTAGGTATCCACATAGACAACTATATATGGTCACATACGGGGGACGGGGAGGGAAGGTGGCCACGTGTTGACAAAGATATCGAAATGTACATGGGACTGTTAGTGGATCCACATGGTGAAAATATTATGGGCAATGAAAAGGTATCTATATGGTCATTGTAATGTAAACAGTTGGTTAGGTTAAGATTGATTAAAGTAGTAGGTTGAATGGATGATTGTGGGCAATGAAAAGGTATCTCCTTAACACCCTGCTTCAAACTACCTATATGGACAACCTCATCACTATTATTTATCGCAGTTAACATTAAAAAAAACAAATTACTCTCATCTCCACACAGAGCTGACCTCTACAGCATGCTTTCGGACCTATCACTATCTTCATACAGTTGAGGTGATGTGTCTCTGCCCAACTTCATTACAACTCATACTTCTTAACATCCATGTCCACTAATTACCCTACTTTATTCACATCATCCAACGCACATTAATTAACTACATCCATCCTTTTATAATACAAAATTATTAATATCACTTTTTAAGTTTAAACACTCTCTATATCTGTCCACGCACACACACAATGCTTGTCTTAGCTTAGTTGTCCAAAAATGAACCTGTCCACTTGACTTTATCTATGTGGAATCCATTCTCTCTCGGTTCATCTTCGAAACATTCATGTCAATACTCTGCCCCCATCAACATCTATTTCAGATCCCCCCACATGTTATTCTCCTTGTGTTTAAGCTCATGTGTTAACCTTTACCTTTCTTCTCCTGATTCCCTCAGTTAACCCTACAGAGCTACTATGCCGCGAACGTCTTTCAATACCATCATCTCGAAATTGAAATAACAATTCACCTATCCAAATGGCTGATAATTAGTCCCACCATATTATCCATCTCCTCATGTTTTCCTGGATGCTCAAATTGCTACCCTCATCAGGTTTATTTACACAAAACGGTACAGGAATTCTGTCCACCTGGACAGCGTTTATCGGCTTTTGTTTTTACCTAGCAACACTATCCACATATATTCAATTTTTACCACTTCCTATTACCATTATCCCAAAATCATCAATACTTCTAATTTTTCCCCAACGTCTAATAACTCTAGTAATATCCATTTCTTAAAAAAAAAAAATATATTAAATTTTACCATCACACTAAATACATATCTAATATATTTATCTTCAAAAATTCAGACTCGTTCACCCTCATCCACGCAAATACGCTTACTACCTGTCACAATATTCAACAAGCAAACACGTGTACAGTGGGGTGTCATATCCATTTGCACAAAAGTGTGCCTACGACCCTAGGTTGAAGAATTTCCTTACCTCTAACTGTAGCTGTCATCATTACGCAGGTTTGACACACCTCTTAATATGCGCTTACTGCGGTTTAATTCCCTTTTTCTATATTAAACACTTTAAACACATTAATAGAAAATAGGACCATCCATAGAACTTAGAAGTTTTGGCTGCCACTATCTAACACCTTCAAATACCAATTCAAATACGATTTTCCCACAAATAAAAAATATTTAACCAAAAAAAAAGGCTACCAAGGGTCACGTGAGCCAAACCCCAACAGACCAACTTCTTAATATACACATCTTAAAATTAATTATTACAACATATGCATCTACACATACACCTGGTTTCGTGGCTTCCAAAGTAAAAAGTCTCAAATATCAACTTCAGCATTTCTATTTGCCTAAAAAAATATTTAATACTTATTTGCATTGGTCGTTCAAATGTCACGTCCATAACCAAAAGTCATCTTCTCCATTCGACACCACCGCCTGCCCAGACGAAACTCATTATCGTTACTATAAGTTCCTCCCCCTTCTCTATTGCAGAGCTCCCCCCCCCCCCGGACTAACAATCAAAATGGCGAATCAAAGCACCCTTTCTTCGTCGCCTGACGATCTCTTAAACCAAATACTCCTAAGGGTTGGATCGTCGTCTATCATTGATTTGTGCCGCGCCAAAATTGCCCTACAGGAGTTCAAACAAATTGCTCAAGATGATCGCTTCCTCAAAGCGGTTGATCTAATCTTCATTTCTTGCCATTACAGGTTTGCGGGGCCTGAGATTATACATTTCCGGTCCACATGCCTCCAACGTGGTAACCCGTCGGCGTTATTCTTAAAGGGAGCTTCGCATTTCTTCTGGCTCCATAAATTAGATGAAGGACTTGCTACGCTGTGGGAAGCTGCTCAACGAGGTGGTCTGATGGCCAAATATTGGCACACAATCCTTCGTCTAGTTATGGAGGGAACCCCAAACGGCTTCGGCTCTGTCACCCACATGCACCGCTAAGACGTTGTCGCTCTCATGATTTCATTACAAAACTCGGGCAGACGACCGTGGCCATATCCCCTGCCACAAGAGTTCTTACAAAGAAAAGACCACCTTCAATCAACTTTAGCCGGCCCCAGATGTGTGTGTAGACCAAACAATTCGGGATGGCATCTCGATGATCAGTGGTGCAACTCATGCTTTTGGAAAACAGAGGCAGCTATTTGCTGCGAGAGAATGCCCGAATATGTTTTAGAATGGCCTTATTAGTTTGGCAGGCTTATGAACCCTTCTTTGCATGTGTTTACACCAATCCAACTGTTTTTGAAATACTATCGGCTAAAATCTCTTCATACTCCTGTTTAAGCTAAACGTAACATTGACATCATGCATCCACACATTTTCGTACATAAATCGCAGAACATATGGACACTCTTGTTTTATGACCATATATCGGTCTCCAACTATGACCATATATAGGTTTCCATACCCTACAGCCTTATTTTGGGATCCCCCCGCTCTCCTTAATGACTAATTCGCTTACGTTTGATACCCATTAAATCCACTATTACATTACCAAATATAACATCAACTCATACTTTAATAAATGTTCATAACTTCATGTATATAATCATTTGTCATCCACAAATCACTATCCACATGTACCAACACAAGTCTTTATCCATCCAACCATAAGATTTAAACGACACAATCCCTAAATGTTCCAAACAAATTACCAACTATACCTCCTTCAAATACTTATCACATACCAAATATCAATTCATTATTTAAAATAAAACACCTTTTACTACATCCATAACAATTAAATATTACTAGGGTTCTTTCAAGTTGAAGTAGAATTGAGAGGAACGATCCAATCATGGTTAATGTCCATCGCATATGCATTGCCAAAATCGTCTACCATCGAGATATTTGCCCTATCTTCAAATAAATGTTTATAGATACTTTCTTTTTCGGGAAACCTTTACTTTGTCTTTAATCTGCCTTTTCAATACTTGTGCATCAATACATACTCGTCCATAACTCGCTCCCCATATGGACTCCATAGTTTAATGACCGTATTTCGTGTTATTTTTCCTCCTACTCTTGCTTTTCTTAACGCAATATTTACATCATGCATCCATACATCTCCATCCATATCTACCTCAAATCATGGACTCTAACTTTAATCAGCCTCTTACCCTGTCCACATATATACATCCATATGGACACCTACATTCTTTTATATACTCCATCCTCCCTTCAGATTCCCCAACCCTCCTAAATGACTAATTCGCTTACGTTTCATACCCATTAAATCCCCTATTACATTAAATATGACATCAACTCATACTTTAATAAATGTTCATAACTTCATGCATTTAAACTTTTGTTATCCACAAATCACTAGCCACATGCCTCCAACACAAGTCTTAATCCATCCAACCATTAGATTTAAACGACACAATCCCAACATGTTCCAAACTAAATTACCAAGTATACCTCCCTCGAATAGTTATCATATATCAATATCAAATCATTATTTAAAATAAATCACACTTAAGTTGAAGTAGAATATAGAGGAACGACCAATTCTTGGTAAATGTCCATCGCATATGCTTTACAAAACTCGTCTACCTTCGCTTCCGTGATGCCAGCACACCTAACATCTGGGTCCCCGTACGCATGCATTTCCATAAATTTCACAGCCACAGGGCCACAATCACCACTTCTAATGTTTTTATAATAATAGTCCAAACGGCTCCACGTAAAAGGCTCCAACCCTCGTGGCTGTGATGGTTGTGTTGGGCAGAGCTCCCTAACTATGTGAGGCAGCATATTGACAACAAGTTCCATGTACTTTTCCACATCTCTGTCAACTTTCAGCAGGGGATTCGGATCCAAAATTTGCACATTCCAAATACCCAAATCAATTGCCAATCCAACCCAATGTTCGTCATCCCATATCATCGGTGCATAAATGGTAGCAACGTCTTCAAGCCAAACCTTCTGGGCCTCTTTCACAATGTATGTTATCTTCTTATCCCACCGGTAAAAGGCTCTATTCTTCATATTGTTATAAGATCGGTACTTCCCTTGTATATGACTTACTAACCACGGCGAGGCAAACACAGACTTTTCCTCCTGCAAGTACGTTGCATGCCTTCTCCCTAGGAAACTCATTAAGACCTCCATATGCTGTTTTAGACAGTTAAAACTAATTTAGATGTGTAATCACTGATCCATATGGGTAAATTTTACAAAAAAAATACTACCATACCAGCATAGTCACCCATTTTTGCTTCTCGGCCATAATTAAAAAAAACTTGTTGTCAACGTCAAAACGACACTTTGTTCTGTGCTCCCTGCATACATTATTGTTTAGCTACTTCCATTCATTCCTATAAACCCCTTACACAAAAAACACTTTCACATTTTCGCAATCGTTCAATGTTTCCCAAAAAATGTCATACTTGCTTCCATCAACTGCCAGTAGGAGATCCTTGGGGTCTCTTACAGGTTTTGCTATAAAAACTTGCGATAGTCTCTTCTCCTCATCCGCAGGGCTGTGCTTAGCTCGCTTCTTCGCGGGTGATGAATCACTTACACATAAGACTGGGATTGAACTTTCTGGCGACTCACTGCTGTTTCTAGCATCCACAATCTAATTCAAAGTTCAAATATTTAACTTTTTGGCAACACACAAACAAACCCTTTATCTTTTAAAAAATACAAGTTACATACCTCCTCTCCCTCATTATCTACTTCGGGATTTTCCTATTGAATACAGACAACAAAACTCTACATTATTGTATTCCGATCACACGTGATATAAGTAATTATCACATAACTTATAATATAACATTTTCGTCATACCTTCATTATAGGATCAACTTTGTCGCCACTAATTGCTTCTTTTTCAACTTCCACACCCTTCGCATCACCTTCCCTAGTTCCTTCCTATCCAAATTCATATATATTTTCGTCAAAACCACCCCAACAATACCCACGTAATATAAAGCACATCTGGAATTTTTATCGTATGAAAGCTTTAGCATCTTCACAACTACACGTCTTTATTTGTTTACCCTTTTCTCGAGAACCTCATTAGTTGTTTGCCTATCAGTTTTGTCAACAGCTTCTTCACCCTGTCACACCAATCTAATATCAGTACGCTGTCTATATCACCACTTTGCTATTACAAAATTCTAAATATAGCTTATAACTAGCTTTATCACACTTTAAATGGGCATAATTCCTCGGTTTTTGTTAAACTTCTCATAAATTCATGTTATCTGATTATGTCAATCCATATGGACAGACATAACTAACATGACGTTAATTATGATACGTAAAGCATTAGAGCATCTACATACCTTCGGACTTTCCGTATTATTCGACCCTTCTACAACTTCTGGATTCAAAATAGGCTCACAGAAATCGTAGATTATACCATCTTGCCCCATGATTATTGGTTTTTGCATTACATATATTCATATACAACGTCAGACTTTTATACTTTCAGTCTTAAATAAACAAAATTATTACCTCTACAACCTCCAATGTTGGCCCTACGTCAGCACCTCCTTCATATGATTCTTCTAATCGACCCGCATCAGTATTCAGAGATTTATATGAGTGCAGATCCCCCAACATAGCCTGTTGGATCCCATGGATCCCCCAACATAGCCTCTCCTTCAGACTCCATGGACTCGTCCACTCCTTTCTTAGGGTTAGATTCCAAATCCTCCTCATGCCCCCCCCCCTCATAGGAGTCCAATTACTATAGACATAACTTATGTTTTTAGATATTAAACAGTGTTTAACTGATGCCCTACTATAGGTATGCCTTTTTTACGCATTGACCCTAATTGGTTGAGCTGCGGGGACTGAAAATGAAAACAAAGACAAGTTTTAAGCAATTATCATATCACCCTTCTTCCACAATAAACTTTTATTTTTCCACAATAAACTTTTATTCACAAAGTCATTATTCCCCCCCCCCCCTTCCCCNTTGTGTTCTTCCTCCCACCTGTTTTTAAAAATAGATTAGTTAATCTTCCAAATATAATGGATGAACTCCACACACAACAACCATTTTTAGTAATGCTTGGTTTTACTCTTACATTCAATGCCACACCAAATCCGCACCATCATGAGAAGCATGCCATCATGTATTACGTTAGATATTAATTATACTATATACCTCACCGAATGGAGATTGAATTTCCTCCCCAATGCCCTTATCTTCTTTTTGTTACCCACCCTCTGAATTACCATTATCATCCAGGCTATCTCTCCCATCAGAACTGTAGGTACCTGCCCCTCCCCTTTCTCTTCTTCTGTCCATAAACAGCCTTTTGTCTTGAGCTTCGTCACCTGCCTCTCTTCCCACATGTTTTCATGTCATTCTCCAGTTTTCTTGTCAGTTCTGTCAAAAAACAAACCTGTCCTACCAGCCAATTATTCCTCTCTTCGGGATCCATTGGAGCCTCTGCCAATATATCCTCACTAGACGATTCTTTTAAGCTTCCAACCCCCTGTTTCGATTTACCATACCTCTTCTTAACACCCAGCGTTTTGCTATTCTTCTCTTGCCTGCTTTGAACAACGTGGATCTTGTGGGTTGCTTTCACTTCCTCCTCATAGGGATACAAGCAAGGACAAGATGAGTCCCCTCCAGGCCAAGCATCTTTAGTGAAAACATGTGAATTTTTGATAATTCCACCATATATGAAATTCTTGTCTCTAACCTTGTCATCCCAAACCTCCCACATATCATCACCTTTTCCCCAATCAAGGAGCCTTGGCTGGACTTCCAACTGCAATATAGGACATCAAAATTTTACTTCTCCACATTTATCCTTATGAATTTAAGCATTCTAAAAAACCTGGAAAACTTAAAGTCTTACTTCAATATCATTCTCAACATCCATAACTTGGCTACTACTTAGAGAAGAATGTCTAGGCAGCCGAGCAGTCCCTAAGTCAATGAGCTTGTGTGCTTCTGAATGCTCACCAATCTTGTTCAGAAGTCCGGGAATCAACTGGAATGCTAGAAGCTGTAAAGCAAGTGGAAACCCTTGCATCCTATAGGTTTCTTGCTTCATTTGTTGTACAAATACACCAACAGGGTCCTCGCATTTCTTATATGTTTTCTTCCCATGTCTCATGGAAGTTATAGTCATCAAGAATGATTCTCGGCCCCATGGAAATTTACAAAATGAATCAATATCTTCAACCATCCTAACATACTTAGGCGATGGCCTTTGAATTTGGGTCCTTGCAATGAAAACACACTCAACAATTAGTATCAAAGCCAATCGCACCTTCCTCCCGCTTTCCATGTTAGGATCATCTCTAAGCATATCGGCGATATCTGCACAAGTTGTCTTCATATCATTTCCTATATGCTTTACCCAATATTCATCAGTCGCCAACGGTTCGTTCTGGAACACAGAACACATATCGTAATCTTCTTCAAATTCACCACACGGCAACCCCGTAACTTTCTCAAACTCATTTAGGGAAAACCTCATCGGTTGTCCACCAAACACCGTCCACATCTCATACTTTTGTTTACTTACTAATTGCCACGTCAGCAAGGCGTGAACGAGTTTACAAGATATAAGGGTCCTCGCAACCGGTATATCGAAAAGCTTGCCGAAACAGGAATTTCGTATATGCTCGAGTTCCGAGGTCCCTCTAAGAACATCGTGAATAAATGTCAGAGTATCCAATTTGGAATACACGTTTAGACGCGAATTTGAGTACCAGTTTGTCGCGAACAACCTACATGGAAGCTTTTCGTCTACCCCCATCTTTGATTCCCGGCCTGCAACGAAAGGCGGTTAACCGCTTAAGACAAGGCTATCAAGATAAACGCAAAACATCACTCACCCATGCTTTACCCATGGAATTACATACCTCCAAACTCCAAATCGTCGAGAAAAAAACAACAGTTTGAAATTTTCGCAACTGTTGAAACTTTGTCACACTAGTTTGAAGTTAATTGCTCATTTCCAACAAAAAACACTGACAAACGCTGCTCGACGCTTCAAAATCCCTCCACGGTTACCGTCGCTCCAGTCACTTTAGGTCGCCGGATTTCGCCGTCGTATGGACTACGGTTGTTCCGATGAAATTTTGTTTAACTGGTTCGCGATATAAAATAAGTTACTTTACCATAAGAGTCAGTTAGAGTGTAAGACGCTCTTTGTTTTTAAAAACTCAGCAAGTGTCTTTAATGTAAACTCAAAGTTGAAATGTGTCTTAGAGTGTAAGATGCTCTTTGTTTTTGTGGAAGTATCAATTACAGTTTTGTGGAGGTATCATTTACACAATCATTCAATAGTAGCGTGGATAAGATAGCATGGACAAGTTTTCATGGATATATTAACGTGGACAACATTTTATACAATGTCCATTACCAATCTGTCCACAAAACCCTATCCATAACGTATAAGGAAGCTCTATTAGATTAGATAATGAATCAATAGTATCACGTACAAGCTAATATGGACATCTTATAAAACCTCTCATCAATTTAAATCTACCAAACTTCCGAGCTAACAACATATTCTTTGATCAAAGAACATATCTAGTACTTGTCCCCGAACACAAACAAATTTGTGCAGCAAGTAGATACATAAGATTTAAATTTCGTTTGTTGTTTAACTATAAAAATGTGGATAGGTGCTAATGGACAAGATATGGTGGACATATCTATTTTTAATAGAAGAAAAATAAGCCAATCAAAATTTTGTAATGACTAAATCAATTGATCTAAGTTTTTATAGGTGGTATCGTGCACGTAGTATCGTGGATATTATCTTGGACATTATTAAAAAGTTTTAAGGCTATGAGTATCGTGGACGTAGTATCAACGACGTGGACACATAACTTTAGACTTAGGATCAATAGGAAAATATTAGGAAGCTTCGGAGGCTATGAGTCAGAGTCAAAGAGGTAACATCTTGAGATACCAAAGGTCTAAGGAAAAGGAAGATATTGCCTCTACAAGTCTCATCTTTAACCGATTTCATCTCGTGTAAGATTTCCCGACCACCCAGAACACAAGGTAACACCATTTATCGTCAGTGGATATATTTTCACATAGGAATTTCATCGAACATGTCCATGTCACAAGAGGAAATAACAAAGTGAAATATCAATTCAATTTCAAAAACCAAAAGCAAAACAAATTAAAACCCAAATACCCAAACCCAAAAATTTCAAAAAATCAAAACCGATTCGTAACAGAATCAATAAGAAATTAGAGCAAAGTTGCGAAGAAGAATATCGAACCCCAAAATATTTTTAGATCTTGTATAGATCAGACACGATTTTACCCAAAAGAAAACGATAGAAAACACTCATCTCATGTAGAATCTTCAAAAATGTAGAATCTTCAAAAAGAACAACGAAGAGAGAGAGAAAGAAAGCAGGTGAGATGAAATCGAGGTGTTGTTGAGCAAAGAAAAGTGTGTTGTTGAGCAATAAGGTTAGCTCTTGGTAGTTTGGTTTTTTACACTTGTGAAAATGCCCAATAATTAGGTGTAATTGTAGTTTCAAAATGTCCCGAGTGCAAATTAAACACGTGTATAAGGAGTGTAACCAGAGATTGAATAGATTGGTCCCTTTACATAACATCTACAAACATTTTAAACACATCCCATAAAGATAATAGCTAAAACATTGTTTTGTGTCATGTGCCTGGGAAAGAGCTAGGTGTGGTGCTTGATAAGATGATGAATGCGCAAACAACAGAGAGAGAGAAAACAGAGACCCAAGTGTTCTCTGTGTACATCTCCATCGCGTCTGTTAGCGAAAACCTCGTCCTGTTTTCTGCCCAGTTCCTTAGCCTGTCCGCTTCCGCTGCATATAACGCCCGTCCCTGCAAACATAGAAACATCTCTGTGTAAGATCAGGCTAATCCGGTGAAGGTTCCGTCGAAAACACGTTAATGTTATTAATAGAGGTGTTCCATTTGGATAAACCGATCTGATCTAAAACTAAACATCACTAAATAATTAAAACAACCCAACCAAATCATTATATGGCCAAAATGGGTTCTCTGTATCAATATACAAAAAAACGAGAAGCAAGATCCGAACTGACTCGGAACTAAAACCCCAAACTTAACATTCCTTAAATCGTACCAAAAACCCGAACTGAACACTCTTAGTAACTTACTTGGTCATCGAACCACCGGCCTCTCCTAAGCCAGGAAGTGACGATGGCTAGCAATATCCTCGGAGGAGTCAGGTAATTGACGGATTTTCCTGAACCTTTCACGACACGCATTCTAGGTACTAGCGTTCTAGCGACTGTCTCGGGAAGCTCGCAGATTATGTTAAACACCTGCTTGTTTTTTATACTCGAACCACTGCCATATAAAAGGTTGATAATCAAACATTGATTGTTTATTTACGTCCAGTCTGTTCTTACGAGTAAATATTATAATAGTGTGCTTTCGCAAATTGTAAACGGAGCCAAACGCAAAGGAAGGGAAAGCTTCTTTTGCGTTTACACTGCTAAATTATTTTATGAAATAATATTAACATGTTTCTAATGTTTTTTAAAGATAAAAATTCACATGTAAACATAAATCCAAATTCAAAATTTTCCTCCAAAACAATTTAGGCCTCAGTGAGAAAGGATTTTGCGTATATGCGGGTGCATACCTGAGAAGAAGTTCGGTCAGAACCATACCCGGGGATGCAGTGTGCAGGCCAACATTTGTTTTTTGGCATTCTTTCACAACTGACCCATGAAATTGCCTAAGTCCACATTTTGTTGACCCATATCTGCAAAAGCTCCAGATTCTAACGACTCAGAAAATGTTTCGATTAACTAAAGATCAGAGTATTGCATGATTTAATTTCTTACACGGCCGTAAGAGGAGTGCTAGAACCCCCAGAACCAGCACCATCCATGTTAAAGATGTGCCCACCGTTGTTCTGTCTACTCATCACATCCATCGCCCCTCGTGTACATAGAATTGATCCAATCAAATTGGTGGAGACAATCTGCAATAATTCAATTATAATTAGACCAAGGAACTCCACCATAATTAAAGCCAAAGTAAACTTCAGGTTCATAAAGGATTTCACCTGCTTAATATCTTCTTCAGTGAACTCGAGCAGCGGTCTAAACCCTTTGTTAGTACCAGCATTGTTTATCTGTCCAGAAAAATAAAGACATTTGAGGAAAAATACAAACTTACGAGACAAAAAGTTAAACAACAGTACAAACGAAATGTGTATTTTACCCATATGTTGATGGAACCAAGCTCCTTTACAGCGAAATTCGACAACTTCTCAACATCCTCGGGTTTGCAAACATCACAGGCAATACCAACCACTTTCGCATCACCCAATTTCATTCTAGCCGACTCACTAGCGTTACTCATAATCTCTTTGAGGTTTTGCTCAAGCTCTTTAACAGTTATATCAACGTATTCAGAACTGATTTCACCAAAAAAAAAAAAACCAAACAAAGCATAAAACTCCATTTCTTAATAAAAACTATTCCATAACATATGAAGCTACTACCTGCGAGATGTAATGATCACTCTATCTCCAGAGAGAAGAAATTCTCTAGCAAGAGCTTTTCCTAGTCCCCTTGTGCTAAAACACCGCGAAAAACACACACATTGGTATCAAATGTAACAAAAGAAAACGCAAAAAAAAAAAAAAAAAACCAAGAATTGAAAATGTAAAATTACCTTCCGGTTATAACAACATTGCGAGGACCGGCTCGGTAATGATCTTCCAAAACCATGTTAGCACCAGTCATGGTTCCAATGATAACTCCACCAAGCCAGCTATACCAAACCAGTGAGTTCATCGAGCTATCTCCACCTTATCATTACAATATGTACACACAACTGAGTCGGACCGAATTAAAAACTTTCAAAAATGTTCTGAAATGCTTTTTACCACTAACCTGACAATTGAAACCCAATCAAGAGAATAGCTCCAGTGCTCGTCATCGTCACAATGTATCTCGCAATTTGAACAGCAATCTGCAAATAGATAAACAACAGAAACCTAGAATTTGAAAACACATATTCAAACACATAAAGCAGCTTTAAAACTAAACATATGCTATAAACCTATCTAATCTAAAAATAAGCTTTAAATCGAAATATTAGAGCAAAAAAGGGTTATAATTTGCACATTGGAGCTCATTTCTTAAATATATGGTTTAAACCTATCTAACTTCAGATTAAGCTTGAAATCCAGTTAATTAGAGCAAAATTTGGGTCAGAATTTGCAGTTATGTCAGAACGTAAATCACACACTTAAAAAGCTTTAAACCTAAACATATGCTATATAAAACAAGCTAAATTCAGATTAAGCTTGAAACTGAAATGATCACGGCAAAAAGTGTCAGAATTTGCAATGTTGTGAGAACAAAGATCAATTAATTGATACACTTTTAAACCTAAACATATGCTATAAACCTATCTAAATTCAGATTAAGCTTGAAATCCAGATAATTAGAGCAAAAAGGCTCAAAATTTGTAGCTATATGAGAACAAAGAAAGAAAATTTCGAACAAAGGAGGAGACTTTTAAGACTTACCAAAGAGAAAACCATCTCCAATCTTTCAACTTTCTGATTATACTCATCTTTAGATAAGAGCCCTAATTTAGTAACACCTAATACACCAGATTTCAGAGAATTCCACAACCCATTTCCCTCTTTTCCCTTCAATTTCTCACGCTTTCTCCGCTTCTCAGCCTTTTTCTCCCCTAAATCACTCTCACACCGATGCACATAAACCCTATTGCTACGTTCTCCACAACTCAATCTTGACCCGACCCGTTGATGATCCATGAATCCGAGACGGTGCTCCAAACATCGTGGGTACACTTGAAGCTTCGTCAAAGTAGTCATAGCTAAATCTCATGCAAAAATATCATACAAGAGAAGATAAAAAAGAAAGATGATTGGTAGGCAACACAAAAGATTAGATATTTGATCTTCGTATTCGTCGAAGACGTTAAATAGAGATCGGAAGAAAGAAAGAGATCAAGACGAAGAAGAAAGGAGGTGGTGGAAAGAAAGAAGGAAGAGGAGTGTGATGGCCACACGTTACAGCAAACCTCATCTCGTTAGCCCACCAATGACACGTGTCACTTGGGTTTTTTTGTCGTGTAACATGTTCACGATATTTTTCTTCTCTTTTGGGAGCTAGTTTCGATTCGGTAAAGATGGAGAAAAACAGATAAATTAATGGTGGGTTTTGATTTTGGATTACTAATGTGTTTAGCTTGCGACATTGACGATTCAATAAAAGTCTTTTTTTGCCTTCACCAAACTTGTGGGTTTTTCTGACTTAGCCTTTCTTCTTGAATCCTTGGTTCGGTTTAGTTTTTTTGGTTTGATAAGAAATGGAAGATTCAATTTGGTTCTAGAAACCAAAATTTGATTCGAGTTGCATGTTAGCCATACTTTGTCTTTACGTAGATGTAAATCTGATTATTATTTAGTTCACATAGATAATCAAAACTAGGTGCTAAATACACGCATCCGCGCGGAATAAATTTTTTTGTAATATATAAAATGTGAAATAAGAAATAATAACTAATTTAAATATTATTGATTTAAATATGTTTAATTTGTAATTTTTAAGTTTATAATTAAATTTTATAAATGTTTGGCAATATATTTAATACATGTTTGGCAAAGGGTTCAATTTATTTAAAAAAATAAGGAGTGTTTAGAAATAGATTTCAAAAGTGTTCATGTTTTAATAGTATAGATAGATGAAAATGTAGTGTGATTGTCCCAAACTAAATGCAAACATATGATATAAAGAACTAGACTTATTCCAAAGCATATATGAAGAAGCCAAAAATCTTAAAGAGCTATTAAGTGGGTGGAGATAGAGAAAGAAGCAGGGCACGATCTAGTCTCATAGCCAGTTCGCCGATCAAGATGGTTTTGGACGGGCACACTCACACATTCGATGTATGACTTTTGTTTAATTCGAAGTAAAAATTCATTAATTTGAAGTTTTTATGTTTTCCCACTATTGCAAAACGGCGAAGTCAATCTACTAGATTTGAGGTAATAATAGCTCATAAGTTGTAAATGATAGAGCATGTTTTGTGATTGAGTTTGCGGTTTTGTTTGCTTGTGGAGGTTGGAAAGATAGGGAGAATATATCGAACTACTCTAATTTTTCACTCTTGACAAATAGTCTCCCTCGTTACCAAATCCTTGCAATCTGTATATCAAAATCTTAGACATGTCCAATTGTAGAATTAATTTGGCGGCGCAGGTGAAAGCCTGAGCTTTGTTGCTAGAGTCATTAGCTGTGGAATGATTTTTGCTCCCAATGCTTCAAAACACCTCGAGAGTTTTGAAAATCAAGCTTATAGAATACAAATCTTCATCAGACTTCCATGATGCATCGAAGTCGCATAACAACATCGATGATGGAGGAGGTTTCCAACTGACACATGAGCTAGGGTTTGTTGAATTTGTTTAGGGATTCGTCTAGAGATTTGTGGTATAAAAATTCGCTCATTCTTCTACATCTTTCTTGACTTTGGAGATAATAGCCAAAACCAAGTAAAGAGGTTATTGGAGAGTATAGACTGGTTTAGTATGTTTAATATCTGGTTATGTTAAACCATTGTACAATCGTAGAATAGATGTATAGCGACTTCTATATAACACTCTGTACATATACTTTTTTCAATTCAAAATAAGAAATTATATTTCCATAACAAGATTTCTCTTCTTCATCTCTCTTTCGTAGTATGGTATCAGAGCCATCAAAGCTCTAATTCCCCTTGATTTCTCTTCGATTTCATCATCCTTTAGCTCCATTTCCGTTTTCTTCGGTTCGATTTGAAGCTCTGATGGTGTCTGTGAAGAAACTTCCGCGAACGATCCCGTTCCGTTTCGACAGCTCCTCTTTCGATCGCTCTTCCGGTGACTTCTGATCCCGTACCTTGAGCATCGCGAGCTGCGATTACTTCAGATTCCATGGATTCGGTTCACTCACCGTTTTTTATGCATAACGCTGATCATCCAGGTTTGCAAATCATTTATCTTCGACTTGATAAATCGAACTACGATGATTTGAATGTTGCGATGTGTATTGCTTTAGATGATAAGAATAAGATTGGATTTGTTGATGGATTGTTACCACGTCCTGCTTAATCGGATCTTAACTTTTGTCTTTGGTCTAGATGCAATAGTATGGTTAAATCATGGTTGTTAAACTTTGTCCCGCCTCAGATTTCTCGTAGTATCTTACGGATGAACGATGCTACTGATATTTAGTGTGATTTGCATAGTCGATTCCATATGACTAATTTTCCAAGAACATCTAATCTAACTCAAGAGATACAAGATCTCCGTCAAGGTTCAATGTCTCTTTCTGATTACTACACTACCTTGAAGACGTTATAGAGTAATTGGGAAGGTATTGAGGATCCTGATGAACCTTGTACTTGTGGTAAAGCTGCTCGTCTGCAACTGAAGGCAGAGAGAGCTAAGATTGTTAAATTTTTGGCTGGTATCAATGAATCCTATGCAATCATTAGGAGACATATTAGCATGAAGAAGGTTCTTCCAAGTTTGGCTGAAGTTTACAACATTCTGGACCAAGATGATAGTCAGAGAGGTTTCTCCACTGTGGTTCCTCCTGCTGCTTTTCACGTGTCTGAGAATGATTCATCTCCTGTACAAACACATACCATTTGTTATGTGCAGTCTAGGCCAAACAAGGGACGTCCAATATCCTTGTTTTGCAACAAAGTAGGTCATATTGCAGAACGATGCTATAAGAAGAATGGTTTTCCTCCTGGCTATACTCTAAAAGGAAAAGCTCGTGACAAGTCTCAGTAATCACAACCTTTTGCAGCTCAAGTTGCTCTGTCTTCTTAGCATGAGGTTAAATCTAACAATCTTGAAGGTTTGATTGGTAATATATCGGACTAAGGATCAGATACATAATTTCATTGCTCTTTTTAGCTCCCAACTTCAACCTTAGTCACTCAGTCATGCTGGTGAAGCGAGTACTTCTAATTCTGCAGTTGATAACTCTGGTATCTCCTTTTCACCTTCCACATTGAGTTTTGTTGGTATTCTGACTGTTTCGAATCACACTTTATGCACTGATGCATGGGTGATTGATTCTGGAGCTACGATCTATGTGTGTCATGACAGTAAAATGTTTGTTTCAATAGACACTTCTATTGTAAACTCAGTTTATCTGCCAACAGGCTCTACAATCAGAATCAGTGGAATAGGATCAGTGATGATAAACAAGAATATTAAACTTAAGAATATCTTGTTTATTCCTGAGTTCCGATTGAATCTACTAAGCATCAGCTGTTTGACTACTGATCTTGTTTCTCGAGTCATCTTTGATCCGTCTTCTTGTGAAATCCAGGATCATACCATGGAGGTGATGATTGGACAGGATAGAAGGATTGGGAATCTCTATGTGCTGGACACTCAATCTCCATCTGTTTCAGTCAATGTAGTGGTGGATATTGAAGTGTGGCACAAGAGGTTTGGTCATCCATCATTTGCTCGATTGGATGTCATCTCTGAAGCTTTGGGAACTACTAGACATAAGAATAAAGGACCAGCTTATTGTTATTTTTGTCACTTAGCAAAATAGAAAATTTTGTCTTTTTCATCTCCAAATAATCTTTGTAATTCAACATTTGAGTTATTACACATTGATGTTTGGGGACCTTTCTCTGTTGAAACTATCGATGGATATCGATATTTTTTTAACAATAGTAGATGATCATTCTCGAACAACATGGATTTATCTACTGCGTACAAAATCTGAGGTCTTAACTGCGTTTCCAGCTTTCATTAAACAGGTTGAAACTTAGTATGATAAAAATGTTAAGTCCGTAAGTCAGATAATGCACCATAATTGAAATTTACAGCTTTGTTTCAACAAAAGGGTATTATAGCGTATCATTCTTGTCCAGAAACACCTGAACATAACTCAGTTGTGGAGAGGAAGCATCAACATATCCTGAATGTATTAAGAGCTCTCATGTTTCAATATGGGGTTTCTCTTTCATTTTGGAGAGACTACATTCTTACGGCTGTTTTTTTTATCAATAAGACTCCTTCTCTGCTTATTTCCAATAAGACTCCTCTTTAAATTCTGACTGGAAAAGCTCATGCATAAGATATGATCCGGACTTTTGGCTGTATATGCTACAGATCAACTTCTCCTAAGCAAAGACACAAATTTCAACCTCGAGCCAGAGCTTGCTTGTTCTTGGGATTTCCAGTTAGTTACAAAGGATATAAACTGATGGATTTGGAGAGTAATAAGGTTTTTATCTCAAGAAATGTGGTCTTTCACGAAGACATATTTCCCTTGGTCAAGAATTCAGTTACAGAACAATCACTGGATTTCTTCACACCAAGAGTTTCTTTGCCTTAGGTAGTACCACTATTCCTTCTCCTGAAATTTCTACTCCTTCCCTTGAATCACCACCTCCAGTTTTACATTCTCGAACCAGAAAACTCCCAACCCATTTACAAGTTACCAATGTTTCTCATTACAATCGGATCTTGTTCACCCTATTCCCTCTTCTCCTTCTTATTCTAAGATTTCCCCTACTCCCTTATCCTATATCAATAATATCACCAAGATTCCAATCCCTCATTCCTATTATGAGGCAAAGAATTCAAAAGAATGGTGTAAAGCTATTGATAAGGAGTTTGGTGCAATGAAATCAACTCATACATGGGAAGTCACAACTTTACCTCCTGGAAAAAAGCTGGTGGTTGTAAATGGGTTTTCACTTTGAAGTTTCATGCTAATGGTAGCCTTGAAGGTACAAAGCTAGGCTGGTTCCTAAGGGGTACACTGAGAAGGAGGGTCTGGATTATAAGGAAACATTTTTACATGTTGCAAAGCTAACTACTGTGAAACTCTTATTGAAGGTCTCGGCATCAAATAAATGGTCTCTCACCCAGTTCGATGTATCAAATGCTTTTCTTAATGGAGATTGGAAAGAGGAGGTCTTCATGAGATTACATGAGTGTTATGCTGAGAGACAGGGGGACTCTTTACCTTAAAATGCAGTTTTAAGGCTAAAAAAATCAATGTATGGTCTTAAACATGCGTCGAGACAATGGTATAAGAAGTTTTCTGCAACTTTGATCAGTTTGGGGTTTCTTAAAGGAGATGGAGATCATACACTGTTTGTCAAAGGTTGTGATGATGGAAACTTTCTGGATGTACATGTGTATGTCGATGATATCATCATTGCAAGTACTAGTGATGATGATGTAGCTCATTTGACTACAGCTTTGCAGAATTGTTTCAAGTTACGAGATTTAGTGCTTTTAAGTACTTCTTAGGACTGGAGGTTGTTCGTAAATCTGATGGTATCCCTTTATGCCAGAGGAAATATGCTTTGGAGATTCTTACATCTGTTGGAATGCTTGGATGCAAGCCTTCTTCCACTCATATGGTTTCTAATATGAAGTTGTCTAAGAGTGAGGAGATCTCCTTTCTGATAGGGAAATGTATCAAAGTCTTGATGGCAGATTAATGTACTTGACCATCACAAGAACTGACATCACACTTGTAGTCAACAAATTATGTCAGTATTCTTCTGCTCCTTGTACTTTTCATCTTAAAGTTGTCTACAAAGTTCTTCAATACACCAAGGGAGCAATTGGTCAAGGTTTTTCGATTCTATTGATCCCAATCTCACTCTAAAGGGTTTTGCATACTCAGACTGGGCCTCTTTTTTCGGATAGTAGACGTTCCACTAATGGCTTATCCATGTTTATGGGTTCTTCTATGATTTCCTGGAAATCCAAGAAACATGACACTTTATCTTGCTCTTCTGCAGAGGCAGAGTATCAAGCCTTAGCTATGGCCTCACGAAAAATGGTTTGGTTGATGAAATTACTCAATGATCTGAAGGGAACTCCTGCTGAGACTCCTATTATATTTTCAGATAGTACAACAACGATTAGATAGCCATAAATATGGTGTTCCATGAAAGGACAAAACATATAGAGACGAATTGTCATTCAGTTCGAGAACGTTTGGATAAAGGTGAGCTTAAGACTTTACATGTTAGAACTGAAGATCAAGTTGCTGATATACTCACTAAGTCGTTGTTTCCCTGCCAATTTGAACATCTGAAATCCAAGATGAGTTTTCTATACCCAGACTGTCCTTCTAAGCTTTTGATAAAAAAACGTTATTACAAGAATGCAATTACTATTATTTTCCACATCAGCGAAAAGTTGGTGTTATTTACCGAAAAACCAGTTGGCACGCCTACGTGGATTATGAAAGTCTGCCGCAGAAATTTCTCGCCGTATTGACGGTTAACTTATAGGTCGAGTGGCCGACTTACGTGGACGGCCGACTTAATTGTCAGTCGGCAGATTTAAATTCCTTAACCAGCTTGAAGTTATGGCAGACTTATCGAAACCTAAGCTGATTTATGAGATATCGACTGATTTATTTGGATACGACACAGCTGATTTATATTATGACGACCGAGTTATGAAAATTTTTGCTGACTTATTGCTTTGACACGGCATACTTAAATTTGGCCGACTGATTTATCGATAATCCAGCTGACTTAATTGGCCGATTTATTTAACAACGGCCGACTTATGCGAGCTCATTGTGGCTGACTTACCGTAAATCCGTCGTAAATAGGCCGATTAACTAAAAAGTCGGCTTAATTATGGCGGACTTAGTAGCGAAAGATTAATTACTTTACTAGTATGCTATTGACAACAGATTTATTCATTGTAGCGGCCAACTAAATTTTCTCACCTGATTTATGTGTTTCAATGGCTGATTTAACAACTATAGTCGCACATTTTTATAATGACTTAAATAGACTTTCAGTGGCGGCAGACTTATAGTTTGTTTGATGGCTGATATTCTAAGGCTGATTTATGTGTTCGTTTGGTGGCATATTTTCCATGTCAGCAATAAAAAATTACATCAGCTTCAAACACATAACATAGTTAGGTTTAGTCGTCGTCTTTATCCTTCTTCTTCTTCAACGTTGTTCTTTATCTCCCTTCTTTATCCTTCTTCATCCTATACCAGATCTAAACTTTGTAGTGGAATAATAATGGATCCAGTAATTATTGTTTGCGGTAAATGGGTTCATAAAAATAGATATGGTGGTAATTACGTTACATGGATCAGCCAGAAAAATTGTACCGGCCGAGATTTAATAATTTTTTTTCTTGATAACAGGTCCGTAAAAGGTTTCTCCTATCTCACTGTGTAACCCATACTATTACAGAGATTATTTGGTTAACGCCTATGCTGGTTCAGTTATGCTTGTAGATTCGGCGCTCCCTATCCAGAACGAGTAGCTGAACAAGTGTGCATGACCCCAGTTGTTCGTCAACAACCTGGAAGACCTAAGAACTCTAGAATTAAATCTTGTTTGGAAAAGGCAAGTGAGAAGAAACGCCCTAGAAAGCAACACACTTGTTCTCGTTGTAATCAGGTTGTGCATAATGCGAAAACTTGGAAACATTGACAGCTAACTAAAACAGCTGTCACTATAATTTATAGCTACACAAATCGGTCGTTAAGTGTTTGGTCTGGTTCGTAAATCAGTCGTAACGGTGTTTGGTCTGGTTCGTAAATCAGCCATTACGGTGTTTGCACTGCTTAATAAATCAGCCAAACCTCAAACCCGGCAGTTGTAAATCAGCCAAAACTCAAATCTGTGTGTTTCCAATTTTAATAAATTTATTTAATTTGATAGGTTATATTTATAATTTTATCTCAATGTTAAGTAATTTTAAGTCTTACATCAAAACAATGGGTTATATTTGTAAGCTTTACACATTTTGTAGGTTTACCCCATACAATATACGATATAATCCTTACCATAAATAAGCCCATAATATCATTCGTTCCTTTAGATTACTAAATTATAAACATGTCATATCTACATAAACCCTAATAACAACATAATCCTTACCATGTCTTATCTATATGTCTAACTAGATTAGTTACATGTTTTCTATTAACAATGTTATCATAGATCACAAAAATCAATGTACAGTCTTAATCCCCTTAATCCTAACCCTAAAGCCCCTAATCCCCTAAATCAATTTAAAAGTCTTAATTTCCTTAATTCAAAAATACTTGTGTGATAAGTCGGCCATAATAGCTTACAAATCAGCCATGACTTGTCTGAAAGTGGGAAACCAAAAAGTTGAAAAAAATTGAATTTTGAAACGAACGATTTTTTAAAAAAAAATGTTGAATTTTCAAATGATTTAAATTAAAATTCAAAATGAGCGTGAATATCGACGAAATTGAAGTTTCTCACCTACACTTTTTGTAATCTCGAGACACCTCGTAAATCGGACAACCCTCTAAAGTGAGATAAGATAAATCGGCCGTAACGGTTTTTTGTCTGGTTCGTAAATCAACCATTACGGTGTTTGCAATGCTTAATAAATCATCCAAACCTCAAATCCGGCAGTTGTAAATCAGCCAAACCTCAAATCTGTGTGTTTCCAATTTTAATAAATTTATTTAATTTGATAGGTTCTATTTATAATTTTATTTCAATGTTAAGTAATTTTAAGTCTTACATCAAAACAATAGGTTATATTTGTAAGCTTTACACATTTTGTAGGTTTACCCTAAATATGTTCATCTCAAACCGAAAACCCCATACAATATACAATATAATCCATACCATGTATTTATAAGAATTTCCTTAAATAAGCCCATAATATCATTCGTTCCTTTAGATTACTAAATTATAAACATGTCATATCTATATTACCTTAAACCCTAGTAACAACATAATCCTTACCATGTCTTATCTATATGTCTAACTAGATTAGTTACATGTTTTGTATTAACAATGTTATTATAGATCACAAAAACCAATGTACAGTCTTAATCTCATTAATCCTAACCCTAAGCCCCCCTAATCCCCTAAATCAATTTAAAAGTTCTATTTATAATTTTATTTCAATGTTAAGTAATTTTAAGTCTTACATCAAAACAATGGGTTATATTTGTAAGTGAGATAAGATAAATCGGCCGTAACGGTGTTTGGTATGGTTCGTAAATCAGCCATAACGGTGTTTGCAATGCTTATTTAATTTGATAGGTTCTATTAGAAAGTTACAAGTAGACAAACACAAACATATTCCTACTTAGAAATCATAGATTGCAGCATTTGCACTATCTCCTTGATGTCAGTCAGTCTTCAGATCCGCGACGATGGGGCGACAAAATGCGACTGCGACGAGGCGGACAAGACGAGTCCATCAGCCATAAACATAAATCAGCCATCATGCAAATGGGTTCACTAAATTAGCCATCAAGTTTACATAAATCAGCCATGAAATTATGCATAAATCAGCTATCAAGTTTACATAAATCACCAATCAAATTATGCATAAATCAGCTATCAAGTTTACATAAATCAGTCATCAAATATGCATAAATCAGCCATCAAATATACATAAATCAGCCATCAAATTTACATAAATCAGTCATCAAATATACATAAATCATCCAAATAACAAGCCTACTGCAACAAATCATCCAACTTGTGATTTGTTGTCACATAACAAGCCTACTACAACAAATCATCAAATCACAACATAAACTTATGTCTTCTAAGACAACTTGAAATCGCATACCCTATTTGACCAAATAGAGATAGAGAGTAAACAACTTGAACGCACATCTGAGAAGGCACATGCTCGAACAATATGATTATGCTCAAAAGAGTGCAGCACATCCCCTGTTAACGCATCCCAAAGTTTGCTGAACGAAAAAAAAAGAAAAAGAGTTGGATGATTGGCAAAACAGATAAATACGATGGATACCTATGAAAACGACATAATAACGAACCAAAACAAATCAAACACAAAGGGAGTTGATTAGCTCTTTTCAAGAAAAAAGTTGTTATCATAGGTATGTCGGAGACTTCTAGGTTTCAATTGGAATTTTATCAACTACTTCAATTATGATACAATTTTTTGATAACAAAATCTAAAAGTATTACCTTTATTGGCGCTGATGAGGAAGAAACCATCTGGCGTAATTGGACTGTAGAACAAATCCACAACAGGACTGTAGAACAAAGCCACAAAAAAAGGGAGCTCGCAAACGGCGGCGAATGCTCCAAATCTCGTGGCGAAGCGAGAGGCGCGCCGATAGTGAAAAGATCAAAATCGTAGTGGGGCTCCGAGTCACAAACAGGTGTCGTCTGCCCAACTCTATGATCTTCCCCCTTGCGGGGCGATTTACCGGCGAACCACCTAGAATCTCGCGGCGATTCAACCATCCACGGATAGATCTTTGAATCAGCTTTTCAGAACCGCCGGGAGCGCCTCAATTGAGTCCACCGTTCTAGAGTTATGGCCGAAACCGTGAAGCCACTGCAGTCTGGCCGAGCCCTCATCCGGCGATTCCGATCAGTCACCTCAACGACTTTTTTCCGGCGACTCAGGAAGAATCAGGCGACGATCCGGCTATCCACAGAAAGCCCCAGACGCCAGCTTTTTAGGAAGACCAGAATAGCCCCAAACAGAGTTGTACATTGAGAGATATGACCAGATCTCCACAACAGGTGCAGTATGCCAGAAGGGTTATACCGGTGGTTTGAGACTAAGGCAATGCAGGAAATAGAAAGAGCTTAAGGTTTTAGAGAGCGAGAGAAAGCTAGAAAATGGTGATGGTAGAGGAATTTGAAGAGACGGAAAATGACATTTAGATTTATCATATTTTACTTTTTTTTAACATTTATAATTTTTTTTATAATTGTAATGGTATTATCGTGAATTGTATTTTTAAACTGCACTTAATAGATATTATTTTAGAGTTTATATCATTTAAGTAATATCTAAATATGATCATACATTCTACTCATATAACAACGTTTTTGTACTATTTATTTTAATGATCTCTTATTTTATACAATATACTAATTGTGGATCGAATTGAGTTTACATAGTTTCATCATATAAGTTTTAGAGGCAAGCAACAAGGATTGTCGATCACAACGATCGTCTTTTCGATCACAACAAGGATGTTTTTTTTTTGAACTTTTTTGATTAATTAATTTTTTTGGGTTTTTTTATTTTTTTTTATTTACAATAGTATTAAACCGGAATTGAACCAAACCATAATAACCCAATAGACCTGGTTAAGAGAACTAAACCAAATTACAATTGAAACCGAAACCATAACTAAACCAGTGACGAACCGAGCGCGAGAACCGGACCAAAACCAGAAGAGCGGAAACCCTAGCCACCGCAACCGCCGCCTCCAATCGAACCACCACCACCACTCATCCCCTCCTCTCAGACAACTCCATAGGAGGGAGCCACAAACCTTTCAAACCCACCAAACCAGAAACTCTGAAACTCGCTGCAGACCAGAAAACCTCCACCGCGAACCGCCGCCGCCTCACAACCGGAGCAGAACATGACCTCTGCTTTTGACGAAGTGGAGATAGGACACCACCGCCGCTAAGCTCCAACAACGAGGAGAAGAAAAGACTCACCTAAACCCGCGAAGAGGAGTCACCGATACTACGAGATAGAGACACAACGAACGAGGGAGGAAAGACTCAAAGAGAGGGGATGGAGCCGGGAAAACTCCGCCGCTTCGCATCACCGCCGTCCTCAAGGCAGATCGACTACCACAGCAGTGACATCCAACATAACCTCCTTCCTCGAGCCAACTCGCCCCCACACAAACCCACGGGAACAGATCCGCCACCTCGACGAACAAAGAAGATCTAACTAGGGTTGCCCCACCGCCAGAGCTCCGGGAAGAGGAACCTCGCCGAATCACGTCCTCACAGATCCGCTACGAGGTGCCTCCACCGTCCCAACCGCAAGAGACAGCCTTCCTCGCCGCCGCAAAGCCAGTCTACGTTTCCAATTCTCACCGGCGGAGTACTCTTTTCCACGGATGAAGAGTTGTTGGTCCGCAAAAGGGGATGATTCCCTCACGGCGCCGGCATCACCGGAGGGAACCACCGAGAAAAGAAAACGAGCGGAAAAAACCGAGTGAGATCTACTCGCACGAAACTCTCAATGCTATGCTAATTATTCTTCTAGATCAGTTGGTGATTAATGCCCTCTCTGAATTGCTAGGTTAAATTTTCGATACCCCCACATAAATTATCTTCAATATTTTTGTTGTTTGACACGTTCCAATATCATGCAAATTTTATATTCAATTTTATTTTTGCTAATATATTAATTTAATATTATAAATTATGTTTGTCTTTGCTCCATGCTAAATTTTATAAATATTAATTTATTTATAAAATATCTTTGTCTTTGCCCCATGCTAAAATTTTCCTCGATCCGTCCCAACAAGTCTATAACTTTATACTACAAAAAACAATTAACAAGCGCTCCAAACAATTAACATGCTCCCTCTGACCTCCACATGAAAACCCATTGTTTGAAGAGGAAGATTATAAAGATGAAATCGTGAATCCCTTTGATGACCATTAAGAGCAACATATTCGGATTCTCGTCAAGTACTTGTTCTGGGTCGCGGATTTAAGAATCAACGTTGGGAGAAAATATTCAAATTGGGTGTTTCTAACTCTTATGAAAGCTTACAACATTAGATCAATTCACTAGTAGAGCTTTTGGAGTTGAAATAAGTATTGGACGACATGTGTGTACCATTGGCGGCAGTGCGTCTTAAAGGGCATGCATCAGCATGGTAGCAATAATTAAGGGAACAACGAGTACAGACAGGAACAACTGTTTTCTCACCACGTTGAGTGTGAGACAAATCGTGAAGGATGAGACACTAGCGGATACACCCGAGCCATCATTGAAGACGTTTTCTAAGATGAAGGATCCCGAAAAATTTGTTGTTCCATGCTCGATCAAGGGAATGAAATTTCGTGATTCTCTTTGTGATACCGGATCTAATGTGAATCTCATGCCAAAGGACACAACAAAGAACATAGGTATTTTCAAATTTCATCCCTCCAAGATATCCGTTCACAATGAAGATTATTCTTATGCACCTCCACTCAGTTTCATACTCGCTTTGCTACTTCGAGTGGACAAATATCTTGTTCCGACTGATTTCCATGTTGTGGAGATGATAAAGGATACAAAAAGACCATTGATCCTTGGTGTTTCATTCCTTGCACATGTTGGAGCACTCATCGACTATCCAAATCAACATATATGTTTCTCGAGATTCAACAAGAGAACCATGTATCCGGCGATTCCGACAAGGAACTCTCACTGTATGAACACATGTGATAACACCGTATTTTTACCCGTTTGACTACATATTTAAGAACACTTTAATAAGTGTTTCATTTGGTTTTACATGCTTTTATTATGGTTTTCGCATATTCGTAGTGTCAAGACTCTTTTCAGGTTATCTAGGCGAAAGCATTGCAAATTGGAGACAAACTAGATTTTTGGCTCAAAGTCAAACCGTCAGAAATTCAATTGCCAAAGAGATTCTTCTCACTGTCTGATCCAGCCCAATTTTGGGGATATTCAAAAAGGACTAGCTACCTTCCCATTCCAACAGATTTGAGGACGATCCAACGGTTCAATCAAAAGATACATCACGATCAAGACGTTCCAGTTGGCCACTCCCAGAAGCATCCCAGCCGCGGCCAAGAGGCAATTCACTGTGGCCAGGAAGCCTCCACTTGCGGCCAAGTGAAGGTTCGCCGCGGCCAGACTCCATGGACCCGCGGCCAAGCCATTTGCGTCCCGTAAGCCCAATTTGCAAGGCCCGTTCAATTCCCGTCACTTAAAACCTTAAAGACCGACGAAAGTAGAAGAGAAGACCTATAAATATGCCTGTTAGAAGACCTAATTTCGTGTGCTTGCTTTTACACCATTTTTAGTTTACTTTTGTTATTTCTTTTACTCCTAAACTCTTGTTATTTACTTTTCGAGATTGGTGAAGAAGCTCTCACCGGACTTAGTTCTTAAACTCGTGAGGCTCCTTCATCAATCTCCTGCAATTTATTTAATCATGATTTTCATTTCATCTATGTTCGAGTAGTTTCATTGTTGGGTTTAAAGGATTTATCAACGGAGAATTCTATGTTCAATAAGGATTTTACGAGATAAAACCCTAGCCGATTTCTAGAGCTTTTTCTTATGGATAGTTGTTAATGCTAAATCTAGCGTCATGAACTAGAGGTGATTCATAGGTGTTAAGTACCACCAAAAGTGCTGGATCTAAAAACACCCGAATTGTTATCCATAAGAGCGTGTGCGTCGTAAGATTTTGAAAGTATACTTACGGAGTGCCGTGAACTAAGAAGAACCAGCGCGAACAGCACGATTTTCCGCGCGGCCAGAGACGAAAGCTACTGGTCGAGTGTATAGATTGTTGGTGCGTAGGATGTACGAAAGTAGGCTACGCCGTTTATTCTGTTCAGTTCGTGGAGTTGAAATCTAGAAACAGTTACTAAGAGCTTAGGGACCGTGATTGAATCGAGCACACCCCTAGATATTCCTGTCGACCCAACACCGTTTTATCATAGTTCACAAACTGTTTTTCTCGTCTTATTTTCAAGCCATCGATTTTCATCTCTTCTTTACAAGCAATTTTCCGTTTTTACGTTCTTTACATTTTCGTGACAAAAATCCTTATAAAAACTTATTCTCGCCTTAGACTTCCTTGCTATTCGCAGAACAGCTCTCTCTCCTTGTGGATCGATACATAAAGTACTACAACGCACGTCTGTGCACTTGCAGAACCTTTAGGTTTATAAATTTAAAACCTAGAGTTTCGGAGACAAATTCACTACAAGAAAAAACAGTTTTAGCAACGATTTTTTGCGACGATTTATTTTCGTCGCAAATCAACATCGTTTTTATGACGATTTTGCAACGATTTTTAGAATCGTTGTAACATAGGGACGAAATATTTTGTCACAAATTCGCTGTCAAATTCGGTCCGATTACCTACGACATTTTTTTAAATCGTCGTAAACTAGCGACGATTTACCGAGGTTTCTATAAAACTTTGTAAAATCATCGGTAATTACCGACGAATTACCAAGGATTTATATTCATTGAAATTTACAACTATTTCTCGACGATATATGAGTTAGGTGAACACGTTTAAATTCACGGGTGTACGGTTAGGTAAATATGTTGTAAAATCGTTGTAAAATCGATGCCAAATTCACTGCTAATTCGATGGTAACAAAAATAAAAATCTATATATAGTGGCAAACCTCATAATAAAAATTTCATATTCAGAAACATGACCAACAAAAAATGTCAATATACGAAGTTAGAAGGTGGATGTATAATCGTTTTGATTCTGAGGGATCGCTAACAAAGGAGTTCAGTGATGGGGTGGAGGGATTCATGCATCAGGAGGGAACTATACAAAATACGATTACTAGTGGTAAGATGTACTGTCCTTGTCTAAAATGCAAGAATATGAAATTTATCAGTACCTTGAAGGTGTGGTCGCATATATTAAATAGAGGGTTTATGCCGCATTACTATATCTGGTATTATCATGGAGAGGGTCATTGGGGAAATGCAACTAGTAGTAGTAGTAATTATCAAGCATCGAATTTTGATCATGAGTCAAATAATTTCAATCAATTTGATTATCATGCGGAGCAGCATGGTCAAGATCATGATAGGATTCATGACATGGTTACAGATGCATTTCATGAAACCGTAAGTACATTTGTACCTGATCATGATCATGATGAGGAACCCAATCTAGATGCAAAAAGATTTTATGATATGCTAGATGCTGCAAATCAGCCACTCTACGATGGATGTAGAGAAGGGCACTCAAAATTGTCGTTGGCGGCTAGGATGATGACTATTAAAACTGATCATAACTTAGCTGAGGTTTGCATGGATGATTGGGCTGATTTGATTAAAGAGTATTTGCCAGAGGACAATTTAGCTGCTGAAACTTACTATGAGATACATAAGCTGCTTTATAGTCTTGGGTTACCTTATGAGATGATAGATGTCTGTGTTGACAATTGCATGCTTTTTGGGAAAGATGATGATAAGTTGCTAGAATATCGATTTTTCCATAAGACAAGATATAAGCCGCAAGGTACTGGTCGGAGTAAGGTACCATTCCATCGGATGTGGTACCTTCCTATAACTGATAGGTTAAAAAGAATGTATCAGTCT
This sequence comes from Eutrema heterophyllum, assembly GCA_002933915.1. Classification (NCBI taxonomy): domain Eukaryota; kingdom Viridiplantae; phylum Streptophyta; class Magnoliopsida; order Brassicales; family Brassicaceae; genus Eutrema; species Eutrema heterophyllum. Next base: position 687,452 of record PKMM01000785.1, read on the forward strand.
GAGAGGACAGCTGCATCGATGAGATGGCATGCAGATCATTTGCAGACAGATGGGGCGGTTACTCATCCTTCAGATGCAAAAGCGTGGAAACACTTTAATACGGTACACCCAGACTTTGCTAGAGAGAAACGAAATGTGTATCTTGGTCTTTGCACAAATGGATTTAGTCCATTTGGTATGTCTGGTAGGCAATATTCTTTATGGCCAGTAATTCTAACGCCTTATAACCTTCCTCCAGATATGTGCATGCAAAGGGAATTTTTATTCTTGAGTATTTTAGTACCTGGTCCGAAGCATCCGAAGCGTTCCCTTGATGTGTTTTTGCAGCCTGTAATAGAGGAATTGGAGCAGTTGTGGTATACCGGGGTTCGGACATATGATTTTGCAAGGAAATTTTTTTTTACAATGCGTGCGGTGCTTATGTGGACAATAAGCGACTTCCCTGCTTACGAGATGTTATCAGGTTGGACTACGCATGGGCGATTGTCTTGTCCATATTGTCTCAATCGGACATATGCGTTTCAATTGAAACATGGTCGGAAAACAAGTTGGTTTGATTGTCACCGCCGATTTCTACCGATTCACCATCCATATCGGAGAAACAAGCGGTTGTTTAGAAAGAACAAAGTTGTTCGTGTTTGTCCTCCTCTTTATCTTTCCCGGAAAGATCTAGAAGCAGAAATTGATCATTATGGTGCACTGGAAACAATCAATCGTGGTGGAAATTGGCACACTCCAGCTAATATGGCGGATGGATATGGGGAGCATCACAATTGGCATAAGAAAAGCATATTCTGGAAGCTTCCGTATTGGAAGGATCATTTGCTTAGACACAATCTGGTGTCATGCACATTGAGAAAAACTTTTTTGATAACATCATGCATACAATGTTAAACGTGCGTGGAAGGACTAAAGACAGCGATAAGTCAAGACTAATCTTGCATGATCTTTGTTGTCGGAATGAGTTACATATTACAAGCAAACGGAAAGCACATGTTCCCATATTTTGATTGGGTGCGGAAGAAAAGTCAGCCTTGTTCAAATGGGCGACATCTGATGTGAAGTTCCCGGATGGGTACGTATCTAATCTAGCTAAATGTGTTGAGAAAGGGCAAAAGTTTTCCGGGATGAAGAGTCATGACTGTCACGTCTTTATGCAATGACTACTTCCTTTCACATTTGCTGAACTTCTACCAGGAAATGTACACGACGCAATTGCATGTAACTTTAAATTAATCACATATGTAAACATTGATATAATATAGATGAAATGGAAAATTAACAAGTCTACCTTATATGTGGTTGTCATTGTAGGCATTGGAGCGTTTTTTCGGGATCTTTGTACCCGCACTTTGTCAGAAGATGTTATTGCACAACTTGATGCTACTATTCCTATTTTGTTGTCCAACTTGGAGAAAATATTCCCCCTAGCCTTCTTTGATGTTATGGATCATCTACCTATCCATCTCCCTCACGAAGCAAAACTTGGGGGACCTGTGCAGTATCGGTGGATGTACCCATTCGAGCGATTCATGGGAAATTTGAAGCGGAAGGCTAAAAATCTAGCCAAAGTTGAAGGCTCAATAATAGCAGGAAGTTTAACAAAAGAAACTTCTAACTTCACGGGATACTATTTCGGCTCGAAGGTCCGCACACGGAAAAGGGCAGCACGGCGATATGATGATGGAGGTGTAGGACGAACATATGCTAATGAAGGTGTCCCATACATCTTTTCATCAATCGGTCGGTTATGTGGAAGCGTGAAGTCAGTTTGGTTTGCTAATGAAAAAGACCATCATAGTGCCCAAACGTATATCCTCTTAAATTGCGAAGAAGTTAGTCAATTTGAGACGTAAGTGTATAAACATACATATATATATGGTTAAATTATATATCAATTTATCTTACTTAATTGTATATATACTTTTGTATGCAGTGAATTTGTTAGACAAGTACGAGAAGTCATTGAAGGAATCTCAGACGATGAAATCAACAAGCGTAAAGATCAACACTTTGCCCCGTGGTTGAAGACGCAAGTACGTAGAGATTAATTACTTGGACAATTAATCTAATACATATATTATATTAATTTTGTTAATTAACGATTTAGGTGGAGCATGGGGATACCGCATATCCACTCTGGTTCCATGAGTTAATCAAAGGCCCCATATCAAAGATAACGACTGCACACATGTATTGCACACACGGATATATATTTCATACATTCAAATACGCCAATCAAAGAGCTACTGCCAACTACGGGGTATGTGTGCGTGGCGAAATAAATTTTCATGGAGTGTTGCAAGATATAATTAAAGTTGAGTACCCCAGCTGCTTAGGTTTGAAATGCGTTCTCTTCAAATGCGACTGGTTCGATCCAACAGTTGATCGAGGGGTCCGTAAAAACAAATTTGGGGCAGTAGACGTCAACGTTACAATAAGTATGAGCCATTTATCTTAGCATCACAAGCAGAACAAGTCAGTTTTGTTCCATATCCGCGAGTTCGCACCACGCGTATCTCATGGTTATCAGTTATAAAAGTTTCTCTGAGGGGTCGAATTGTGGGGGTTGAGGATCTCCTAATGCAGCAAGATCATTGCTCTGATATGCCAGAACCAAATGAGAGCACTGATGACATCCTTTTGATAGATCCTTGATATATCATGGTTTTTACCCGTTTTTAACCATGATATAAGTCTTATTTATAGAGTCATTCTAGTATTTTTGGAGTCTTTTTGAGTCTTTTCAGGTTTTAGGTGACTTTGGGAGAAAGGAACCGTTTTGGGTGAAAATGAGCATATGGAGATGTAGAATCATGCAGAGACGTTAGACGTATGGCATTCGTTGAAGAACTTCCCACCGATGGATTGAGCTCAAATTTTGATACAAGACAGATCAATGGATTAGCTTTCATTTGGAAGTGGTTTGAGGCCATTACAACGGTGCGATAAAAAGTTATGCCAGTTTTCGTGAAGACAGTCAAGTCTGGAGAGTTTGCACCTTGGTCCAGAAGTCTTTAATTATTACAAGAAGCTCCAGAACGTGTTTTAGCATTATAATTAGGTTTTTCAGCCACTTTTGTTTGCTAAGCTTTATTTTACTTTTGATACTTTGAGAGAGATTGGTTTTAGGGCTTTCGGGGAGACAACTCTGAACCCCTTTGTTTTCTTATTGATTTCTTCTATGCAATTCTATTCATCTATGATTTATGTTCAATTAATCATGTCTGAGTAGATCTCCTTTTAGTTTTAGGGTTTTCTCATAAAGGATTTCATTGAGTGCTGGTAATTGATTGGTTAGGATTCATAATCTGAATTAGTTCTTCACCATATGTTGTTCTCAAAGCTAACTCTAGGTTGACGAATCTGGAACTTAGATCTTAGGTAAATCGATTAGGCACGATTATCAAAATTTGGCGCTGTTGCCGGGGACTCTAAATTCTCCATTAGATTTTAGCTTAGAATTTCGACTAAGTTTGTCGGTATCGATCGATACCCAACTGGTGTCGGTCGATACTCGTCATATTTTTTTTTATTTTTTTACTTACGTGCTTTGACTTTTGTGTTTCAGGTGTATGCCTAATCGCGAAACCAGGAGAAACAAGAGCACGCAGCTAGTTAATCTTTCCAACGAGGAACTAGCAATTTTGGAACGCACAATCAGGAAAGCAAAGAAGCTAGGAGAGATGAACAACCCATTGGTTTTGATTCGTGATGAGGCTTGAGCTTTGAAAGACCAAGAGGGTCAATTGTGCAATGAGAGGGGGCAACGACTTGATGGAGATGGAAACATCATTGTCCCTCCAGCTGTTGTGAATGTTGGGAATGATGTGGTTGATCGTGGTAGGACAATTGGTGAGTACAACAGGCATGATCAGTTCTATGCCAATCGATCAGCGATTCGTCCACCTGCTTTCCAGAGGAATGACTGTGAGCTGAAACCTGCATACTTCACTCTTGTGGGTCAACACCCTTTTAATGGTCTTCCTCATGAGCACCCCATGGATCATATTGAGAGATTTGAGGACTTGGTCACCATCATTAAGTACAATGGAGTGTCCAACGATTACCTCCTCTGTAAGCTTTTCCCATATTCTCTTGGTGGGGATGCAGCTTACTGGCTGAAACAGTTGCATCCTGGATCACTGACTACTTGGGAGGAGACTAAGAACGCGTTCCTGAACAATTTTTATGATGATGCGAGATCTGAAGAGCTCATGAACAAGATATCCCAGTTTTCTCAAGGAGCGACTGAGGCATTTAAGGCTGCTTGGGTGAGATTCAGATCGTATCAGAGGGATTGTCCACATCATGGGTTCACTAAGGTTCAGTTGTTGGGTATCTTCATCAGAGGGATTGACTGGAGGTATCAGATGGCCTTAGATGCTGCGAGTAATGGGAATTTCAACACCAGATATCCAGACGATGCTTATGTGCTGATTGAGAACTTGGCATCTAGCAATAGTACCAAGAGTGCAGACTTTGAGCGGAAGAAGCAGGATGGGAATTTGGATGGATCGCAGATAGCTGAGGTTCAAGCCAAGCTGGATTCAGTGCACAATCTTTTGATGGGAAAGACGAAGAAGACTGTTCATTTTGCTGATGAGGATGAATTGGAAGATGTTAACTACATAGGTGGTGCTGGTTTTCAAAGTCAGAGATATCAATACCAGCAAAACAACAACCGAAACTTCACCAACAATTACCAGCCTATTCCTCCCAAATCTCCAGAGAACAAGGTTGAATCTATGCTTGAACAGATTCTTGAGGGATAGTAGAAGATGACAGTGGACTTCAATGGGAAGATAGATGCTATGTACACAAACCTAAATGGAAAGATTGAAGCTCTTAGCATTCATCAGAAGAGGCTGGAAACTCAGGTCGCTCAGACTGCAGCAGCTGTGAAGAGGCAAGAAGGTTTTCTTCCAGGAAAAACAGTGAATCCAAGGGAATACGTCAATGCAATCACCTTAAGAAGTGATGAAGAGGTCGATCCAGGAGTGAAAATTGGCCTAACTGCAAAGAATCTCGTCGATCTTGCTGAAGATGACGACGATGAGGCTCCCGAAATCGCCCCAATATCGATCGATACCACCCAGCATCGATCGATACCCGTCCAAGGATCTGCCAAGGACGTTTCGAAGCAACAAGCATCGATCGACACCCCCCAGTGTCGACCGATACGGAGACCGAGATCGAGAAGCCTTGTATCGATCGACACCAACCTGGTGTTGGTCGACACCCCTCGCAGACTGAGCTAGAAACTGTGACAACACCCAAGATTGTCGAGGAAAGGGTTTACAAGCCTAAGGTGCCATATCCTATACCACCTAGACACCTCAGAGATCCCATTATTGCAGAGAAGTTGCTCGGTTTTGAGAAGATGGTAAGGAAGATTCCCCATACGTTATCTTTTGAAGAAGCTTTGGAATACCGACCTTTGCCTAGTCACTTCCGAGATTGCAGCGAAACTCTAGAAGAGATCCAAGCACTCTTCGTCAAGGCAAGAAGCACACCACCACCAATGAAGCAGTTGACTAAGAGAGAAGACCCATGAAAATTTTCGGTTCCATGCTCTATCTCTGGAGTTGAATTCCAAGAATCTCTCGTTGATTCAGGGTCTAGCGTCAATGTCATGTCAAGGGCAATTGCAGAGAGGTTGAGAATTGATATAAGATCTCCTAAGATGTCTCTTACATTCGCGAACTCTTCCACCTCAGTCCCATATGGTACCATCCTTGATTTGCTGGTTAAAGTAGGAGACTGTCTGGTTCCTACTGATTTTCAGGTTGTGGAGATGAGTGCAAGATCTAGTACGCCTTTGATTCTTGGAAGACCGTTCATGGCTACAGTTGGTGCAGTTATAGACACGCCCAGTAAGAGAATCTCGTTCTCATACATTGACAAATAGGTCTCCTACAAAGCCATTCCTTCTGGAGGAGCTCCCAAACATGTCCAAAGTATCACCGTTGTTACAAGAGAGACGTTGGTGGTTGATCTTTTGGAAGAGCCTTATGATGAGCCAAATGTCATAGACGTTTTAGATGGTCCTTCTATCATCACGAAGAGAGACATCACAACGGCTAAGGCAAAGAAGAAGGTAAAGAGCAAAAGAGTCAAGGGTGCTGCCTATATGACTTTAATCCCTCAGAAGTGTGATGGAGATTCGATTGAGTATAAGATGAAGTGCAAAGGAACCTCAAAATCATTCTCTAAAGCTAGAGTTATTCTTACTTCAGAGCTGAAAGAGAAAGGAAAGGAGGTTGTGGAGAGCCTGTTGAGCAGAACTCTGAAGCTGGAAGTGTCTAGTTGTAGAACTTGCCTGGGAGTAAGTTCTCAATTTTCTCCTGACTGATCACCTAAGCCAAAGTCAAGCTAGTGACGTTAAACAAGCACTTGGTGGGAGGCAACCCACTGGTGAGTCTGTACATACATTTTCCTTTCTTTTTATTTTTGGTTTTGTGGCTTGTGTCTTCACGTGAAGCAGATTCAGACGAGCGGTATCGATCGACACCACCTAGTGTCGATCGACACCACCCCCGCGACGATCGATGACAAGAGGATTTCTATGTCGAGTCATGCTTGGTATCGGTCGATGCCAAGCTGTGTGTCGGTCGACACCATCACCCATCACGGTAACCTCTTGACCTTAACATCTTCCACTCAGTTCTTAGGATATGTTTTACCAACTCTAGACTAGATAACACTGGGGACAGTGTTGTTCAAGTCTGGGGGAGGTAGTTGCTGACAATGTTTTTGTTTTTTTTAGAGTTAGTCGTTTTTGAGTCAAAAGTTGTTTTATCGAGTCAAAACTTGTTGGAGATGATGATCTTTTTCTTGAATCTATTGTTCTGACTTTGCTTCTAAGTGACCATTGTTACAGAATCAATTCTAGATCAGACTAGTGAAAAATCCAAAGGCTGACCAGTTAACTAGAAGACACCCATGTTTCCAGTAGAGTTCATTCGAGCCTGAGCCAAATTTTTGCACTTCATCGATGTGGTTGATGTCCATAGAGCTTGATTCCTCATTCATATATGACAAAGGAACCCATGTGTTTAAAGTAATGGTATCTTTCTCCCCTGTTATAAGTTAATAAATAAGACCATAAAAAGATGAAATGATTTTCTTCTAAGTAGAGGGCTAGGAAAATTTCCAGCGATCCCATTATTCTACTTGTGAAGGAATGATCACACAAAGGTTGGAAGCGAGGTTAGGAAAATTTCCCGTGATACCACTATTCGCCTACGCCTTTGATACATAGAGAGGGAAGAACCGGGGATTCGGTGGCAAACACCATCAATACTCGCGTTTCAGACCTTAATGTGTATATGCGGATCTAAAAAAAAAGAAGAAAAGAACACAATAAGAAATAAGTCTGGGGGAGAGAAAATAATACTAAAAAGTGTGAAATATTTGGTGGTTCTTTTGTCATGATATTGTATGGGAACGAATTTAGAAGGTTCTTGGCATTGATCACAGCGATGAAACTGGTGATGAGGGTTTTATTGGACAATGCTACGAAATAATGTATGTAGTCTGGGAAGATGCGAATGTCTACGGAGAAGTACATGGTGGTTAGATCTGGAACTGGCTAGGTAACATATGAGCGCTAAGTTGAAGGGTCATTGCAATGTTTCAAGAATAGGTGAGTCTCAGTGTTTTCAAACTTCTTTCTCTTGTTTAGCTTTCTGTTTGCTTGAGGGCAAGCAAAGGCTAAGTTTGGGGGAGTTGATATATCATGGTTTTTATCCGTTTTTAACCATGATATAAGTCTTATTTATAGAGTCATTCTAGTATTTTTGGACTCTTTTTGAGTCTTTTCAGGTTTTAGGTGACTTTGGGAGAAATGAGCCGTTTTGGGTGAAAATGAGCATATGGAGATGTAGAATCATGCAGAGACGTTAGAAGTTTGGCATTCGTTGAAGAACTTCCCACCGATGGATTGAGCTCAAATTTTGATACAAGACAGATCAATGGATTAACTTTCATTTGGAAGTGGTTTGAGGCCATTCCAACGGTGCGATCAAAAGTAATGCCAGTTTTCGTAAAGACAGTCAAGTCTGGAGAGTTTGCACCTTGGTCCATAAGTCATTAATTATTACAAGAAGCCCCAGAACGTGTTTTAGAATTATAATTAGGTTTTTCAGCCACTTTTGTTGGCTAAGATTTATTTTACTTTTGATACTTTGAGAGAGATTGGTTTTACGGCTTTTGGGGAGACAACTCTAAACCCGTTTGTTTTCTTATTGATTTCTTCTATGCAATTCTATTCATCTATGATTTCTGTTCCATTAATCATGTCTGAGTAGATCTCCTTTTAGGTTTAGGGTTTTCTCATAAAGGATTTCATTGAGTGCTGGTAATTGATTGGTTAGGATTCATAATCTGAATTAGTTCTTCACCTTAGGTTGTTCTCAAAGCTAATTCTAGGTTGACGAATCTAGAACTTAGATCTTAGGTTAATCGATTAGGCACGATAGTGCAATTGATAATCTGACAGAACTTAGGGTGAGCAAAATAGCTATCCGCAAAGAGATTTGGTTTAGTTGTTTTGTGAACATATCAAACCTGAACTTTAAAGCTGGTTTAGATCTTTATGATTTGCAAAGAGATTTGGGATTCTGGGATTTAGATTTAGATAATTCTTGCAACGACAGTTGGTTAATTATAGCTTAGTGAGTTAAGTTCAAGAACCGTGCATAACCTGAATCCTGATTAATTGGTTTATCTACATTCTTTGATTTCCTGAGAAATACCCTGAACTTATCTCTCCTCCATCGAATTTACAACAGTTTTAATTTACGTCTTTGGTCTATTGTGTGATTTCTTGAGTCTTTGTGGTTCGACCCCTACTATACTAAAGCTACAACTTTAGTACTTTTAGGGTATTAATTTTGAGCTTATCAATCCTCAAAACAGACAAGTTGAATATCTCTCAGACGATACAGAGGAAGAAGATGATGAAGATGAGTTTGAAGAAAGTGATGAACCAGATGATGAAGAAACGGATGCGTCTTCGTCCGGAAATGAATTCGAGTGATCAGTATATAATTATTGTGAATTTTAATGTAATATTAATGTGAATTTAATATTGTATTAATAATGTGCGGCGATTCCTATGAAATGCCCTAAACCCTAAGTCTCGATCCCATCTCCGATTATCTCTGCTCATTTTCCCGCCGAAGGTGCGGAGATTAATAAATTATGAGACATAGACGAAATTAGGGTCAACAAAGGGACGTTTGATCTGTGTCTAACCCTTTGTTGAATCTAATTTCATCTTTGTGTCTTCGGCGCACCTTCGGCGTGAGATGAGCGGAGATGATTGGAGAGGGAATCAGGACTTAGGGTTTAGGGCATTCTATGAATTCCATCTAAACCCTATGCCCTAAGACCTTTAACCTTAACTTTAACATCTTAACCCTCATTGTATTTTGCAATGAGATGTTAAGCCCTTAAACATGTAATTTCATCGAAATCGTCGCTAAATCGTCGCAAATTACCGACGAATTTACGATGAATCCTTTAATCTCCCCGTAAAAACGTCATAATTTACGACGATTTAGCGACGAATTTGATGAAATCCATCTAAACCCTAAACCCTATGCCCTAAACCCTAAACCCTATCCATCACATTGTATTTTGCAACTCTCATTGAAATCCATCTTTAGTTTATTGAATTAATCGGAAATAGAAACTCGATCAATCACTGTTCTCTCCGCAAACTCATTGTCGTACTTCATCTTAGCTAAGCTACAACGTACGTTTACTCTATGTTTCAGTGTTTCTTCAATCTTAATGAACATATAGATGATTTGAAGATTTAAGGTTTACGGTAAACATTTAGATGGATTTAGATGTGTTGCAATCGATGTAACAATCGTCGAACGTATGCCCTATACCCTAAACCGTATTTTTACAAAACTTTGTCTCTAAATCGTCGCAAACCATGAATTTAATTAACCGCGTCTCGGAAAATGAAAACGTTTGATTGTTCCTGCGTGTGGGAAAACCAAAAAAATTAAATTTCACTTTGCGACGATTTCGGGACGATTTAGCGACGACGACAAATTCTATATAAGCACACGCTCAGATTTCATTTCTTCATTCTTCAAATCTCAATCTCTCTCTCTTGCATGCCTCCTCTCTCGCGATTACCTTGCAAAAAAGGTAAATTTTAAATTATTTATTTTATTTTGTATTTAATTTAGGTTAGTATAGATATATAGGAAATGAACAAATAGGTTGATAGAAATGGAATGAAATTGATAGATAGGAATAAAAGAAAAATAGAAAATAGGAGATTTCAAGTGATGAATAGTAATTTGATATGTGTTTATAGATAGTAATTTTTCTTCATGTTTATGTAGATGAGCCATGGTCGTGCCCACTACGCTCAGTTTTTGAGAGATAGAGAGATTGGTCAGCCATCGGCCAGCACACAGCCCGAGTCTTTTGAGGCTACGCAGACAGATTTCGTCCCGCCGACGCAATCACAGAGTGCTCCACCCCCGCCACCACCTCAGATTCCGCAAGCTGGAGGACGTGCGCCTGCCCCATATGCACATATGACGGTCCTTGATTTGCTTGCACAGCCGGGCCGACATAGTATTAAGAGATTAGACTCGGACCATACCGACGGTGCAGAATGGTAATATATATATATTTTTTTTGGAATTACATTTATTATTACATATTTATATTTAATTAATATATTTTTTTAATTATTAATTATTGTTTCAGATTTGGTATTGAATGCAAAGTTGGACGCACCGTTTCTGAAATCATCAAGGCATACTTTTCCGAGCCTCATACCAATTGGACACAGCTCCCGGCACACGTCAATGACACATGGTTCAAGATGTTTTAGGTACGTGTAAACAAAAATTTAGTTTTTTAATTATTTTTATTATATTTATATATATAGTTAACTCAATTTTATAAAATATTTAATTATGTTTGTTTTTCATGCAGCAAAAATATCATTGGGATCTTGCGATTCATGGCGAGGTTGAAACATTGTTCCTCGAGAGGGTGAAGTTTCGCATGATGCAAGGGGTAGTTGGTGACTGGAAGAAGGCATGGAAGAAGGATGGCGATGAAGCAAAGCCCTCTTCGATGGATGATAAGCTCAAAAGTAATACCCTAAAGTACTAAGCTTTGTAGTTGCAGTATGTAGGGGTCGAACCTCAGAGACTCAAGAATCACACAATAGATTATATAGATTCAAATTAAGCTAAGTAAATCAATAAAACATGAAGCAACAATGTAATTTAAAGAGTTGTAAATTCAATGGAGGAAAATAGGTTCAAAGTATTTCTCAGGAAATCAGAGAATGCAGATAAACCAATTAATCAGGATTCAGATTTTAGCACGGTTCTTGAACTCAAAACTCTAAGCTATAACTAACCAACTTTCGTTGCGAGAATTATCTAAGTCTAAATCCCAGAATCCCAAATTTCTTTGCAAATCCTAAAGACTAAACCAGCATTAAGTTCAAGTTTGATTTGTTAACAAAACAACTAAACCAAATTTCTTTGCAGATAGTTATTTTGCTCACCCTAGGTTCTATCAGATTATCAATCACACTATCGTGTCTAATTGACTAACCTATGATCTAAGTTCTAGTTGATCAATCCAGAATTTAGCATTAAGAACAGCCTATGGTGAAAAACTAATTTGATTATGAATCATAACTAACTAATTAACCTAGCATACAAAGAGATCATTTATGAGAACCCTAAACCTAAAAGAAGATCTTCTCAGACATGGAGATTGAGTAAAACAACATGATTGAATAGAACTCAAAAGTAATAGTAATAAAGAGAGTGAACAAAGGGTTTGAAATCTTCTCTCGAACGAACACAGTTTCAGAATAGTCTCTCTCAAAAGCTCTCTCTACCAAAAACCAAAGTAGAATAATTCTTAGCCAAAACAGGTGGCTGAAAAACCTAATTAAATGCTAAAAACACGTTTTGGGGCTTCTTGTAAATAATAAAGACTTCTGGACCAAAGTGCAGTTTCTTCAGATAAGGAAAAATCCGTTTTCCTTTCTTCATGCGACTGGTATCGACCGATACCATTAGTGGTATCGATAGACACAAGGACCTCATGTCGACCCTCAAAGCTACATGGTCCTTGTTCAGCTCCAAAATGCTCTATAATGCTTCAATATCTCCAATTTAGCTCCAAACGTACCTAAACCTGAAAAGACTAAAAAAGACTCCAAAAATACTACTAAGGCTCTATAAATAAGACCTATATCATGGTTAAAAACGGGTAAAAACCATGATATATCAACTCCCCCAGACTTAGCTTTTGTTTGCCTTCAAGCAAACAGAAAGCTAAACAAGAGAAAGACGTTTGAAAATCACGGAGACTCACCTGTTCTTGAAACACTGCAAAGACCCTTCAACTTAGCGCTCATATGTTACCTAACCAATTCCAAAATAAGACCACCATGTACTTCTCCGTAGACATTCGCAGCTTCCCAGACTCCACTCATAATTTCGCAGCATTGTCCATCAAAGCCTTCATCGCCAGTTTCATCGTTGTGATCAATGCCAAGAACCTTCTAGACTCTTTCCCATACAATATCATGACAAAAGAACCACCCAATTTTCACACTTTTTGGTATTGTTTCCTCTCCCCCACACTTATTTCTTATCATGTTCTTTTCTTTTTTTTTTAGATTCGCATATACATATTAAGGTTTGAGACGCGAGTATTGATGGTGTTTGCCACCGAATCCCAGGTTCTTCCCTCTCAATGTATCAAAGGTGTAGGCGAATACTGGTATCACAGGAAATTTTCCTAACCTCGCTTCCAACCTTTGTGTGATAATTCCTTTCCAGGTAGAATAATGGGATCGCTGGAAATTTTCTTAACCCTCTACTCAGAAGAAAATAATTTCATCTTTTCATGCTTTTATTTATTAACTTATAACAAGGGAGAGGAATACCATTACTTTCTACACATGGGTTCCTTTGTCAGATATGAATGAGGAATCAAGCTCTATGGACATCAACCACATTGATGAAGTGCAAAGAATTAGCTCAGGCTTGAATGAACTTTGCTGGAAACATGGGTGTCTTCTAGTTAACTGGTCAGTCTTTGGATTTTTCATTAGTTCGATGTAGAACTGATTCTGTAACAATGGTCACTTAGAAGCAAAGTAAGAACAATAGGTTCAAGAAAAAGATCATAATCTTCAACAAGTTTTGACTCAATAAAACAATTTTTGACTCAAAAACGACTGACTCTAAGAAAAACAAACACATTGTCAGCAACCACCTCCCCCAGACTTAAACAACACTTGTCCCAGTGTTATCTAGTCTAGAGTCGGTAAAAGAAACCATACGAACTGAGTGGAAGCGTGAGAATCAAAGAAGTTACCGGATTGGGGTAGCTGTATCGACCGACACACAGCACTGGTATCGATCGATACCAGGCGTAGGTCGACACATAAACATCTTTGCAACGACATTGATGTAATGTTGCTCTCAATTGTGACAAAGGATCCAAATGTGTAATGGTTAGCACTGTTAGATCATTCAAGCACAAGTTAAAAGCAACAAGATATCATAATAACATAAATCCCACAAAGTTCAGAATGATAAAGTGCTGACAAAACAACTCAAAAGAACCAAAGAAAAGAAAAAGAAAAGAAAAGAAAAGTGAAACCAGATAGAATAAGGAGCTAGTCCTCCTCAAAGTCATCATCGACGCCATCCATGTGAGAGGGTCCTGCCTGTGGTGGTGAGCGTGGACGAGACGGTGCAATGCAGCCACACCGAGAAAGAGTGGAGATTGCACTCCAGATGCTCTGGAAACTCTCAACCACATACCTCTGAAAAACATCTGTCTCCATTGGAATCGCTGGTGGTGATGGAAGAGTAGTCTCAGATAGAGACGGACGTCGTGCTTTTTGTGACCGACCTTCAGCAAGGCCAGGGACTGGTTCGTCCTCAGCAGCAGCAGCAGATGCTCTAGAAACAGATCCTCGGCGAAGTCGAGTAGGAGGCGTAACAGTTAAAAGGCGCCGATCAGGTGCAAAACACAGATTACGGGGATCATCACCAATGTCAGTCAGCTGGGTGTTAGGAAGCTGAACCATAAAGTCTCCAGCTTCATTGGTGAAGCACCAACGCCGCTCAGGCTTCATCCACCGAAGGTGCTGCAGATGCCTCTCGTCCATCAAAGAGCGTGTGGTGACGATCGAGCTGCTCTCCGTACTAATCTGGAAGTACTGGAAAATAGGAGTGAGAAGACTACCAACCGTCTCTAACTTCCGAGCCGTACCGTTGCTGGGACCGGAGAATGGTTTGGTCTTCAAGGAGACCAATGATGCGCAAATACAGCCCCCAGGTTGACCTCTAGATCAAGCTCAGGCCACTCGTAAGTGAAACGACCGCATTTTCTTTTTGCAAATAATAATGATAATAATACAACAACAACAACAACAAAACCCCGGGCCCTAATCATCCCCTCTTCACTGCCTCGATTCCACGATCACGCCTTATCTTTACCTGCATCAACAAAAGTGATGCATCAACATTTGGCTAACCAAACGCTGAGTGAGATTGATCCTCCCAACAACAGGCTACCAATAAGCACAACAATTAACAATTTACAACACGAAGAATTAATTTACACCAATTAAAACTTCCAGCACAATTAGTAATTCAACTCCATGAAAAACTAACCCAACACCTAGCAATTCTACTCCAAGAAAAGCTAAACACACAGCACCGCACAACCAACGACTGGTATCGATCGATACCCACTGGTATCGATCGATACACCCATGATATCGACCGATACACCACTGGTATCGACCGATACTCACACAACACGCATCCACCGACAAGGGACTGGTATCGACCGATACTGAAACAACACGACTGGTATCGATCGATACTGAAACAACACAAGTCTACCGACAAAGGACTGGTATCGATCGATACACACATGGTATCGATCGATACTCCCCTGCGACTCACAACCTACGCGAAATCTAAACCCAGAAATCGCCCACACAAGCCACAAAACTCATCAATTAAGCTTAAACAAGCACCACACAAGCTTAATTGCTAACCTTTGGTCATAACTCACCTTAAAACGGACGGATCGAGCTCTAGAAGACCTTCCGTCTCACGCCAAAACCAACGCTCCTCCAATCCCTTCTTCGAGCTTCTCACCAAGCTCAAATCCCCTTGATCTCGCATGATCCAAGCTTCACCAAGCTTCCTTCCCTTTCTCTCTCTCGCGCAAGACCAACTCGTTTTTCCAAAGAAACCATGGTTATGCGTAAGAAAAGAAGAGAAGAAGATATAAGGGAACAATTAACTCCGCACGGTATCGATCGATACCACCCTGTATCGATCGATGCCCCCCGAACATCGATCGATACTCACCTAGTATCGATCGATACTACCCTGGAACAAACCCGAATTAATTATTTCACCCCAATAATCAATTCTTCCGGAACGCGGGCGTTACAGTAAGTGTCAGCCTCGATGATGTCTCCAATGGCAAGGGAGAAAATAATAAGCTCAGACAGTCTCATCTTGTTCGGCTCCATCTTGTATAAAATGGTGTTGCTCAGAATCCGAACTAGATATCGCAGAACCGGATGACGCACATCCATCTGAGTGGAGGTCTTGGTATGATAGACTCCATTGCCGAACTGTGACCAGAAAGCTTGCACGTCAATAAACTGTGTCGTCAAAGCCACCTTCGTAAAGTCCTTCCTAAAACCATAGATGGCGCATAGATCTCCGAGTGGAAACCTGTATCGTACCCCTCGAATCAGAAAAGTCAGAGTACCTTCTTGTGCGTTCTTCACAACCTCATCCATGTAGTACACGCGAGCTGTCGCTAGAAACTGTCGCTAGAAACTGCCGAACCAAGTCGAGGAAAAGATCATACTGCTGTGTAGCCATCGTGCCTAACCCAATCTTTCCTATCATTCGCTGAACCTCCTTGTCGATACCCAATCTGCGCAGTGTATAGGGATCAACAAACCGGGTTGGTTTAACATTAACGTTCATCCACGCATTGTAGAATAGCGTGTCATACTCATCCCAGGTCTCAGAAATCTGTCTGTAGACGTAGTCATCCCTCTCAGTCTCCTCTCTAGGAGTTCTATCCCAACGTCTCCTCGAAACAATCCTCGCCTTCTCATCTCGCTTAGGCCAAGGAGACCTACATCGCACATCGGGAATCTCAGGAGAGGCAGGAGGGGAAGGAGGCGGTGTGGATGGCTCCACGTGTGGTGCAGGGGGCTCCACGTGTGGTGCAGGGGGCTCATGTGGGGAACCACATGATCCTCCCGTGTCGCAGTTATCCTAACCTTGTATTGGTCATTGGTTAGGCAACCCTTCACTATCCCTTTGTGCCAACTCGCACCATCAAACACTTCCACGCGATCCAGTAATCTGTACTCCTTCTGAACACGATGTGCTGGTGGGTTAGAACCCGAGGCGTCAGCTGTTCGTTGCTTCTTGCGTGAAGTCATCTGCATTCAAAGACAAGAACACAGCAAAGGAGAAACACAAAGTAAGCCTCAAAATCCAGCAACCACAATAAGGTGTGTACAGCACCATCAACAATCACCAACAACTCAGTCTAAATCATTCCTAAAACCGTTTCTAGCAAAATTTCCAATCCTTCCAATCTCAAAATTCCAAACTTGTAAACAAGGCACATACAAGCACAAGGGGGTGTCGAAAATCCTCTAGAACAACCTAGGAAAAGAAGAATTGTCCCCCAAATCAAGTTCTAAGAGTCAAAAATTCGAAAATCCAACCTTGTATCTCAGATTTAAAAAGAGGAATTCGTGTGTCATACCTTGCAGATCGGAAGAATGGATGGGAGAATGAGAATGAGCACAAAAATCTAACAAGGTTAGGCTTTTGAATCGCTCAAATCCGTGAAGAATTGAAGAATTTGTGATTTTGGGAGAAAAATTTTCGGGTATCGAGCGATGGAGGCTATGGGGGAGAAAGAGAGACACCCGAGGGTTTATAAAGGGGACTTACCTGGGTTAATGGTATCGACCGATACCATTAACGGTGTCGGTCGACACAAGGAACATCTCCTTTGTCGCGCAAGTAGTGTCGATCGATACCATTACTGGTATCGGTCGACACAGCTCTCTTGAAACTGATTCACAAGACACAAAAACCAAAAGCAAAAATAAAAACAAAAGAAATAAAATGACTTATGTACAGACTCACCAGTGGATTGCCTCCCACTAAGCGCTTGTTTACGTCACTAGCTTGACTTTACGGATGTTCAGGTTGTGGGTGCATCATCCAGAGGCACCATGTGCCCTTCTGGAATCTCGGCTTTCGCCCAATAGTGTTTCACCCTTTGGCCATTGACAGTGAACTCTTTGCCTTCAGGACTTATCAGGACAACGGCACCATGGGGTCTGACTTCCTTGATTGTGAAAGGACCTGACCAACGAGAACGCAATTTTCCAGGAAACAATTGCAAACAAGAGTTATACAGAAGTACCTGGTCATTGGGTTCAAAGTGTCTAGAGATGATCTTCTTATCATGATACGCCTTAGTTCTCTCCTTGTACAGCTTCGAGTTCTTATAGGCGTGGTACCTAATCTCATCCAGCTCATTCAGCTGAATCAATCGCCTCTCAGCAGCAGACTTGATGTCAAAGTTCATCATCTTTGTAGCCCATGATGTCTTATGCTCGATTTCCATTGGAAGATGACACGGTTTCCCATAGAGAAAGTGAAACAGTGTAGTCCCGAGTGGTGTCTTGAAAGCAGTCTTATAGGCCCAAAGTGCATCATCCAGCTTCGCATACCAATCCTTTCGAGTCGTACCCACTGTCTTCTCTATAATCTCCTTAATCTGCCTGTTGGAGACCTCAACCTGCCCACTAGTCTGAGGGTGATAAGGGGTAGCTATACAATGATTCACACCATGCTTCTTCAACAGCTTTTCGAAGACCTTGTTAATAAATTGAGTGCCACTATCACTAATAACAACTCGAGGTACTCCAAATCTAGGGAAAATAATGCTCTTGAACAGCTTAAGGACCACTGAAGAATCATTGGTTGGACTAGCAATTGCCTCCACCCACTTAGAAACATAGTCTACAGCAACCAAAATGTACATATTCCCATATGATGAAGGGAAGGGACCCATGAAATCGATGCCCCAACAATCAAAAACTTCAACCTAAAGGATGAAATTCTGTGGCATCTCATGTCGCTTACTGATCTTCCCTCTCCTTTGACAAACATCACACTGCGAGGAGTATCCTTAAACATAGTAGGCCACCAAAACCCTGCTTGAAGAACCTTGGACACTATTTTGAAAGTAGCAAATTGTCCAGCATATTCAGACCCATGACAATGAAACAGCACCTCAGGGACCTCAGACTCTGCAATACATCTCTTGTACATCCCATCAGAGCAGTGTTTGTACAGGTAAGGTTCATCCCAAAAGAATCTCCTTATTTCACGCAAAAATTTCTTCTGCTCATATCCCTTGAGATGCTCTGGTGCGTCCTCTGCAGCAAGATAGTTGGCGATATCGGCGTACCATGGTCTATCGGGAACAATCACAGCATCTATATTCCCTTCAGAAACACCAACGTGATCCATAGACAAAACTGGTCTTAATGTCGAAGAGTATCGACCGATACTAGGTGAGTATCGATCGATACCAAAGCCCTGAACTCGTGAAATTCCCAGTTTTTCGGCAAGACCACCTTGAAACCCAGTTTCGATGAAGTAGATGTTGTCTTCTGGTAGGAAATCATCAATAGGAACGTCTTCATCAATCCTTATCCGCGAAAGATGGTCAGCAACCCCATTCTCTATGCCCTTCTTGTCCTTAACTTCAATGTCAAAGCCTTGGAGCAAAAGGACCCAACGACAAAGGCGAGGTTTGAGATCCTTATTCTGCAGCAAGTATTTGAAAGCAGCATGGTCTGTGTGAACAATCACCTTGCTCCCAATCAGGTAGAACCAAAATTTCTCAAAGGAGAAAACAACTGCAAGTAGTTCTTTCTCTGTGGTGATGTAGTTACGCTGAGCATCATCCAATGTCCTCCTGGCATAGTAGATAGCATGAAGCTTCTTATCCTTCCTCTGACCCAAAACTGATCCAACTGCAAAATCACTAGCGCCGCACATAACCTCAAAAGGCAGATTCCAATCCGGAGGTTGTACAATGGGAGCACTCACCAATGCTTTCTTAATCTGCTCAAAGGCTGCAAGACAATCAGGGGTGAAGTCAAATTTGACATCTTTGCATAATAGGGAGGTGAGTGGGCGGTCTAGTTTTGAGAAATCCTTGATGAATCTTCTGTAAAACCCAGCATGACCAAGGAAACTTCGAATGTCCTTTACAGATCTCGGCGGTTGGAGGCTTGTCATGACTTGAATCTTAGCTCTGTCAACTTCGATCCCAGCCTCAGAAACCTTGTGCCCAAGAACGATGCCATCCTGAACCATAAAGTGACACTTTTCCCAATTAAGAACCAAGTGTTTCTCTTCACATCTCTGTAGCACCTTGCACAAGTTATCAAGACAGCTCTTGAATGATGATCCATACACTGAAAAATCATCCATGAATACCTCCATAAAGTCCTCAATCATGTATGTGAAGATAGACCTCATACACCTCTGTGGTCGGAGCATTACATAAACCAAAAGGCATTCTTCTGTAAGCGAATGTGCCGTAAGGACATGTAAAAGTCGTCTTCTCTTGGTCCTCTGGATGTATCGGAATCTGAAAGAAACTTGAGTACCCATCGAGAAAATAGTAGTACGGATGACTTGCTAACCTCTCCAACATCTGATCAATAAATGGTAATGGGAAGTGATATTTCCTTGTGGCTGCATTCAACTTCCTGTAGTCAATACACATTCGATGTCCAGTGATTGTCCTAGTAGGGATCAGCTCATCCTTCTCATTTTTCATCATAGTTATCCCTCCTTTCTTAGGCACAACATGAACTGGACTGACCCAAGAGCTGTCCAAAATGGCATAGATAATCCCTTCTTCCAAAAGCTTCATCACCTCCTTCCTAACCACTTCTTTCGAGTTCGGATTCAACCTCCTCTGATGCTCAATTGATTTTGACTCATCCTCAAGATGTATCCTATGCATGCACAAGTCTGAGGATATACCTGAAATGTCATCAAGAGAATAGCCAAGAGCTTTGGGAAACTTGCGCAGCTTGCTCAGCAGTAAGGTGATCTCTGCGTTGTTTAAGGAAGCATTAATGATTACTGGATATGTTGAATTCGGACCAAGAAAAACATACCTTAAACCTGCTGGGAGTGGTTTGAGTTCGACCTTAGGAGCCTTCTCCTCACTCCAATCACCAAGGACAACAGCTTTCTCAGAAGTTTTGGCCAACTCCTCACAGTCTCGCGGGTGGTGTCGATCGACACCATCACCGGTATCGATCGATACTGCTCCTGTTGTGTCGAGCATCTTAGCATATCCAGTAGCATCTTCACTCAAATACACCTCTGAATCAGCTGAACAGACCAATGCTCTCTCTAATGGATCCTCAGGATGCATCTCCAGAAAATACTCTTCAGCTATGTCGCTGAAAGTATCAACAAAGAAAGTCTGCCCATCGATAGTTGGTCTCTTCATCATCTTCTCCATGTTGAAAGTCATAACCAAATCACCAATGTTAAGAGCTATCTTCTCATTCCTGCAATCGATCAAAGCTCCAGCTATTGCTAAGAATGGCATTCCCAGAATAAGAGGATCCTTGGGCTCTGAATCATATTCCAAGACAATGAAATCAGTTGGGATTAAGCAATTCCCAATCTTAATTGGAACATCTTCGAGCAATCCTTCAGGAAGTCAAACCGAGCGATCAGAAAATATCAGCGAGATCCTAGTGGACTTGAAGTCTGTCATCCCTATCCACTGAGCAACTGAGTATGGCATGAGGTTCACACTTGAACCAAGATCACAAAGAGAACGCTCAAATCTTTCTGTGAAGATCGTACAATCCAACACAAAACTCCCTGGCTCTGGTAGCTTCTCTAGGATCTTGTTGAGCAAAATCGCGCTGCACTCATGAGTAATCATCAAAACTCCTTCCTTAAGGTTCACATTGCTTGATACCATCCTCTTAACATATCTCCTAAAAGTTGGGGAAGTCTTGATAGCATCGACAAAAGGAAGCTCAACAATCAACTTATCCATTATTGCCTTGCATCTAGAGTCTTCTACATCCTTCTTGGTCTTCTTAAGAGGCCTAGGGTAAGGTATCTTAGGCTTGTAAACCCTTTCTTCAATCAGCTTGGGTTGTTTCTCGACTTCTGGGGTCGTGTCGGTCGACACAGGATTGGTGTCGATCGACACGCCTGGCTTCGGCACGACACATCAAGGTTTTTGGGCTTGTGTCGATCGACACAAGATGGTGTCACTCGACACACAAGGATTTTCTGAATCCTCATCGTCATCTTCCCCAAGATAGACAAATTTTCCTGCAGTTAGGCTCTTTTCCACTTCTGGATTGACCTCTTTTCCACTCCTCAAGGTGATTGCATGAACGTGTTCCCTTGGATTCTCTGTCTTCCCTGGAAGAAAACCATCTTGCCTCTTCACAGCTTCTGCAGTTTGGGCAACCTGAGTTTCCAGCTTCTTGTGATGAATACTGAGAGCCTCAATCTTTCCATTCAGATCTGTATACATAGCATCCATCTTCCCATTGAAATCCACTGTCATCTTCTGCTGTCCCTTAAGAATCTGTTCAAGCATAGACTCAACCTTGTTCTCTTGGGTTTTGGGAGGTAGAGGTTGATAAGACGAATTCCCATAGGTTCGAGTGTAGCCACTGCTCTGGAATGGTTTATGGGCAAATTGATTTGTCCCAAAACCAGTAGGATTGACTTCAGGCTTGTACCCTCCTCGCTGAGCATTGTTGGTGAAGTTTCGGTTGTTGTTTTGCTGGTATTGATATCTATGACCTTGAAAACCAGCACCACCAATGTAGTTAACATCTTCCACTTCATCATTATCGAAATTATCAACCTCATTCGCAAAGTGAACAGCCTTCCTCGTCTTTCCCATCAAAAGATTGTGCACGGAATCCAACTTAGCTTGAACCTCAGCAATCTACGATCCATCCATGATCCTAGTCTTCTTTCTTCGCTCAAAATCTGCATTCTTGGTACTATTGCTAGATGCCAAGTTCTCAATAAGCACATAAGCGTCGTCAGGATATCTGGTGTTGAAGTTCCCATTACTCGCAGCATCTAAGGCCATCTGATACCTCCAATCAACTCCCCTGAAGAAGATACCCAACAACTGAACCTTAGTGAACCCGTGATGTGGACAATCCCTCTGATATGATCTGAATCTGATCCAGGCAGCCTTAAACGCCTCAGTCGCTCCTTGAGAAAATTGGGAGATCTTATTCCTAAGCTCCTCGGATCTTGCATCATCATAGAAATTGTTCAAGAAGGTATTCTTAGTCTCCTCCCATGTAGTCAGTGATCCAGGCGGCAACTGCTTAAGCCAATAAGCTGCATATCCACCAAGAGATTATGGGAAGAGCTTACACAAGAGGAAATCACTGGACACTCCATTGTATTTGATGCTAGTAACCAAGTCCTCAAACCTCTCAATGTGATCCATGGGGTGTTCATGAGAAAGACCATGAAAAGGGTGCTGACCCACAAGAGTGTAGTATGCAGGTTCAGCTCAAAGTCATTCATCTGAAAAGGCGGAGGACGAATCCCTGATCGATTGGCATAGAACTGATCAGGCATGTTGTACTCACCAATTGTCCTACCACGATTAACTACAGCAGGCACGACATTCTCATCAACAACAACTGCCGGGATGATGACGTTTCCGTCTCCATCAAGTCGTTGCCCTCTCTCATTGCACAATTGACCCTCTTTGTCTCTTAAAACTCCAGCATCATCATGAACCAATACCACTGGGTTGTTCATCTCTGCTGGCTTCTTTGTTTTCCTGCTTGTGCGTTCCAAATTTGCTAGCTCCTTGTTAAAAAGATTAACTAGCTGAGTGCTTTTGTTCCTCCTGGTTTCGCGAGTAGGCATACACCTGAAACACAAAAGACAAGACACATAAGTAACAAAAATAAGGAAAAGAGTAAAATAAAACGATGAGTATCGACTGACACAAGATGGTGTCGCTCGACACTATCGAACTTAGTCGAAATTCTAGACTAAAATCTAATGGCGAATTTTGAGTCCCCGGCAACGGCGCCAAATTTTGATAAGCTCAAAAGTAATACCCTAAAGTACTAACAGCTTTGTAGTTGCATTATGTAGGGGTCGAACCTCAAAGACTCAAGAATCACACAATAGATTATATAGATTCGAATTAAGCTAAGTAAATTAATAAAACAGGAAGCAATAATGTAATTTAAAGAGTTGTAAATTCAATGGAGGAAAATAGGTTCAAGGTATTTCTCAGGAAATCAGAGAATGCAGATAAACCAATTAATTAGGATTCAGATTTTAGCACGGTTCTTGAACTCAAAACTCTAAGCTATAACTAACCAACTTTCGTTGCGAGAATTATATAAGTCTAAATCCCACAATCTCAAATTTCTTTTCAAATCCTAAAGACTAAACCAGCATTAAGTTCAAGTTTGATTTGTTCACAAAACAACTAAACCAAATTTCTTTGCAGATAGTTATTTTGCTCACCCTAGGTTCTATCAGATTATCAATCACACTTTCGTGTCTAATTGACTAACCTAAGATCTAAATTCTAGGTGATCAATCCAGAATTTAGCATTAAGAACAACCTATGGTGAAGAACTAATTTGATTATGAATCCTAACTAACTAATTAACCTAGCATACAAAGAGATCCTTTATGAGAACCCTAAACCTAAAAGAAGATCTACTAAGACATGGAGATTGAGTAAAACAACATGATTGAATAGAACTCAAAAGTAATAGTAATAAAGAGAGTGAACAAAGGGTTTGAAATCTTCTCTCGGACGAACAAAGTTTCAAACTTGTCTCTCTCAAAAGCTCTCTCTACCAAAACAGGTGGCTGAAAAACCTAATTAGATGCTAAAAACACGTTTTTGGGTTTCTTGTAAATAATAAAGATTTATGGACCAAAGTGCAGTTTCTTCAGATAAGGAAAAATCGCGTTTTCCTTTCTTCATGCGACTGGTATCGACGGACCATTAGTGGTATTGATCGACACAAGGACCTTATGTCGACCCTCAAAGCTACATGGTCCTTGTTCAGCTCCAAAATGCTCTAGAATGCTTCAATATCTCCAATTTAGCTCCAAACGTACCTAAACCTGAAAAGACTCAAAAAGACTCCAAAAATACTACTAAGACTCTATAAATAAGACCTATATCATGTTAAAAACGGGTAAAAACCATGATATATCAATGGATAAAGCAGTATGGGACATCTTGGTGCGGTATTGGTTGGATCCGAACTCGATCAAAACTGCGGAGAAGTGTTCGGCTTCCCGGAACACCGTTGGTCGGGACGGCAAACCCGTGTATGTGCCTCATACACCCGGCCAAACGCCTTTTACGGATGTTCGTCTAAATATGGTAATTAAATTTATTTAAATTATTTCGTTTATTTTATTTACTTGATCAATAACGTTGTATTTTCTTCTTAGGCCGCCGAAAACGGAGGTATACTCCCTCCGATGACGGAGGTTTATGAGAAGACGCACCAGAAGAAGAATGGTGCATTTGTTTCAGAGAAGGCCGAGCAGTTCTTCAACGAGGTGACTTCCAAGGTCACCGAGCGAGAGACAGCTATCTCATGAGCTATCTCCTGGCGGTTCATCGGTCCAGTCTGGAGGGTTGACCACACCCGATATTGACCGGATCTTTGAGGAGGTATATAAAATAATTTATTACTTAAATATTTTTAGTTCTTATTTTAAAAAAAAAAATCTAATTAACTGTAATTTTAAATGTAGGTCGCCCCTAAGAAAAAGGGGAAGGTCGTCGGGATGGGATCCATTCGAGATGTCTCAGCCGCCTCGTCATTTGCTCCGCGACGACCCGCGGCCAAGCCATTTGCGTCTCGTAAGCCCAATTTGCAAGGACCGTTTAATTCCCGTCACTTAAAACCCTAAAGATCGACGAAAGCAGAAGAGAAGACCTATAAATATGCCTCTTAGAAGACCTAATTTCGTGTGCTTGCTTTTACACCATTTTTAGTTTAGTTTGGTTCTTGCTTTTACTCTTAAACTCTTGTTCTTTACTTTTCGAGATTGGTGAAGAGGTTCTCACCGGACTTAGTTCTTAAACTCGTGAGGCTCCTTCATAAATCTCCTACAATTTATTCAATCATGATTTTCATTTCATCTATGTTTGAGTAGTTTCATTGTTGGGTTTAAAAGATTTATCAACGGGGAATTCTATGTTCGATAAGGATTTTACGAGATAAAACCCTAGCCGATTTCTAGAGCTTTTTCTTATGGATAGTTGTTAATGCTAAATCTAGCGTCATGAACTAGAGGTGATTCATAGGTGTTAAGTACCACCAAAAGTGCTGGATCTAAAAACACCCGAATTGTTATCCATAAGAGCGTGTGCGTCGTAAGATTTCGAAAGTATACTTACGGAGTGCCGTGAACTAAGAAGAACCAGCGCGAACAGCACGATTTTCCGCGCGGCCAGAGACGAAAGCTACTGGTCGAGTGTATAGATTGTTGGTGCGTAGGATGTACGAAAGTAGGCTACGCCGTTTATTCTGTTCAGTTCGTGGAGTTGAAATCTAGAAACAGTTACTAAGAGCTTAGGGACCGTGATTGAATCGAGCACACCCCTAGATATTCCTGTCGACCCAACACCATTTTATCATAGTTCACAAACCGTTTTTCCCGTCTTATTTTCAAGCCATCGATTTTCATCTCTTCTTTACAAGCAATTTTCCGTTTTTACATTCTTTACATTCTCGTGACAAAAAACCTTATAAGAACTTATTCTCGTCTTAGACTTCCTTGCTATTATCTGTCTAAGGTCTCGCAGAACAGCTCTCTCTCCCCGTGGATCGATACCTAAAGTACTACAACGCACGTCTGTGCACTTGCAGAACCTTTAGGTTTATAAATTTAAAACCTAGAGTTTCGAAGACGAATCCGACGCTACCAACATGCAGCGGAGATGAAACACTCTGAGACCCTAGAGGAGCTACAAAGGGCGTCAAAAACGTTCTAGAAGAAGGTGCACCCGTCACACTTGAGGAAAACATCAAACCGACGAGTTCGACGTACAAAAGGATCCCCTTTGATGCAAAATCGACCCTTGCTCATATTAGACGTGATGGAGACTTATTTGAGGATAAGGTGAAGCTTAAATGGCCCTCAAGACTATTCCCTAAGGACTCTTCACAAGAAAGACAAAGTGGAGACGAGAAACATGACGAACCGAGCAAATCTGCCCAACCCGCGGTCGCGCATCACCGACCTGCGGCCAAACCTCCTTTCGCCGCGGTCGCACCTCCTCCACACGCGGCCAGCCCCTGTTCATCTCATCTTCGACGTTTTGCGTCCCGATCCTACTTCTTCGAGCAAGCTTTCTTCTCCATCAACACTCAAGCTTCAACTAAGACCCGAACTGATCTAGAGCCTACCATATATGCATCGTGAAAGATGGCTCTACCATCCGAGAGTACCAAAGAAGGAGAATCATACTCCAAGGAAGCTCCAACTCTGATTTTCCATTGTGATCCCGGAGGAGATCACCACCTCGAACATGATGACAGAAATCCTGAGTGGGGATGGCGTGATAAGTTTTATATGAAGGATTACAAGGTTAGATCAAAGGAAACTTGTTTTCGGACAAGACCTTTCTTCGACTAAGCTCACCTAGCTACAGACGTCGAGCTAAACGATTTTAAACAAAAGCGCTCAATGGGAGGCAACCCATTTTCGGCACGTTTTTCTTTTTAGTTTTCTTTCTTTTTCTATTAACGTTTTCTTTTTATTAGTTTCTGCTTTAAAAAAAAAATCAATAAACTCAAAAAAATCAAAAAATGAAAAATCAAAAAGATGGAGGCACGGTTTGGAACTGCTCGGTCCAGCACGAATCGCGAGGAAACACTAGACCGCAAAAAGAGACCCGGCCTCGGGTGCAACACCCCGACCCGCGGCGAACATACCTTTGGCCGCGGTCACGATCAACCAACCCGCGGCGAAGCTCCTTTTGGCCGCGGAGGCCAACTCCCTGTCGATCCCGATCGATTCCCTTTGACCCGCGATCGATCCTAAACCATTCCCAATCACCCCCAATCCCATTCCCCATCATCGTAACACCATCTACTACCCCCCTTATTCCCCACCATTTCATTCCCACATCCATTCCCCAACACTTCCAGGTAAGTTTTCTATTTCCCTTAAACTTTTTCAATTATTACATACATTTATTTCTCGTCCTTGCTCGATTTATTTCACATTGGGGACAATGTGATTTATGTCTGGGGAGGATTACATCCCTTACCAACCACCCTTTTTTCATGAGTCTTTGAATTTTGCATTTTTCGCGCTTTCTTTTAAAATTTTCAAAGTTTTTCAATAAGTATAGTTAAACGTTTTGAGGGAATGATGAAAGAAATCCATGACGATAACCGACCAGTGTGCTTCTACGCTATTTCCTAGTAACATGCTCTTTTGTAATTTGGTTCTAGACTAGGCGTTACTAGAGTGTCTGTCAATGCGAAATCCCCATAGGAATTTAGACTGTAGAGGTTCGTTAGGATGGAATATACTAACTCTATTATAATTGAACTTTAACTTGACTTAAATTTCTCATCAAAGGTTTAGACAAAGATAACAAATCATACATTCATGACGTTCTTTTACATTTTACCACTCTTTGTTGTGTCTGAGTGGCCAGCTCATCTTTAGTTGGTACCCCACCCGAAAGTTAACCATCTTTCAAACCTCATGCATTCTCTCTTTGTGTCTCATGTGCAGAAAAACGCCGGAGAGGGAGAAACGACACGGTTTCTAGTCACTAAAGACGGATACTATACACAATCGGTCGAGGTGAATTCAACAACGGCGAGAGCTTGGTTATGCCTTGGAAAACTCAAAACCATGGTAAAATTTAGTGCCCCTAAGACTCCATCTCATAAATGGGTTTCCCCGTTTTAAAAAAAAAAAACAAAATCGAAAATAATTGAAAGGGAAAGGAAACAAGAGCCTAAAAAGAGTCTAGGTTGGCCAAAATTATTATTAGGCATCCATGGTTCGTTTGTGAGAAGTCTGTCATTCAGAGCCCATAGAAAATTCTAAGTCTGGGAGAATGACAGAAAACTTCTGTTTTTGGAGAAATGAGGAAGTGTAACATTTTTACACAAGAAGATGTGGTTCTCAATAGGTCCATCCTCTCTTGCTGTTTTGTATCATATCTCGCACCCTCTGGTGAAATTACGGTAACCCGGAACACTTTTAACCTCACCTCTAAATGCCTTTAATATCTAGCCTCGATTGTCTTGGTTTGATTCTTTTGATGAGAAGTTCACATATATGCTTAATGAATTTAGAGAGCTACTTGACCAGAATTTTGGATTTTGAAAGTTTAGATTTCGTATGTCGGATACCGTGGACTAGTGTTACATGAACTTATGGTGAGAATTTTCTAGGCTAGGTTGCGATTGATGTAGTTCGATGGTCATGGTTCAAAAGGACGGTCTGCGAGATTTCTAGTTCCTTATGATTTTTGTTTGATCTTTGCGAGCTTTGGTTTTGTTTTGTTTGAGGACAAACAAAGTCTAAGTCTGAGGGAGTTGATAACAACGTATTTTTACCCATTTTACTATCTATTTAAGAACACTTTAATAAGTGTTTCATTTGGTTTTACATGCTTTTATTATGGTTTTCGCATATTCGTAGTGTCAAGACTCTTTTCAGGTTACTTAGGCGAAAGCATTGCAAATTGGAGACAAACCAGCTTTTCGGCTCAGAGTCAAACTGTCAGAAGTTCAATTGCCAAAGAGGTTCTTCTCACCGTCTGATCCAGCCCAATTTTTAAGATATTAAAGAAGGATCAGCTACCTTTCCATTCCAAGTGATTTGAGGACGATCCAACAATTCAATCAAAAGATACATCAAGAACAAGATGTCCCAGTTCACTCCGGGCAGAAGCTCTCCACCTACGGCCAAGAGGCAGTTCACCTTGGGCAGAAGCTTCCCACCTGCGGCCAAGGAGTGATTCGCCGTGGGAAGATACCATGGACCCGCGGCCAACCCATTTTCGTCCCGTAAGCCCATTTGCAAAGCCCGTTCAATTCCAGTCAACTCTAAACACTAAAGACCGACGAAACCAAGAGAGAAGACCTATAAATATGTGGAGACCTAATTTCGTGTGTCCATTTTGAGTACCATTTAGTTTACTTTTTGCATTATTTTTTTGTTTTTAAATTCTTGTTCTTTACTTTCGAGATTGGTGGAGAGGTTTTCTCCGGACTACATTCTTAAAATCGAGAAGCTTCTTCACCAACCTCTTGTCCTTTATCTATTCATGTCTTTGCTTTCTTTAATTGTGTCCGAGTATTTCTCTTGTTGGGCAAAGGGATCTCAAGGGGCTCTCACGGATCGATTTATCATTAGGTTTTCAGATTAGGGTTCTTCGTTCTATCCTTTTTTTTAATGCATGTTTGCTTGATTAGCCACCTTGCAATTGAACTTAGGTATTTTTAGAGCTACGAAAGTACTGGATCTATATGATTGACCTAGGGTAGACGAGCAAAACCGTTACAAGATACGAAAGTATACTTGTAGAGGGGTTGTGAGCATTAACGAAGTTGCTTGTTCATCATAACTTTCTGCACAACCAGAGACGAAAGCTACTGGTCGAGTATATAAGTTATTGGTGTGTAGGATGTACGAGAGTAGGCTACACACACTATCGTGTTCTAAGTTCAAAAACCAAAATACGACAAAAGTCGCATTAAAAATCCTAGAAAATTTCTTATGATAATCGACCATGATCCCTAGAGAGTTCCCGATTGCCCAACGCTTCGTTTAATTGTTTACAATCTTGCTTTGCTTACTAGTTTATTTACCCGCTTTGCTTACTTGCTTTCTTTATTTTCTCGCTTAATTTAGTTTAAATTTTTAGCTACAAATCGTGACACACCATAAACTTTATTTTGTTTTTAGACTTCCTTACTAACTCTCTAGCTAAGGTCTCACGGAAAAGCATTCCCTCCCTGTGGATCGATACCTTAAGTCTTACAACGCACATCTGTGTACTTGCAGACTTTTAGGTTTATAAATTTAAAACCTGAAGTTTCGGATACCAATCCGACCGCATCATCTTGGCATATCAACCATGTGATATCACCACGACCACTTATGCCCATGGTCGACATTACACCTTGTTTATGCAATTTTCTTTTTTCGGTTAGGAATTCCCCAAAACTGACATAGGCTAGACTTAAAACACTACAAATACATGTTGTTAGCCACTCTAAATAGAAAGCCACCATAGATTTTGATCCTTGTCTTATTTCCGTTCAAGAGTTTCCATGGAAAATCTCGCCTATGTATATCAATTAGTGAAGATAATTGAACCCTTGTTCTTTCTATTCGATTTTAATAAGATGTCTTCTTCTGATTTATGCTTGATTTCCTGCCTGATGAATGAGTAGATTTCGTGTTAGGTTTATGGGATTCAATGAGTTTAATCATTCGATATTGATTTGATGATTGTCTAGGGATATCCTTAGAATCTTTGTCTCGGTTTGTTCATTGATGCTTATTGCTTTACCGCGTATCTAGTAATATGATCATAGATATATTCACATTCAAAAAGATTGCTAAATCGCTTGAATTAATCTTTGCCAAGCTAAGCATCTTAACTTGCGAAAGTTGCGAAAGTTGAGTTAAGGAGTTTAGTGAACAATTGGAGCTTGAGCAGGTTAATGTGTGTTAATAATCAACCAATAACAACTCACAGCTTAGTTTATTAGGTTGTTGAACAGTGGTTGGAGCCACGATAGTGGAAATCTCATAAATTCGTGTTATGAGTTGTAGATTGTTCTTATTTAAATCTCTGCGTATCATCTAGCTTATAGTTTCATGATTCTCTTCGATTACCTTGAGACCTATTGTTTTTCCCATAATGTTTGCCTTTTTATTTAATTTTGTTTGCTTTGTTTACTACAACTAACTTTAATTTACTTATCGTTCTAGCTTGATATGATTAATCTTGTAGGTTGAAGTGTGATAGTTAACCAATCTATATGGATTCACCCTAAATACTACCCCGTTTATTGTGCACTTGCAGCTAGTTTCTAAGGTTAAAACTTACACCCCATCAAGTACCTCTCATACATCCCTTTAAATCTCTTTCTCATTCACCACATGTCGCTATTGATTTTTTTCTCTTTATAATCTTCTATTGTGGATGCTTCTTTTTCTCAGTCTAAATGGTTGTACTAAGCGTACAACATGTTTAGATCTTATTCTTATTAGTGACAACAATCATTTAGTCGAATCAGTAGACAATGTTCATTCTATGATTACACTATCCAAAACAATAATTTCTAAGACTAACTATTTGTAGGGTTTGTTGCCTAATAAGATTGTATTAGAAGAACCAAAATCAGTTGTATTAGCTCTTAAACATCATATATGGAGTCAATCCATGAATGAGGAAATGCATACTCTATCTATAAATGACACTTGGGATTTGAGTCCACTCTCTTCTTTGATGAATGTTGGTTGTAAAAGAGTTTTCAAACCAAAATAAAACATGATGGTACTCTTGATCAACTTAAAACCAGATTGGTAATTAAAAGTAGTTATGGGCATTTGGTTCAATCCGAACAGAATGGAACCAAATGAACCAAAATTATTGGAATTTTGGTTTACAATGGGTTTTATGTGCTTTACCGATCGGCGAGTTTTAAAATTACATTCGGTTTTTGGTTCGATTTGTTTCGGCTAACACCAATTGATCGGCTTAACCTAAACTGAAATAAATTCCTAAACTAATACAAAGAGCACGTGCTCCGCTACTTTTAACTCGGCAACTTCGACTTCGATTATCTAGAAATTGGATATATGATATATCATTAGTGACAAAATCTCACTTTGATTCTCTTAAGCTTATTTTCATCAAATTTTAAGTCTGTATTTCAACCTCATTTCATGTAATTAGTTTTGTACTTGCTTTAGTTTCGTAGTTTAGTTGAGTTGAGTAGTTTGATTTGAATCGATGTTATGTAGAATTTTTTTCTATGTGTTCGATTTTTGAGTTTTAAGACTTTTGATTTTTAAGACTTTTGATTTCCACAAGAGGAAAAAGAAAGAGAACGATCTCCTTAGCTTGTGTATTGTTGAACCTATCTCATGTTCTAGTTTCGAACTGATTACTTAAATGAAGTATTTGAGATTCTAGTGAATTTTGTTATGTATACAAAGTAATGCAAATATATATGTTGAACAAAAATTAAGGAGTCCCGAACTAAGTGTTGCAAGTGCAATGCTTCACAATATATATGTGATAAGTTTTTTCATATGAGTCTCCTTTATCTGTTATTAATCTTCTTGGATAGTTAAAATACTAAATATTAGCTTTATACATCCATCTCAGCTTATGATTTTTTTCGTTTGTGCCCATAAAACCATGTCGATGTCAATAGTCTAGATTTTCTATGCTTTTTACCTCTTTACATAATTTCAATTCACGTGGACTGGGAATTTATTATTTTTCTGATGAATGAGTCATTGTCGATAGTAAAGATTTTTTTTTCCCCTGTTTTGTCACTCGAACAAATATAATGCTGATGTTAATTGCCATGTTCTGTAGATGTCGTTTCAGAACAACTATGATATGGAGGTTTTAGGAAAAGAAGTTCAGAAACCCACTGCCATTGAAATCAAAAGGACAAAAATGTAGAGGTCAAGCGCTTCTGCTCTGCCACCGATAAGGAAAACATTCCTAAAATAGTATAGGTATGAAACATTTTATTCAAATGGAAGGTCATCATGGAAAAAATAACTGTCGTTATTGTGATGCATAGATTGGTTGTGACTCAAAAACAATAGGAATTAGTCTAATGAGAGGTCACATTGGAAGATGCAAGTTATTCAAAACTTTCATCAAGAGTGATAATCAAAAGGTGTTGAGTGGTAATCGTAGCATTAATATGAAGGCCATTGAGTTTGATCATGTTGTTTTTAGAAGATCAATTAGTGAGATGGTTGTTATCAAGGAGATGCCATTTTTATTTGTTGAGTTAGAGGGGTGGAAGCAATTATGTTCAATGTATTACCTGTGTATAAGATTTTTTTTTTGAAAATAACGACTACTAGAGACATTTATGCCATGTATTTCCTACTACCTCAAATAATTACATGGTTGAAACGAACCAATAGATTGATGAAAATTGAAAATTGCAGAACATGATCATTAGCTTTAAGCCCATTACATATCACAAAGAAGATACAATAATAAATCACCTTATCAAATGTTTAGAAGAATAGGGAATTGAGAACGTCTTCACAATCACGTTTAATAGGATTCTAAAGTTATTCAAGGATGCTTTGAGGCTGAGGGGGACAAATGAATTAGTTCAAGATAGTGTTTTTATGCATATGTGTTGATGTGCTCACATCTTAAATCTAATTTTGAGAGATGGTTTTCAAAAGATGAATTATAGTATTATTGTTATATGGAATGTAATGAAGTATGTGCACTCATTTTTCACAAGATTTAAATCATTCGAATTTTGGTGTGAGACATGAAAGATTGCTAGAAGCATCTTGGCGTTAAGGGTGACTTTTGAGAAGATGTTGGATGAGGATAAGTTGTATTGTGATTATTTCCTTGAAGATGACGAGAAGGATAAGAAAAAGTTGTTTTGATCACCAACCTCTAGTGATTGGAATGAAGTGTAAAAGTTGGTAAAATTTCTAAAAATATTTTTCAACTGTATCTTGGCATTTTCAACTTGTAAATCAGTAACTTCTACCATTTTTTATAGTGAGATTGTAAGAATTGATACAAATTTTATCTTTAAGGGTAAAACATTGATAAAAATATCATAACGCAATAAAACATTATGAGGGATAAGTTTGTGAAACACTTCAGGTTTAACCCTAATTAAAATACTGCAAGAGTCCAAACAATCACAGTAGTATAAAAGAGATCGAATCCACAAAAACAAATGTTATACTACAATGTTTTCAATTGAAATAAATTTAAGACAAAAATATGGTTTTAATTGCGTTATGTAATGAGAATAACTAACAACGATGTGACAATCAATAAAACAAAACGTTAGGCCAAGGGTATTTCGCAGGAATTTAGAGATCGCGAACCAGACAATTATTTAGTCTTGAATTCAAACATAAATGTATAATCAATCCATTGTCATGGAATTGAATACTATGTCTAACAACCTAAGATTCTAAACTGTCATTTGAACTAAGAATTCTAGACAAGCATTAACG
This sequence comes from Eutrema heterophyllum, assembly GCA_002933915.1. Lineage (NCBI taxonomy): Eukaryota > Viridiplantae > Streptophyta > Magnoliopsida > Brassicales > Brassicaceae > Eutrema > Eutrema heterophyllum. Next base: position 721,906 of record PKMM01000785.1, read on the forward strand.
TTCATGTTTTATATGTTCACGAATTGCCTTAGCATCAACTTTCGTTTGCTAAGGACAATTCGCTCGCCTATGTTCTTTCAAGCAATCTATAACACTTTTGATGAATAGATTAAAACTTAGATCAGACGCTAAGTGGTCAATCTAGCCTAAGCAATGAATACAATGATAGGCAAAGACATCATAAGATAAATCCCTATCTATATATGATTCAATGATTCATAAACTCTCTTGAAACCCTAAACCTAACTATTAAACTACTCAAACATGGAAACATAGAACAAGCAAGGAGATGAAAAGAAACTCATGATCGATATAATAGAAATCCAAAAAGGGTTCAGAAATTCTTCTCAAAAAATGTGGAGTCAGATATTCGTCTCCCCAAATCTTACAAAGTGCGAGCGCCAAAAAGTCTGAATAGAAAAGAAAGCGTAGCCGTCACAATGTGTCTTGCAGTTGCCACTTCGTTAGATATTTACAGTGAATCATCAATTGAGAACGTCTGCCCGTCTAAAATAGGCTTTTCAGTATCTTGTCCATAATTTCATGTCAATGTCTCCCATGTGAAGATCTATTTGCCCAGTTCTCACATCTATGATGGCTCCAGCTATACGCAAGAAGGGTCTTCCTAAAATGAGATGATCCTTTGTCTCTTTATCTAGCTCTAGAACCACAAATTTGCAGGAACAAATGCATCACCAATCCTCACATGTAGGTCCTCAAGAACTCCAACTGGCAACTTCACGAAACGATTAGCAAACACCAAGGAGATTTTAGTTGGCTTGAACTTTGTGAATTCAAGTCGCTTAGCCACAGAGTATGACATCAAGTTGACGGTGGAACCTAGATCACACAAAGAACAAACAAAAGCCATTGCTCCAATCTAGACAGACAGAACAAATTTCCCTGGATCGCTTAGCTTCTTTGGCATCTTGTTTTGGAGAACAACATTGCAACCCCTTGAGACCATCATGACATTATCCTCAGTAGATACTTTACTTGTCACCAAGCTCTTCACATACTTCTTCAATGAAGGTATCATTTGGATCGCATCAACAAGAGGGAGCTTCACCATAAGCTCATTTAGCATTTCCTTGCATTTTGCTTCTTCTAGGTCCTTCAGCGACTTCTTAAGACGAGTAAGGTGGTGTCACATGTGGTTTGTGAAAGGACCGCACTCCCTTTTTTTTTTTCCTTAATTAAAACTTCTGGAATAATTAAACAATACAAGAGTTAATTAAACAACGCAAGAACAACTCTACAGCTTACACAAGCTAACAGTTCTATAACATCAAAAGCAACAACAACAATAATAAAAAACCCCGAGTCCTAATCATCCCCTCTTCACTGCCTCGATTCCACGATCACGCCTTATCTTTACCTGCATCGACAAAAGTGATGCATCAACATTTGGCTAACCAAACGCTGAGTGAGATTGATCCTCCCAACAACAGGCTACCAATAAGCACAACAATCAGCAATTATCAATTATCAATACTAAGAATTAACTAACACCAATTAAAACTTCCAGCACCAAAAAAAAACAACTGGTATCGATCAATACACCCCTGGTATCGATCGATACCCAAACAACACACGTCTAAAGACAAGGGACCGGTATCGATCGATACTGAAATAACGCCTGGTATCGATCGATACTAAAACAACTTGAGACTACCGACAAGGGACTGGTATCGATCGATACTCACATGGTATCGATCGATACTCCCCTGCGATTCACAACCTACGCGAAATCTAAACCCAAAAATCGCCAATACAATTACCCAAACCCATCAATCAAGCTTAACAACGCACCACACAAGCTTAATTGCTAACCTTTGGTCACAACTCACCTTAGATAGGATGGATCGAGCTCTAGAAGACCTCTCTCGCTTCCCGCTTAGCCCACGCCAAACCACGCTCTTCCAACACCTCTTCGAGCTTCTCACCAAGCTTAAACCCTCTTGATCTCGCAAGATCCAAGCTTCACCAAGCTCTTCTTTCCCTTCCTCTCTCTCTCTCTCTCTCCCGACCAATTCTAATTTTTCTCAAAAGAATGGTTTATAACCCGTAAGAAGAGAAGAGGAAGAAGACAATAAGGAGAAAATCCCGACTGGTGTCGATCGACACAGGCCAGTGTCGATCGATACAGGCCAGTGTCGATCGATACAGGCCAGTATCGATCGATACCACCCCCGAATTAATTATTTTTCCCCAATAATCAATTCTTCCGGAACGCAGGCGTTACAGTTTGTCTGCAATGTCTATACTCATGGGATCATTGGCTTTCTCAGCCCCTGACTCGTCGCCATCTTCTAGATCAATGACTACATCATCATCTTTTCCCTTCCGTGCGACAAGTTCTAGCACTTTTCCACTCCTGATTGCGATGGGGTTGAAAAACTTATTGCTTGGATTCTGCTCTACCTTCCATGGAAGGACTCCCTGCGGTCTCTTTATTGCTTTAGTAGCCTTAGCAACTTGAGTATCCAGCTTCTTCAGATAAGTGCAAACAGCTTCGTACTTGCTATTGAGATCATTGTACATAATATCAACCTTGACATTGATCCCTTTAGCAGACTGATGTTGGTTGAGTAAGAGCTACTGCATAAGAACCTTAATCTCATCTTAAGAGTCATTCACAGAGCTTGTAGGAGCTTGGAATGGGGCTGTTTCTGCTGAAATCTACTCTGAAATTTGTTCTGACTTTGATTCTGCACGAACGGCTTCCCCTAAAAACCTTGGGAAAAGTTCTTATGGAAACCCTGGTTTTGCATGCCCGTCTGCCCTGTAAACCCATGTTGCGGGTAGACTTGATCTTGAGGATTTTTGACATTTGTGCTCATGTAGGACATATTTGGATGATTTTTGTAGTTCTGATTGAATCCTTTATTTTGCACGTATCCTTGTCCATTTACAAAGTTCACTTCCTGCTTCTCATCAGTCTCGTCCTCAGCTGATTCCTGACAGAAAGATGTGTCTCCTGTCTCCTCGCAAGATTTCACACCTCTTAGATTTCCTTCAGCGACAAGTTAACTTTCACAGTCAGCTCAGCAATCTTCTGCGACTCCACAATGTTGACACGTTTAGACATGTTGTACTCAGGGCAAGGATTTCAAGAACTTGCAGCCAAGTTCTCAATTAACTGGTGTGGTCCTTCCTGTGTGCCACCTTGTGTGACTCCATTAGATACAAAATTTAGCACCAAAAACTCTTTTACTTTAGTTCTTTGTTCTTAGATCTAGGGAGATAGAGATCTCTCTTGAACCCTTTTTGTTTATGTTCTGATTTTGATTAAGCATACTTTAATCTTGCTTTTGCTTTGTTTAATCTCGTTTGAATAGTTCATTAGTTGGGTTTAACCAAAGGGGATTTCATGATTGATAAGGATAACAATCATTCGACATAGCTCGATTCTAGAAGTTCTTTCTTTTAGGTTTGTTCTTATTGCATGGAGCTAACTAGCTGCTGATCTTAGGATTGATAAAACCACGAAAGTGCTGAATTTATTGACTGGAAGTAGCTTAGGAGAGCAATCGTGCTATAAGATACGAAAGCATACTTATAGGGCGTTGTGAACGTTAATGAACTTGAATCTATTGCGTGATCTACTGTGTGACTACCAACGAAAGCTGAGTCGTTAAGTTGTTAGAGAATAGATGTTTAGCGCTACGAGAGTAGGTTAAATACAATTTCGTGTTGGAGTTTGTGGAACTTTGATCTAGAAACGATATGAGCTTTGTTATCTTGTTTGAATCAATCTGAACCTCTGCGATAACCCTGGAAAACCCAACGCCTAGGTTATATAGTTTTCATTCGTTTTTACATTTTGTTTAGGTTTTTGTTTTGCTTGCATACATAATCGTGACACTACTCCCAAACACCATTTTTTCTTAGATTTCTACACTAACTCGTTATAGATTTTCGCACACAGGCGTAGATTCTCAGTGGATCGACACCCTAAATACTACGGCCCACATCTATGCACTTGTAGACCTAGGGTTTTATAAATTAAAATTTTGAACATCTCGTCCAAAAGAGACGCCCATCAAGTTTTTGGCGCCGTTGCTGGGGAATCTATTCGTCCTTGTCTGTTGGAAGATCCCAAGGTTAGTGACTGACTCTAAGCCCACCTTTTTATTTTAATTTTTGTTTTTGTTTTTTCACTTCGTTTCTGGTCTCTGAAACATGGATCCGCCTCTGGAGTGACATCACGATATGGAGCAGGGTTACTTCGACCCATCTACAGCTCCCTACTCTTGCGACTCTCATAGCTCGCACTACTCAGATCGGAAACCGGTCCTGATCAACTACTCTCATGGACGCCACAAGCCTCCATACTCTCATGATGAATGTCTTGCACCTCATTGGCGCAACAACAACTATCATCTTTACCGTCTATCTCATTGGAATGACGAGTCTTCTACAGAAGATGACAACAAGAGTAGATCGAAAATGACTTGTCTTCAGACAAGATCTTTCTTCAACTAAGCTCATCTCCCCATCCAAGTCAAGTTAAAAACTTTAAACAAACGTTTATGGGAGGCAACCCACTTAGGTAATTCGTTTTCTTTCATTTTATTTTTCTTCTAACACTTTGATTTTTGGTTTTGGTTTTCTTTTGTTTCAGTTTTTCATAAAAAACAACAAAAAACACAAAATTAAAAAAACGAAAAGATAAAAACTGGATTTCGGTTCGAACTACTCAGCCTAGCCAAAACCAGTTTGCCCATGGCAGAACAACTTATGGCCATGAGAGATTTTCCGACCCCATGGTCGAACTGCAGTTGGCTGTGAGATAAGCTCCAGACCCACGGCGAAACACCTTCTAGCCATGACCACGACCCCTCCAATCACGGCCTTACCCCTTTAATACCAAGCGTCGTCTACCCTGAATGACAAGCTTAATGAGAAGTTCACGCAATACCTTAAATGAATGTAGAGAGCTAGTTGACCGGAATTTAGATCTAGATGGTTTAGATTTTGCATGACGGAAACCGTACTAGTGTCATAGGTGCTTCGGTGAGAATTTTCTAAACTAAGTTCCGATTGATGTAGTTTGATGGTTATGGTTTAGAAGGATGGTCTCTGAGTTTTGAGTTCCCGTTGATTTTCATATCATCTTTCCAAGTCTTGATTTCTGTTTTGTTTGAGGACAAACAAAGTCTAAGTATGGGGGAGTTGATATAACCGCATTTTTACCCATTTTACTTTAATAATCACTTTAATAAGTGTTCCACTTGGTTTTCAAGCATTTTATTATTGTTTTCGCATATTTGTAGTGTCAAAACTCTTTTTCAGGTTATCTAGGCAAAAGCAATGCAAATTTGAGCAAAACCCCGATTTTGGACAGTTTTAAACCGTCAGAAGTTCAACCTTTGATGAAGACATTCTCACTGTCCAATACACGCCCAAATATGGACAAACGAGAGGAATCAACCACCTTTCATTTCCAACTGGTTTGAGAACGATCCAACGTCTCAATCTCAAGATACACCAAGAGTACTGAAGACCCGACAAGCTGTCAAGCAGAAGTAGAAGCATGGAGAAAGCACTACTAGCCACAACCAGAAGGGTCGTACCCACGGCCAGAAAGGGTTTCGCCAAGACCATATCATTTTACCCACGGCCAGCACAGTTTCGTCCCGAACCAGGCCCAATTGCAAGCCCAGTTCAAATCCGTCACTTGTTTGCCCGAAGACAAACCCTAGACGCCTTTTGAAGAGTTCAAGACCTATATATATATATATATATATGTTGTTTTAGGTCTCTTATTTCATGTGCCTAATGTGTGCCACCTTGTGTGACTCCATTAGATACGAAATTTAGCACCAAAAACTCTTTTACTTTAGTTCTTTGTTCTTAGATCTAGGGAGATAGAGATCTCTCTTAAACCCTTTTTGTTTATGTTCTGATTTTGATTAAGCATACTTTAATCTCGCTTTTGCTTTGTTTAATCTCGTTTGAATAGTTCATTAGTTAGGTTTAATCAAAAGGGGTTTCATGATTGATAAGGCTAACAATCATTAGACATAGGTCGATTCTAGAAGTTCTTTCTTTCAGGTTTGTTCTAATTGCATGAAGCTAACTAGCTGCTGATCTTAGGATCAGATTGATAAAACCACGAATGTGCTGAATTTATTGACCAGAACTAGCTTAGGAGAGCAATCGTGCTATAAGATACGAAAGCATACTTATAGGGCGTTGTGAACGTTAATGAACTTGAATCTATTGCATGATCTACTGTGTGGCTACCAACAAAAGCTGAGTAGTTAAGTTGTTAGAGAATAGGTGTTTAGCGCTACGAGAGTAGGTTAAATACAATTTCGTGTTAGAGTTTGTGGAACTTTGATCTAGAAACGATTATGAACTTTGTTATCTTGTTTGAATCAATATGAACCTCTGCGATAACCCTGGAAAACCCAACGCCTAGTTTCTATAGTTTTCATTCGTTTTTACTTTTTGTTTAGGTTTTTGTTTTGCTTGCATACAGAATCGTGACACTACTCCCAAACACCATTTTTTCTTAGACTTCTACACCAACTTGTTGTAGATTTTCGCACACAGGCGTAGATTCTCTGTGGATCGACACCCTAAGTACTACGGCACACATCTGTGCACTTGCAGACCTAGGGTTTTATAAGTTAAAAATTTGAACATCTCGTCCAAAAGAGACGACCATCAAGTTTTTGGCGCCGTTGCTTGGGAATCTATTTGTCCTTGTCTGTTGGAAGATCTCAAGGTTAGTGACTGACTCTAAGACCACCTTTTTATTTTAATTTTTGTTTTTGTTTTTTCACTTCGTTTCTGGTCTCTGAAACATGGATCCGCCTCTGGAGTGACATCACGATATGGAGCAGGGTTACTTCGACCCATCTACAGCTCCCTACTCTTGCGACTCTCATAGCTCGCACTACTCAGATCGGAAACCGGTCCTGATCAACTACTCTCATGGACGCCACAAGCCTCCATACTCTCATGATGAATGTCTTGCACCTCATTGGCGCAACAACAACTATCATCTTTACCGTCTATCTCATTGGAATGACGAGTCTTCTACAGAAGATGACAACAAGAGTAGATCGAAAATGACTTGTCTTCAGACAAGATCTTTCTTCAAGTAAGCTCATCTCCCCATCCAAGTCAAGTTAAAAACTTTAAACAAACGTTTATGGGAGGCAACCCACTTAGGTAATTTGTTTTCTTTCATTTTATTTTTCTTCTAACACTTTGATTTTTGGTTTTGGTTTTCTTTTGTTTCAGTTTTTCATAAAAAACAACAAAAAACACAAAAAAAAAAAAAATGAAAAGACAAAAACTGGATTTCGGTTCGAACTGCTCGGCCCAGCCAGAACCAGTTTGCTCAAGGCAGAACAACTTATGGCCATGAGAGATTTTCCGACCCCATGATCGAACTGTAGTTGGCCGCGAGATAAGCTCTAGACCCACAGCCAAACACCTTTTTAGCCATGACCACGACCCCTCCAATCACGGCCTTACCCCTTTTCACCATGGGAGATTTTCCAAACCCATGGGGAAACCTCCTTCCACCACGACCCCGTGCCCTCTTGGCGCGGCCGGCCTTCCTCGCGAGCAAATCAACCTTTCTCGCAACCAAACCTAACCATGCCTTGTCCCAAGCCATTCCACACACCTTGGTGCATCCCACACTCTTTCTAGAGCATTGTACAATGGTACAAACACTTCATCAACATGTTTCGATCCTCTTTTCAAACATACAACTTGGTCTTCACGTTAAGGTAAGAACTCCTTCATCATTTACATGACTTAACTTAGATTAATCCGTTTAAATCAATTTGGTTCCCAAAAACCCAAATATGATTTTTATGGATAATTTCATGTCATCTTGGATCTAGAACTTGATAAATTTATTTTTGAAAGATTCAGACCCACGAACACAAGTTTTGGGGACTTGTTGACATTTAACAAGTGATTTCATGTGTTTTGCAAGGAAATTTATGATCTTACAGGGAACAAGAAAAAGACACTTTCTACTTGAGTTAGAAATAAAGTTTTGAGAAATCAATACACACATCAGTTTCAAAGCAATGATTGTAGAAAAGTGACCACAAACACAAGGTTAAAAGGCCATCACTCGACCAATCCACAACTCACCACCACCGCCCCCATCCAACCACCTCCATGTAAATTTCTAAACCCTTTTCCATCATGTTTCGATTTATTTCACACTGGGGACAATGTGAATTAAGTCTGGGGGAGGATTTCATCCCTTACTAACCACCTTTTCTTTTATGTCTTTGAATATTTGTTTTTTCTTTTCAAATTGAAACACGATTTTTAGGGACCAAGGAAAAAAATCTATGATAAAATTCAACCAGTGTGCTTCTACGCTATTCCTAGTAACACCTCTTTCGTAATTTAGTTCTAGACTAGGCGGTAGATAGGGTACTTGTGATGCGAAGATCCCTAGAACAATTTGAGCTATAGAGATTATAGAGGATTGAATATACTAGATCTATTTTACTTGAACTTAATATAACTTAATTCTCTCATTAAAGGCATTAGATCAGGGAAACGAATCATACATTCTAGACTTCTTATTCCTTTTCACCACTCTCTACTGATCCTGAATGGCCAACTCACTTTTAGTTCATTCCCCACCTTACCTTACCTATTTCAAACCTCATGCATTCTCTCTTGTTATCTTATGTGCAGATATGTGCAAAAATGCCGGAAAGGGAGGAACGACACAGTTTTAGTCACTCAAGACGGAAGACTATATGAAGTTGGTGAAGGTGATACCAACGACAAGAAGAGCTCAATCTTGCCTTGGAAATCTCAAAACATTGGTAAAATTTTGTGCCCCTAACACTCTACGTCAAAAAATAGGCGTTTCCCCCTTTCGAAAACAAAAATCGAAAAAAAACATGAAAACCGGAAGGGGAAGGAAACAAAAATCCTAAGAGAGTTTTAGTTGGCCGAAATACTTGATAAGGCAAGCCATGGTTTGTTTGTGAGAAGTTAGATGCCACTCGTTTTGATTCCCAGAGAAAAATCTAAGTCTTGGGGAATAGCAGAAAAGTTTTGTTACCAAAGAAGATGAACGTGCAGCAATCTTTGTGCAAGAAGAAGTGACTAGAAAATGTGGTGATCAATATGTCCTTCTTCTGTCGCTGTTTTGCATTATATCTAGCATTCTCCGGCGGAAACGGTAACCATAAACACTTTAACCTCACCACTTAAAATAGCCTTTAATACCAAGCGTCGCCTACTCTGAATGACAAGTTTAATGAGAATTTCACGCAATACCTTAAATGAATGTAGATAGCTAGTTGACTGGAATTTAGATCTAGATGGTTAAGATTTTGCATGACGGAAACCGTGGACTAGTGTCATAGGTGCTTTGGTGAGAATTTTCTAGACTAATTTCCGATTGATGTAGTTTGATGGTTATGGTTTAGAAGGACGGTCTCTGAGATTTTGAGTTCCCGCTGATTTTCATATCATCTTTCCGAGTCTTGATTTTTGTTTTGTTTGAGGACAAACAAAGTCTAAGTATGAGGGAGTTGATATAACCGCATTTTTACCTATTTTACCTTTGGATTTTAAGCACTTTAATAAGTGTTCCACTTGGTTTTTGATATGCTCAAATTAATACCCTAAAAGTACTAAAGCAGTTGTTGTAGTAAGTGTAGGGGTCGACCACAAGAACTTCAGAATTCACTCAATAGATTATATAGATTAGAATTAAGCTAAACCAACGATGTAATTGAAAGCAATGCGTAAATTAAAAGGGTTGTAAATCAATTGGAAGGAAGATATGCCAGGGTATTTCTCAGGAATTCAATGAATGCAGATAAACTAACTAACATGATTTAGATTTAGCGCGGTTCTTGAACTTAAATCACTAAAGTATAGCTAACCAACTCTCGTTGCGAAAACTATCTAAGTCTAAATCCTAGAATTCCAAATCTCTTTGCGAATCCTAAAGTTTAAACCAAATCTCTTTGCGAATAGTTATTTTGCTCACCCTAGGTTCTGTCAGGTACGTAATTAATCGCACTCTCGTGCCTAATCAATTATCCTAAGATCTAAGTTCTAGATTCGTCAACGTAGAATTAGCTATGGGAACAACCTATGGCGAAGAACTAATTCAGATGGTGAATCCTAATTAACTAATTAACCTAACATTCAGAGAAAATCCTTATGAGAACCCTGAACCTAACAGTGGATCTACTCAGACATGGAGAATGAAAACAACATGATTGAATAGATCATCAAAGAAATCAATAAGAAACAGGAGTTCAGAGTTGTCTCTCCAAAAACCAGAATAGAATAAAGCTTAATCATAACGTGAATCAAGCGTAGCCAACAAAAGTGGCTCAAAAGCATAATTATAGTGCTAAAACACGTTTTGGGTTAAATTGTAAATAATAAAGTCTTCTAGGCAATTTTGCAATTCTTCAACTCTTCATAAAAGTCTCGTTTCCTTCCCCATGGACGCCGGTATCGACCGATACCTAAGTGGTATCGATCAATACTCGGGCAGTGAGGCGCTTCCTTCCTTCATGGTATCAGTATCGATCGACACCAGGAGGTGTCGGTCGATACAAGGGCTTCAAATCGGGTACTCAGCTACACGAACTTCTGTTTTGCTCCAAAATACTCCAGAAAGCTCCAATATCTCCAATTATGCTCCAAACGTGCTAAAACCTGTAAAAGACTCTAAAACACTGCAAAATAGTAGAAAGACTCTATAAAACGGACCTATATCATGGCTTAAAAGGGGTAAAAACCATGATAGATCACGCCCCTAGACTTAGCTTTTTGCTTGCCCTCAAACAAATGGAAGACTAAACCAGAGAAAGAGTTTTGAAAACACGGAGACTCACTTGTTCATGAAACATTGCAATGACCCTTTTCCGAAGCACCCAAATGTCACCTAACCAGTTCCAAATCTAACCACCATGTACTTTTCTGTAGACATTCGCAGCTTCCCCAGACTACACACATTATCTCGCAGCATTGTTCAATTAAACCCATCATCGCCAGTTTCATCGCTGTGATTAATACCAAGAACCTTCTAGATTCTTTCCCATACAATATCATGACAAGGAACCACCCAATTTCACACTTTTTGTATCAGTTTCTCTACCCCAGACTTATTTCTTATTTTGTTCTCTTCTTTTCTTTTTTTTTTCTTTTTAGATTCGCATATACACGTCAAGGTATGAGACGCGAGTATTGATGGTGTTTGCGACCGAATCCCTGGTTCTTCCCTCTCAATGTATCAAAGGGTGTAGGCGAATAATGGCATCATAGGAAAATCCTAGCCTCGCTTCCAATCCTTTGTGTGATCATCCCTCACCAAGTAGAATAATGGGATCACTGGAAACATTCCTAACCCTCTACTCAGAAGAAAATCATTTCATCTTTTATGCTCTTATTTATTAACTTATAACAGAGGAGAGAGATACTATTACTTTAAACACATGGGTTTCTTTGTCAGATATGAATGAGGAATCAAGCTCTATGAATACTAACCACGTCGATGAAGTGCATAAATTTGGCTCAGGCTCTAAAAGAACTCTGCTGGAAACATGTGTGTCTTCTAGTTAACTGGTCAGCCTTTGGATTTTTCATTAGTCGATCTGTAACTGATTCTGTAACAGTGGACACTCAGAAGCAAAGTCAAAACAATAGATTCAAGAACACGATCATAATCTCCAACAGGTTTTGACTCAATAAAACAAATTTGACACAAAAACAACTGACTCTAAGAAAAACAAACACGTTGTCAGCAACTACCTCCCCCAGACTTAAACAACACTGTCCCCAATGTTATCTAGCCTAGAGTTGGTAAAAGAAAGCAGAAGAATTGAGTGGATGGGTGAAAATCGAAGAAGTTACCCGAGCTGGTGATGAGTGTCGACCGATACAGCACTGGTATCGATCGATACTCGTAGCAAGTTTCTGCTCCTTTGTCGCGTGGATGGTGTCGATCGATACCGGGTGGTGTCGATCGATACCGGGTGGTGTCGATCGATGCTTTTCTTCAGAATCTGCTTAACGTGAAATACAAAACCAAAAACCAAAAATCAAAAACAAAATAATAGAAAAACTTATGTACAGACTTACCAGTGGGTTGCCTCCCACCAAACGCTTGTTTTTAGTCATTAACTTGACTTTGGTTCAGGTGATCAGTCAGGGCGAGGTTGAGAACTCACTCTCATGCAAGTTCCACAGCTAGATACTTGCAGATGCAGAGTTCTACTCAACATGCTCTCTATAACCTCCTTTCCTTTCTATTTCAGCTCCGGAGTAAGAATGACTCTAGCCTTGGAGAATGGTTTTAAGGTTCCTTTGCACTTCACCTTGTATTCAATCGAATCTCCGTCACACTTTTGAGGGATTAGAGTCACTGAGGGAGCACCTTTTACTCCTTTGCTCTTTATCTTCTTCTTTGCCTTAGCTGTTTTGACGTCTTTCTTGGTGATGACAGAAGGACTATCGAGAACGTCTATGGTATTAGGTACGTCAGGAGGCTATTCCAAAAGATCAACTGCCGACGTCTCTGCTGTGACAACACCGATGCAAGAGACACGTGTGGGAATTCTTCCAGAAGGAATGGCTTTGTAGTACACCTCCTTGTCAATGTATAAGAATGAGACTCTCTTGTTGGGTGTGTCCATAATGGCACCAACCGTAGCCATGAACGGTCTTCCAAGAATCAACTGCGTAGTAGATCGTGCACTCATCTCCACAACCTGAAAATCAGTAGGAACCAGACAATCTCTTACTTCAACCATCAAATCAGGGATTGTACCGTGCGGAAGTGAGGTGATACAGTTCACATATGTGATGGATGTCTTGGGCGGTCGAATATCAGCTTTCAATCTCTCTGCAAATGCCCTTGACATGACATTGACGCAAGCCCCCAAGTCAACGAGAGACTCTTTGAATTTAAATCCAGAGATAGAGCATGGAACTGAAAATTTCCCTGGGTCTTCCCTCTTAGTCAGTTGCGTCAATGGTGGTGGTGTGCTTCTTGCCTTGATGAAGAGTGCCTTGATCTCTTCCTCAGTTTCTCTGCAATTTTGGAAGTAACACGCTATAGGACGGTTCTCAAAAGCTTCCTCAAAAGATATAGTGTGGGGCATCCTCCTGACCATCTTCTCAAAAGCTAGCAACTTCTCCGCAGTTATGGGTTTCATGAGATGCCTAAGTGGTATAGGATATGTCACCTTAGGCTTGTACACCCTTTCTGGCGTCAACGCAGGTGTCTTCTCAGTTTCTGGCTCAGTCTGCGAGGGGTGTCGATCGATACTAGAATGGTATCGATCGATACAAGGCTTCTCTGTCATCTCTTCAGATGTGGTGTCGATCGATACAGGTGTGGTGTCGATCGACACTAGAGGTTCTGAGATGTCCTTGGTAGATCCTTCGACGGGTATCGACCGATGCTGTGTGGTATCGATCAATACTGGGGCGGTTTCAGGAGCCTCATCGTCGTCATCTTCAGCAAGATCGACGAGATTCTTTGCAGTTAGGCCAATTTTCACTCCTGGATCGACCTCTTCATCACTTCGTAAGGTGATCGCATTGACTTGTTCATTCTGTGCATGAACCATCTTTCCCTTGACAGCTGCTGCAGTCCAAGCTACCTGAGTTTCCAGCATCCTGTGGCTAGTACTGAGAGCCTCGATTTTCCCATTCAGATATGTGTACAAAGCATCCAACTTCCCATTAAAGCTCACTGTCATCTTCTGCTGTCCCTGAAGAAGCTGCTCGAACATAGACTCAACCTTGCTCTCTGGAGTGTTGGGTGGGTGAGGTGTGTATTGATATCTTTTACTTTGAAATCCAGCACCACCTATGTAATTAACATCTTTCACTTCATCCTCATCAGCAAAGTGAACAGTTTTCGTCTTACCCATCAGAAGATTGTGCACTGAATCCAGCTTGGCTTGAACCTCAGCAATCTCCGATCCATCCAAATTCCCAGCCTACTTCTTCCGCTCAAAGTCTGCATTCTTGGTGCTATTGCTATACGCCAAGTTCTCAATCAGCACATAAGCATCGTCTAGATACCTGGTGTTGAAATTCCCATTACTCGCAGCATCCAAAGTCATCTGATACCTTCAATCAATCCCTCTGAAGAAAATACCCAGCAACTGAACCTGAGTAAACCCGTGATGTGGAGAATCCCTCTGATATGACCTGAATCTGATCCAAGCAGCCTTAAACGCTTCAGTCGTTCCTAGAGAAAACTGGGAGATCTTGTTCCTGAGCTCCTCGGATCTCGCATCATCATAAAAATTATTCAGGAACGCATTATTCGTCTCCTCCCATGTAGGTAGTGATCCAGGAGGTAACTGCTTAAGCCAGTAAGCTGCATCTCCACCAAGAGAGTGTGGGAAGAGCTTACAGAGAAGGTAGTCGTTGGACACTCCATTATACATCATGCTAGTGACCAAGTCCTCAAACCTCTCAATGTGATCCATGGGGTGTTCATGAGGAAGACCACGAAAAGGATGATGACCCATAAGAGTGAAGTATGCAGGTTTCAGCTCAAAGTCATTCCTCTGAAAAGTGGGAATACGAATCGCATACCGATTGGCATAGAACTGTTCGGGTCTGTTGTACTCTCCAAGCGTCCTTGCACGATTAACCCCAACATTCCCATTATTCACCTCGTTATTGCGTGCAGCTCGCGCAGCAATCTCATCGACAGCTATGGGAGGGATTATGATGTTTCCCTCTCCATCAAGTCGCTGTCCCCTCTCATTGCACAAATGACCCTCTTGGTCTCTCAAAGCTCCAGCTTCATCACGAATCAATACCATTGGATTGTTCATCTCTGCTGGCTTCTTGGTTTTCCGGTTTGTGCGTTCCAAAAGTGCTAGTTCCTCGTTGGAAAGATTAACTAGCGGAGTGTCCTTGTTCCTTCTGGTTTGGCGATTAGGCATACACCTGAAAAACGTGACGGGTATCGACCGATACCACTAGGGTGTCGATCGATACTCGACGATTTAGTCGAAATTCTTCACTAAAATCTAATGGCGAAATTGAGTCTCCGGCAACGGCGCCAAATTTGATATACTCAAATTAATACCCTAAAAGTACTAAATCAGTTGTTGTAGTAAGTGTAGGGGTCGAACACAAGAACTCCAGAATTCACTCAATAGATTATATAGATTAGAATTAAGCTAAACCAACGATGTAATTGAAAGCAATGCGTAAATTAAAAGGGTTGTAAATCAATTGGAAGGAAGATAGGCTCAGGGTATTTCTCAGGAATTCAATGAATGCAGATAAACTAACTAACATGATTCAGATTTAGCGCGATTCTTGAACTCAAATCACTAAAGTATAGCTAACCAACTCTCGTTGCGAAAACTATCTAAGTATAAATCCTAGAATTCCAAATCTCTTTGCGAATCCTAAAGTCTAAACCAGCTTTTAATTCAGGTTTGATTTGTTCACAAAACAACTAAACCAAATCTCTTTGCGAATAGTTATTTTGCTCACCCTAGGTTCTGTCAGGTACGTAATTAATCGCACTCTCGTGCCTAATCAACTATCCTAAGATCTAAGTTCTAGATTCGTCAACCTAGAATTAGCTATGGGAAAAACCTATGGCGAAGAACTAATTCAGATGGTGAATCCTAATTAACTAATTAACCTAACATTCAGAGAAAATCCTTATGAGAACCCTGAACCTAACAGTGGATCTACTCAGACATAGAGAATGAAAACAACATGATTGAATAGATCATCAAAGAAATCAATAAGAAACAGGAGTTCAGAGTTGTCTCTCCAAAAACCAGAATAGAATAAAGCTTAATCAGAACGTGAATCAAGCGTAGCCAACAAAAGTGGCTCAAAAACCTAATTATAGTGCTAAAACACGTTTTGGGTTAAATTGTAAATAATAAAGTCTTCTAGGCAATTTTGCAATTCTTCAACTCTTCATAAAAGTCTCGTTTCCTTCCCCATGGACGCCGGTATCGACCGATACCTAAGTGGTATCGATCAATACTCGGGCAGTGAGGCGCTTCCTTCCTTCATGGTATCAGTATCGATCGACACCAGGAGGTGTCGGTCGATACAAGGGCTTCAAATCGGGTACTCAGCTACACGAACTTCTGTTTTGCTCCAAAATACTCCAGAAAGCTCCAATATCTCCAATTATGCTCCAAACGTGCTAAAACCTGTAAAAGACTCTAAAACACTATAAAACGGACCTATATCATGGCTTAAAAGGGGTAAAAACCATGATATATCAGTTTTCAAGCATTTTATTATGGTTTTCACATATTTGTAGTGTCAAGACTCTTTTCAGGTTATCTAGGCAAAAGCAATGCAAATTGGAGCAAAACCGCGATTTTGGACAGTTTCAAACCGTCAGAAGTTCGACCTTGGATGAGGATATTCTCACCGTCTGATCACGCCCAAATTTTGATAAACAATAGAGTATTCAACCACCTTTCATTTCCAACTGGTTTGAGGACGATCCAACCGCCCAATCTCAAGATACATCAAGAGTATTGAAGACCCGTCAAGCTGTCAAGCATAAGCAGAAGCATGAAGAAAGCACTCCTGGCCGCGACCAGAAGGGCCGTACTCACGGCCAGAGAGGGTTTCGCCAAGACCATATCATTTTCCCCACGGCCAGCATAGTTTCTTCCCAGACGAGGCCCAATTGCAAGCCCATTTCAAATTTGTCCCTTGTTTGTCCAAAGACAAACCCTAGACCCCTTTTGAAGAGTTTAAGACCTATATATATGTTGTTTTAGGTCCCTTGTTTCATGTGCCTCCTGTGTGCCACCTTGTGTGCCACCTTGTGTGCCTCCAATAGATACAAAATTTAGCACCAAATTTTTTTTACTTTAGTTCTTTGTTCTTAGATCTAGGGAGATAGAGATCTCTATTGAACCCTTTTTGTTTCTATTATGGTTTTGATTAAGCATACTTTAATCTCGTTTGAATAGTTCATTAGTTGGGTTTAATCAAAGGGGGTTTCATGATTGATAAGGATAACAAGCATTAGACATAGCTCGATTCTAGAAGTTCTTACTTTTAGGTTTGTTTTTATTACATGGAGCTAGCGTAGCAAACTAGCTGCTGATCTTAGGATTGATTTTTTTTTTGAACAAACAAAAGATCTTAGGATTGATAAAACCACGAAAGTGCTGAATTTATTGACCGGGACTAGCTTAGGAGAGTAATTGTTCTATAAGATACGAAGCATACTTATAGGGCATTGTAAACGTTAATGAACTTGAATTTATTGCGTGGTCTACTGTGTGGCTACCAACGAAAGATGAGTAGTTAAGTTGTTAGAGAATAGGTGTTTAGCGCTACGAGAGTAGGTTAAATATAATTTCGTGTTCGAGTTTGTGGAAATTTGATCTAGAAACGATTAGGAGCTTTGTTATCTTGTTTGAATCAATATGAACCTCTGCGATAACCCTGGAAAACCCAAAGCCTAGTTTATATAGTTTTCATTCGTTTTTACTTTTTTTTTTGGTTTTTGTTTTGCTTGCATACAGAATCGTGACACCACTCCCAAACACCATTTTGTCTTAGACTCCTACACTAACTCGTTATAGATTTTTGCAGACAGGCGTAGATTCTCTGTGGATCGACACCCTAAGTACTACAGCGCACATTTGTGCACTTGCAAACCTAGGGTCTTATAAATTTAAAACTTGAACGTCTCGTTCAAAAGAGACGCCCATCAAAGCCTGACAGAAAGACTCTCATGAATGTTGTTGGAAAGTAGTGATCTTATTCCTCAGCGAAGCTGTCTCAGACTTGGTGCAGAAGTGATACAAGCTCTACATTCGTCCCAAGTAGTCAACGACCCATGAGGTAGTGACTTGAGCCATCTCAGCGCCTTGCCGCCAAAGAGAAAGGGAAAAGCTTGCACTTGAGGTAATCAGCATGTACCCCATTCGACTTAGTAGTGCTGCAAATCTCTTCAAAATTGTCAATGTGATCCATTGGATGCTCTGCATGCAATCCATGGAACATGTGCTGCTTCACCAATGTGATCATTTGAGGCTTGATCTCATAATCTTGCCTCATAATGGCTGGTGGACGAATAGCGGCTTTGTTCTGGTAGAAGGCGTGGGGCGTGTCAATGTCCCCGATAGCATGTTGTTGTTGATGTTGCCGCTGCTGTTGTTGTAGTTGTTGTTATTGTAACTGCTGCACTTGATGTTGTAGCCTCTGAAGTTCAGCAGATGCGGCGTTCTGGTGGTCAGCAGCAAGTTGACCATCTCGGAGTTGGTTATTGTTTGGATCATCCATGATGACGGGATTTGACTTAATTTTCTTGTTCATTCGTTCTAACCTTGCTAGCTCTTGGTTGTTGAGCTCAACAAGGTTCTCCGAGCCTTGGCTTCTGGTAATTCTCCCCAGCTTTTAGTTAGTCACCTGGAACACTCAAGAGAAGAAGATTCGAAGGTAACGCTATTGGTCCCCGGCAACGGCGCCAAAACTTGAAACACTTCAGGTTTAACCCTAATCAAAATACTGCAAGAGCACAGACAATCAAAATACTGCAAGAGCATATAAGAGATCGAATCCACATAGACCAAGGTTACACTAGAATTCTTTTAATTGAAATAGAGCTAAGGCAAAAAAAAAGGTTTTCATTGCAATATGTAATGATAATAGCTAACAACAATGTGAAAATCAATAAAACAAAGTGTTATACCAAAGGTATTTACAGGAATTTAGAGATTACGAACCAGACAATTATTTAGGGAACGATTAAGCCGAAGTCTTAAACTCAAACATAAATGTATAATCAATCCACTGTCGTGGAATTGAATACTATGTCTAACAACCTAAGATTCTAAACTGTCGTTTGAACTTAGAATTCTAGACAAGCATTAACGTTTAGGTTTGATATGTTCATAAATTGCCTTAACATTAACTTTCATTGGCTAAGGACAATTCGCTCACCTATGTTCTTTCAAGACTTCTATAACACTTTCGATGAATAGATTAAACCTTAGATGAAAGGCTAAGTGATCAATCTAGCCTAAGCAATGAATACAACGATAGGCAAAGACATCATAAGATAAATCCCTATATATATATGATTCAATAAACTCCCTTGAAACCCTAAACCTAACTATTAAACTACTCAGACATGGAATCTGAGAACAAGCAAGGAGATGAAAAGAAACTCATGATCGATATAATAGAAATCCAAAAAGGGTTCAGAAATTCTTCTCAAAAGATGTAGAGTCAGAGATTCGTTTCTCCAAAGCTTACAAAATGCAAGAGCCTAAAAGTCTGAATAGAAAAGAAAGCGTAGCCGTCACAATGGCCTAAAAACTAGAATAAATAGGTTTAAACACGTTCTGCACGAAATCTTTAGCAAAACCGTGTCAAAATAAGTGAAAACCGATATTTCCTTTTCTTGTGCATTGCTAAACCGGTCGGTTTGGGTGAGGATCGATCGATCCTAGATTGGATCGATCGATCAAAATTGCTCCTGTAAATCTTCAAGAAAAGGATTGATCGATCCAAATGGTGATTGATTGATCGAAAAGGCTCCTGGTTCCCTTCCTACACATGCTCATTTTTCTCGCCAGACTGGACTGGCTTCACAAATATTGGCTTAACTCTTGATCGCACCGTTGGAATGGCCTTAAACCAATTCCAAATGACAGATCACCCAATGATCTTGTCTCCAAATTTGAGCTCGATCCATCAGTGGGATGTCCTTCAACCAATGCCAAACTTCTGACGCCTCTGCATGATTCTGCATCTCCTTATGCTCATTTGAACCAAAAACGGCTCATTTTTCCCAAAATGACCTAAAACATGGAAAGACTCGATAAAGGACTCTAAAAACAAACTTTGACTCGATAAAAGACACAAGAACAAGGGTTAGAAATCGGTAAAAATACAGTTTGAGAAGTATTGAAATGGATTGATATTGAATATGAATAAAATTATGCTAGTGTGTTTGATCCACGAAACAATATGCAGTTTGCTTGACAAGCCCTATGTTCAGATAGTCTTTACCGGAGGTGTATCCCTGAAGAAGAAGTGAATGGGGTGCTTCATCACTGTCATGGCTCAGCTTATGGAGGACACTTTGCATCCTTCAAGACAGCGACGAAAGTTCTTCAAGTGGGGCTGTGGTGGCCGAATCTGTTTAAGGATGGACATGCCTTTGTGACGTCTTGTGATGCTTGCCAAAGGAAAGGTAACATCAGTAGACGCGATGAGATGCCACAAAACTCGATATTGGAGGTTGAAGTGTTTGATGTATGGGGAATAGACTTCATGAGACCGTTCCCATCATCTTATGGGAACAAGTACATATTGGTGGCAGTCGATTACGTGTCAAAATGGGTCAAAGCTGCTGCAAGCCCTACTAACGATGCACAAGTGGTCATCAAACTCTTCAAGACGGTCATCTTCCCTAGGTTTGGGGTGCCACGGGTAGTGATTAGCGATGGTGGGAGCCATTTCATCAACAAAGTGTTTGAGAGCTTACTTAACAAGCATGGGGTCAAACACAAGGTAGCCACACCGTATCATCCCCAAACGAGCGGTCAGGTGGAGGTTTCTAACCGGCAGATCAAAGGGATATTGGAGAAGACTGTGGGGACTACAAGGAAAGATTGGGCTAAGAAGTTGGACGATGCTCTTTGGGCATACCGAACGGCGTTCAAAACGCCTATTGGGACAACGCCTTTCAACTTGCTGTATGGGAAGTCGTGTCATTTGCCAGAGCTCGAGTACAAAGCATTGTGGGCTGTTAAGTTGCTGAACCTTGACATCAAGACGGCTTCCGAGAGGCGTCTTATCCAATTGCATGAGCTAGATGAGATCCGTCTTGACGGCTATGACAGTTCGAGGATCTACAAGGAAAGAACAAAGGCATTCCATGACAAGAAGATTGTCAAGAAGGGTTTCAAAGCTGGAGACCAAGTGCTGCTATACAACTCCCGGTTGAAGCTGTTTCCCGGGAAGTTAAAGTCTAGATGGTCGGGACCGTTCAAGGTCAAGGAGGTACAACCCTATGGAGCAGTGACATTGTGGAACAAGACGGGAGGGGAGTTCATGGCTAACGGGCATCGACTCAAACCGTACTCAGCCTCGCAACACGTGGAAGAAGGAACCTCGGTTTCACTCTCCGCGCCATCACCCGCCTAAAAGGGTACCCAACGTCAAGCTTAGTGACGTTAAACAAGCGCGCTTGAGAGGCAATCTCATGTTATCCTTGTGTATATTAGTTTTAGTTTTGTTTTCTAGTTCCTTTTTATGTGTTTCCTTCATGATTTTAGGTCTCTTAGGGTGTCATAACGGCCAGGCACAGCGAGCAGAAGCAGTCGCTGTGGAGATGTTCTTCGGCAGCGACCAAACCGCAGCGAGTAAACGCGGTCGCTATGGCTCCATCCGTCAAATTCCAGCGAAAACGCAGCGACCACATAGCGACCAAACGCAGTCGCCACGAATCTGGGAAATCTGGGGGATTACAGCGACCAAGGGGCAGCGAGTAAACGCGGTCGCTACGGATCGCGGCTTTCACAGCGAGCAGATGACAGCGACCAAACGCGGTCGCTACAAAGGCCATCCGCCAAAAACCAGCGAAACCGCAGCGACCACGTAGCGACCAAACGCGGTCGCTGCGAGTGCCCAGGTAAGTCAACCCTTCCTCTGCGTGCGTTGACCCGGTTTGAGCTGCTGGTTTGGTCCGATTTTTAGTCTGATTTTGACCAATTGGACCGGTTTATTTAATTATGTTGACAACCCTATCTCTTTTTCTTCTCCTCTTGCGCGATCCTTCTCCCCACCTTCACGTTTTTTTTTTCTGCCATTGTTCTTGAGCTCCAACTATTGTTCTTGGGAAAACTTGATTTCGATTCCCTCTGGCTGATTTCAACCCAATTTCGACACCCCATCTCTCTCAAAACCCAAGGTATGTCCTCTCAAACCCGATTTTCTTCTCCTCCATTGACAAATCCGAAAATTGCTCTTAAGAGAAAAATCATGGGATTTTCGTATTGAGGGCTAGAAATTGCATGTTTATGCTTGGGTTATGCTTGCTTAAGGTTGTAGTGTCGATTTTGTGGGTCAATTGGGAGAATTCATGCCAAAAATTTGAGTTTTGAAAAATTGGGGTTCTTGGGCTTATTTACATCCGATTTTTGCAAAATTATTGGGGAAATTTGTTGAACCTTAAGGCTTTAGCTTGCCATTACTTGCTTTAGCTTCGATTGATTACCCAGCACCTCTTTCCCATTCGTTTATGCAAATATAAATCGATTTTGTAGACATATCGGACTCTTTGAACTAACTTGTTCTTGAGTGTTTTTGTTCTTCAATGTGTGCAGATGTCTACAAGAAAGAGAAGTTCTGTGGGCAAGGGGAAAGAGGTAGTTGAGGGCAGTAATGCAAGTGACAGCGAAGGAGACATGCCAACACTTGGAAAATCCAAATCCAAGGAGCGAACGGTTCCAAAGAAAGCGGTCAAGTCGAAGCCAACACCGGCACAGCTCCTGAAATTGCTCCGACACATAGCGTTTGCTCAGACTCGATGGGCAGATCATCAACTCCTTGCAGAACTGGGTATTCTCGTAGAGGTGCAGCGTATTCTTGGGGATATGGGTCTTGGAGGTCTATTTAACATGGCACATCCGGCATATGAGTCACCCACTCATCAGTTCCTCGCCACACTGTCGTTCTATGACAACACTGCGAAAGATTTTTCGGACGAGAGGCGAGCTTACATAGCTTTCAAAATCAACGGGAATGGGTACAAGTTGACTATGCGCCAGATCAGAGAGATCTTTGGGTTTGTGGAAGGTACAACTTCTGAGTTGGTTTTTAGTAGCGAGGAGACCATTAATGTGTGGAACGCCATAAGTCCAGGGGCGTTTGTCAAGGGAGCGAGCAAGTCTAACAGCATCAGGCATCCAGCGATTCGCTATGCCCACAAGTTCCTTGCGAACACACTGTTTGCAAGAAAGGACAATGCTGCAGTTAAGGAAGCAGAGATGGCGCTCCTCGTTGAGGGAATCAGGGCTCACTTGGTGACTGACCTCAATGGGAATCGGATAAGGGGACTGCGGAAACCACTCGATCTCGCCCACTTCCTTGTGGAGCGATTTCTCTTCTACCAGGATTGGATTCACACCAAGAAGCATGCTTCGCCACAGTTGAGTATGGGTGGTCTAGTCACTCCGTTGTTGCTTGCTTGTGGGGTGAACTTGGGAGAAACCTCAGCGAGAATTGAGCGCATCGATGCCCCTCACCTTGTCAAGACTGATTTCCTAGCAGGACGAGTGGCGACGGGATATGGGTATCGATTCTTACATGGGGAAAACAAGGAAAAGAAGAAGGTAATTCTCCCACACCTCCAGCTCACCACATTCACCGTGAGAGACAACCTGCTCTTCCGCCCTAAGCCTTGGTTACTGTATGATGCTGCTAAGCATGGACCCTTCACTCCGGTCCACAGCAACGCACCCGCGCCGGTTGATCAGCAAGAGCAGGCATCTCCTGAAGAAGTAGTAGGTAGCGCGAGGTACCACTTTGAGCCTTATGATGAGCCCATTGCGGGCAATGCACTTAGAGAAGCACACCGTCACATTGGGATTTTGCAACGGTGGAACAAGTGGCAGGGCAAATTGATTAAGAAGTTGTTCAAGAGAATGGACAAGTATGAGACAGAGAGGGAACCGAGTTCCTCAAGGCAAGAGCACCAAGGCGAGACAACCGCAGATATGGAGGAGGATCCCACTCCCACCGAGGACTTGGATGCGCGACACTCTTATCATGGCACTTCCTCTAGTGCCATGGTCGCCTACGACCCAGCTCGAGTCTCATACTACGAGCAGAGACCGCGCAGGAACAAGAGGAGGGCACCTAGATCGCCATCGACGAGCGGTTCTGGGAACCCGCTTTACTCATTCGACACCTCCTCATCCGTTGAGTTCTGAAGGTAACACTGAACCTTGTACATATTTTTCTTTCTTTTGTTTTGATTTCTGCATCTTGTTACGGTACTTTCTTCGGATTTACTCTCACACCGGGACGGTGTGAAGCAAGTTCGGGGGAGGGACCATAGCTAATCTTGTTTCTTGTTTTGTTTTTACACATCTTGAGTCTCATTTGCATGCATTGATTAAAACCCGAAAAAAAAAAAAAAAAAAAAATAACCATGTAGTTTGCACACATATCTTCTTGTTTTTAGGATCGAGTCTAGAAGCATATAGGTTTGCATTGCATGCATATGCATAGGGAGCAATGATAGTAGCCAAAGCATAGCATTTCATTCAACGTGATGCCCTTGTTAATCATACCATATTGCTTGAACACCTCTTGAAAAGCTTGCAAACTTCGTGCTTTGATCTCTCGACTTGAAACTCATTGTCTTGATTGATAATTGCTTGAGTAGAAATCGACTCCTGAACTATTGAACTTAATTTGAACTTAATTTTCTCACTTATGGGCTTGTGATGCATAACCATGGTTAGACAAAACACTCGGGTTATCTTATTCACTTTGCCACTCTCTAATAACCCGAGTGGCCATTCTCACCTTTAGGATGGTTTCCCACCTTTCACCCAAACCATTTGTTTCAACCCATCATTGTTTGATTGAGTGAGGCCTTTTCTTGATAATGCTATTGTGTGTAAAATCTTGTAAGTATCGAGGACGACAAAGTTTAGCTCGCATTTGTTAGCTAGTCTAAGTTGTCTAAAGAAAAGAAAAAGGCTAGCATTAGGATCGGAAAAATGAAGTATTTGGTTGCGGGATTTGGGGATTATGGGCTCGCAAAATGCGGGATGTGTAATGGGAAAATAATAGGCCCTTGTTGAGATGGACTACACTAGAGAAAGCCAAAGAAATCGACCCCCCCATATAAAAAAAAAAAAAAAAAAAAAAGAATGGGGGTCAAATAATATGTCTCTAGTAGTTGAAAAATCTGGAAAAGAAAAGGGTAAGAATGTGGGATGATTGGCTGAATCGAAAAATTACGGGATCTTCATTTGGGTAGAACATTTTGCTAGAGGGTAGAATAATGCGAGCTGTGCTTTGTATGCATAAATTGTCTTTGATCTTCCTTGCTTTTGCATAACATATAGCATTCCTCTTTTTGAGAGTAAGTCACCCAAAAATGATGATTAACCTCCATGCACTCACATTAACTAGTGCAAAAAGCCATATATCCCAAGCCGATTGGATTTGATCATTTGCCCATTTGTGAGACCGCACCTTAATTGAAATAATTGAATGTGAGAGTTGGTTGATATGATGGTAGTTGGATGCTTGATTTTGAGTGTAGAGAAAAGAATTAGGAGTTGCGATAAGCCTAGAGAAGTTAGAGTAATTATGGATGTGTGTTCTTGCAATATGGTATCATTTTCTAAGGACATCACGGTGAATGCCTTGCTAGCTTCTTTTGATTTGAGCTCCCGCTTTCAAACCTCTTCTCCGACTCGTCCGCTTGTTCGCTTGAGGACAAGCAAAAGGCAAGTTCGGGGGAGTTGATATTCATGCATTTTCACTCTTTTTAGCAGGCATTTCGTCTCGGTTTTGTGTCTCATTTCATGCATTCATTGTATTTTTAGGGAGTCTTGCATAGTAAGTAGAGGTTAGTGAGTCTTAGGTAGGTCCTAGAGAGTCTTGGTGGTTTTTGGAGTCTTTTCAGGTGCATTTGGAGTCAAAAGGCGAGTTTTGGAGTTCACAACGACCAGCCATAGCGACCAGGAGGACTCGCTGCCATTACCTTGAAATGGGGTTCCGTAGCGACTGACGCATAGCGACCAGGAGGGGTCGCTGTGAAATCCATCCGTCGAAACCCAGGGATATCACAGCGACCACGCAGCGATCAGAAGCAGTCGCTGCGAACTCCCCACTCACAGCGACCTGTCACAGCGACCAGAAGCGGTCGCTACAGAACCATGGAGGAGATTCCCAGCAAAACCATAGCGACCACGTAGCGACCAAACGCGGTCGCTGTGGATTTCTGGGCAGCGAAGAAGCTCGCAGCGACCAGCCATAGCGACTGGAGCCAGTCGCTGCGAGCCCAGCGAACTCAACAAAAAAACGGGTCAAACCCGGTTTGTTCCGGGTGACCCGGATCCGATTTTAATCACCCTTTTAGTCTCTTAATCGAGATTAGAAGAGGTTTATCCAGTTTTATGTTCTAAAAACACAAGAAAAACTCCTTGAGAGATTTTGTAAGGGATTTGAAGAGCTTTAATCAATTGCACCAATTTGTTTCACCATCTCTCTCTTTCTCTCTATGTTTATTATTCCTTCCAAGAAAATTGCTGGGTTTAATATGGGTAGTGAGTAATCTTCTAGGGTTCTAGGATGAAGTAGATTAGGCGATTCTAGGGCGAATCGATGGTGTTAGGACTTAATAGATAATTGATTCATCCTTGTTTAGAGTGCTTAAGGCTAAATCAACCTTGATCTAGTTGGTTTAGATCATAGGGAATTTCTCGCCCGGAAGGTGTTCGATGAAATTCCCCAATGAATCTAATCAAGGGATTTACATTCTTAGCATGCGGAAGTAGTTGTCTAAGGTGTTGATTGACTAAGTAGTCTTGTTTTCAATGCATGTAGAATCCTATTTCACAAACGGAAGTTTGATCTTGACTTAGAATTTTACATAGGGATTAATGTGAGGAATTGTATTAGTCTACTTAACAAGTTGCATCCCATGAATCATTGTAGCATTGACACCATCGTGAAGCTCTAGATAGTCGAAATCGTACATTTCATCCCGGGATTCGTTTTTAGCATTCTTGATCATCTTAGTTATTTCATTTTACTTGTCTTCTTATTGCATTAAATTAGGTTGTTAGACAAAAAACCAAAACCTTATTGATTCACTTAGATTAGAACGTTTATGTTTTTCTAGTGCATTAATCTTAACCCTTTTGGATTGATATCTCAAGTGCTGCAATGACATGAGTACACTTGGGTAATTGAAGTGGGAATTATCCTGTATCATGTTTACGCATGGTGGTTCGGGAAGGCCCTTGCTATTGTTGTTTGTTTGTTTGCTGGTATTGCTTGATTGTTGTGTACTGAGTTGCTGTGTGTCATGCGACGGGAAGACCCATAGCTCACTCGTTTGGTAACATATACATTCCGGTAAGGATGTACTATGCTGCGTCATAAGGCCAGGTATGCTTGTGTAGTGTTAGTTAGGCGATGTATTCAACACCACCGGTTTGATCTCGGAGAATCCTTGGGTCGCTCCCTTGGCTGGGAATTGCACGACGATGCAATCGATTGATTTAAGTGTTTTCACTCAGTCAATTAATATTAAAGCTTACACTACCGCAATCATAACGGTTGTCAATGCAGTATTTTAGGATCGAATCCACAGAGACCAAAGGTACACTACAATTCTCACAATTATGAAATTAAGCTAAGACAAGAATATGGTTGGTTTGGAACGATGATAAAAGCAATGAAAACGATGTAAATTCAATAAAAGAAAAGCGTTAGGTCAAGGGTTTATTCTCAGGAATACATGGATCACGAATCAGACAACTATTCAGGGAACAATTAGACACAAGTTTCGAACTCAAACATGAATATTAACCAATCCACTTATGTGCTCATGGTTACTAAACCTAGCATCCTAATCCACTTCCGTGCTCATAGAATTCTAGATCAGCCTTAACGAGCAAGTTCAATATGTTCACGAATCGACCTAATACACTTCCGCGCTACTAGATAAATTCGCTCGCTTATGATTTTTCTAGCAACCTAATACACTTTCGCGCTCTTAAATTAAGCCCTAGTTCATGGACCTAGCGGTTAGCTCAAACCTAAGCATTAAACACAACAATAAGCGAAAACCACAAAAGATAAATCCCTATCTGTGTCTAATTTAATGATTCATGGATCCCCTTGAAACCCTAAACCTAACTAATGAACTACTCAGACATGGAAATAGAGAACAAGCAAAGAGATGAAGAAGACATAGTATAAATTAAGAGAGAAAAGGGTTTAGAATTCTTCTCAATAGATGCCAAGAATCTTCTCCAAAGCTTACAATGATCTCCAAAAGGAATAAACAATAAAAAGTGTTTGTAAAAGTTTTGGTATCAAACGGTGCCGTCAAAGAGGCTAAAAATATAGTATATATAGGTCTAGGTCGAATTAGGTCAAAATAGGGAGTTTCCAGAGCAAAAATAAGAAAAACAAAAATTTCCTTGCACCGACCGATGCACCTCCTTGCATCGACCGATGCACCTCCTTGCATCAGTCGATGGTTGTTTCTCTGGTCTGCTGCATTGATCGATGCACTCCTTGCATTGATCGATGCACTCCTTGCATCGATCGATTGGAGAATCTCTGGTTTGTTGCATCGATCGATGCACTCCTGAGTTTCTGGCTCTCGATCGATGATATACATGGTCGAAACAACTCAAAACTAAGGTACGGGTTGAAAAGCCTTAGGCCTTGGTTGAGAGGCAATGGGCACGGAAACAGTCTGGTCAGAAGTAGCTTGGTGCTACTTATGTTGGATCCGTCTCTGCCTTGCCCCTCGTAACGCCCTCGCCGGTTCCAATTTTATAAAGGAATTTAGGTCGGAGTTGGGGGTGTTACAAATGTTGGTATCAGAGCATGGTTCATGATCATGCTCACGAGAACGAGTTTTCAAAAATGTTTTCAAACGTTTTTCGAGTCAAAAGAGAGTCGCATTAACACCATTAGGAATCTGGTAGCCCGATGTTTTAGGAAAATATTAGGACTTACCTTTTTGTTTAGTGAATGCAGGATGTCGAGAGAAAGAGGACGGTACGAGAGAGATCCGGAGTGGATGCCTGGTTCGGAAGGAAGGCAAGGAAACCGATATCCGATGTACTATGGATCAGGAGGATCCAATTCGTGGGATGATTCGGACTCATCGAGTGATGGGTGTTCGAATTCATTAGTGGAGATCTATATCATCCATTCGGACACGTCGTTGTCGACTCAGAAATAGAGACGAACATAGCATTTTGGGAGTCAGTCCTAGCGGACGCCGAGATGTTCGACAGGCGTGACTTGGATTTAGACTTAGACATGGAGTCTATTCCACAAGTGCCGGCCGGTGAGGAAGGGATGATAGCCCAACCTTACAAAGAATACATGCTGGAACCGACCGCGTACTCCGATGTGGAGATATGGGAGCGGACGGGATCCGATATGATAGAGTTATCATTGGGCAACTCGAGAGCAAGGAGCGGGCCGAGCATGCCGATCACGTCTGGATCGGACATGTTAATATCGAGCGGATCGGAGTTTTCCGCGACAATCCCCATGCCATTCGTGCACCAGATGGAGTGCAGCTGGCAGTACGCACCGCAAGAGCCGTGGGAGAATCGGACGGATTACCACAACAACCCAATTCTACTAAGAGATATGAGATATGACCATGGAGGAGCCCATGACACAGAGCCACAAAGAAATCCAAGCATTGTTAGAAGAAGGAAGGAACCATGCCGAAGGAAACCAAGAAGAAGAAGACGCGGTAGTACCACAGGATGACTATCCCGTCGAGGGTCAAGACGAAAATGAAAAAGAGGGAACCAGACTTAGAACTAGAACGTTTGGTGACTTACTAGACCATGAGTTAAGACAAGAGATGGAGCGGGACGATGGATCAAGGTCGAATGATCTAATCGATAGCGCATGGCAACAAGAGGCGTGGAGGAGTACATTTGATTGGGTAGGACCACCGCCCAACGAGACATACGCCGAAGAGTTATGGGTCTTACGTCGAAACATCGCACACGAGGTGGATAGCGATGGTAGACCGTACTTTGGGATTGTGTTAGGTCCAACATTGGATCTAATACAGACAAGAGAAGAAGAAGAAAGAAGAGAGAACGACAAAGGAGGCGGGGAAGCGGACGACGAAGGAGGCGGGGAAGCGGACGACAAGTCACCACCGCCGGAGATAAACGAGCAAGCTAGAATGCCCGTGAGGCCGTACCATGGAAGGGTGCTGGCCATAAGAAGGAACATGAGTCCATCAAGATTGATGGGGCCGTGTGAACATTGTGGCTCAAGGAGCCATACCAGTTGGGCGTGTCACATCACGCCGTACGGAAGACGAACGTTGTCACCCATGGCAATGTGTTACACTTGCGGATTCGGAGTGAGCCTTCGGAACAACGAACCAGTGCGATCGAACACTCATAGCATTTCCTACTCGACATCCGATGAAGAAAGTGATTCGGACGAGACCGAAGGATCGGGAGGATCCGACGAGTCTAGCAAATCAGACGGGACCGAAGGATCGGGAGGATCCGGCGAATCGGTTTGGACAGACGCTTAGGTAGTAGTGTCTAGGTTAGGTAAACCCGTCAGCCGTGTACAGGGAGGTAAGTAAGGGTTCTAACCTTTCTGTGAGATAGTTAGTAGACGCATGGGAGCCGTGAAGGCTAGGGACGTGCGCAAGTAGTAGTGGTCGGTAGTCGGTGGGACAGAACCGGATCACGTGTGAAGGCATATGTGTAGTATGTGAAGTATTTTAACATATGTAAAATATGTAAAATATGTGAAGTATGCTTGAATCAAATGAGACTTTGCGAAAATCATGTATGGTTATATTATGTGAGGTAATATGAACCAATGATGGTTTTTGGACTGGCTACTTAAAAATCTTGAGCCGAGTCATCATTACTTTAAGTATGCCATGGATGGATTGTCGTAACGGACATGAGAATCCACCGGATTGAAAATTAGGAAAAAAAATTCAAAGCCACGTAAGGGGTCAAGAGAAGGGAGACTATTTATAGACGGAGAGAGAAGAGCAACTAGGAGGGTTCGGTGTGCCAGAAGAGACCGGGAGGGTCGACGAAGAGGAAGTGGGTCGGGAGGATCCGCTGAAGACGAAAGTGACCGAGGGGATCAAAGGGCTAGTACAGCGAGAGATTATTAAATCCGTGAAAACGAAGAAGAATAATCGAACACGAAGGTGGAGACTAAGAAGAGTCAACCACAGTTCGGACGGTGACAAGTCAATGTAGACTAGTCGACCGAGAGATAGGCAGGAGGCCAATCGGAACGTTTACCGGGATGATGATGATGACGATGCTAGAAGGCCAAGGAGAACGACATCATCACAAGGAGAAGCAGACTGTGATGGTCAAGCTGGGGTAAACAGAATGGTAGGAGGCAAAGGCCTTACCAAAGAAAACAAGGGAAGGAATGGGAAGAGACCCCAAAATGGGGAGGACTTTCCAAAGAAGAGGAGATACAAAAGTTGGTACCAAATTAGTATACAAAGGGTGGTATCGGAAAAATGCAACAGCGTGAAATGGAAAGGTGGAAGAGAATAACCTCAAGAAAGGCGAAGCAATGGAGACGATCAAGGAAGAAACAGAATACTTCAAAGCAAGTTCAAGGAGAGAAGTTGGTATCACATGAGTGTAGATACCAAGATTCAGAAGGAGAATTCGGGACATTGAAGAAAAATTCGGAAAGACGGAGTGGAGGTTCAAGGAGAATTCGGGACGAATTCTAATGAGGAGGGGTGGATGTGATAACCCGTCCGAAGAAGAAAATTTTGGTCGATGGTCGATGGTCGAAGGAAAAATCAAAGTCGAAGAAACGACTAGAGGAAGGTGTTTTCCAAAGGAACATACCAAAAGAAAAACTTTCGTCGAGCCAGAATTTGGATAACTCGAACATAAAATGAGTTGTCCAAACGAAACCATTCCACTACAAGAAAACATGCATTTTGCAACGATTTTTTGCGACGATTTCATTTCGTCGCAAATCAACATCGTTATTGCGACGATTTTACGACGATTTTTTATATCGTCGTAAAATCGTCGCAATATTGGGACGAAATGTTTCGTCGTAAACTCGTTGTTAAGTTCGGTCCGATTACCGACGATTTTACGACGATTTTTGGAATCGTCGTAAAATCGTTGGTAATTACCGACGAATTCACGACGANTGAGTTGTCCAAACGAAACCATTCTAGCCGCCAAAATCTAGTTTTGCCGAGAAGACTCGGTTTTAGCCGAGAGGAAGGATTTCTTGCCGAGAGGGCACGGTTTTAGCCGCGAGAAGCAAACTTCTTGCCGAGAGAGAAGAAATTCTAGCTGGGAGAAAAATAAAAACGGCCACGACAAAATCAATGTGACCCAAATGCGACTTCGGTCACACGATGGGCAAAAAGATGAAGAAAAGACGTAGACTTGGGAATGAGTCGATTTTTGCTGAACTTAGCAAAAATTGGTCGAGCGGCCATAGGAGATCCGAATCAAGGCGAGTGGTCAGAAGGACCCATGATCAACTAAAGAAGGTCATTTTTCGGAGAAAACCCGCAAAAGAAGAGAATTTTGCCAGACGGCAACAGGCGGCCGGTATCGCGGCAAGTGGCTTAGCGAGAGCCACATGACCGGTCAAAAAGCCTAAAGGCTAGCGATGGGCGCGTGTCACGCTAGGGATGAGCGACGATGGTCTTGTCGCCTACGAAGGGGACCAAGCCGCCTTTGGTTGAGTTTGGTCTTGTGATTTGAAAGGGGTGAAGTGACTTGTAGTCTAAGGTTAGATGCGACCTATTCTAGCCTAGGCAAGTCAAGGAGACACGAAAGGAAGGTGTTGGTTGAAAGCTTAGCAAAAGCTTAGACCTATGGTCAAAGGCTACGGTTTTAGCCTACCTACGCGAAGTGATGGTTTTATTCTCGGTCAAAAGAAGAAACTTGGAGAGGAAGGACTTTGACTAGTCGTGGCGCAACTGGCACCACAACCGACCTCCCACGCTTATAAATACCCCTTAAGACCCAAGGTAAGCTCACACTACTCTAAAGAACTTAGAAAAATTTAGAGAGAAGCGAGAGAGTTGAGTTAGAGAGAGAAAGTGATCGGAAGAGAGACCTCGGCTTAATTCACGCGGATTAAAACCGAGTAAGAGCTTGGCTTTGATAGGAGTGATCCATAAGCTTTAAGTCTATCCGTCAAAGTTTAAAAACTCAAGGTGAACTTCGGTAGCATAGGTTTATGCTTTCGTTCTTACAAGGACAAGGTGCGAGTGGACCACGCGTGTTGGCTTCGCCAAGTGTTCTTGATCTATGACCTAGGGAGAGGTTCATTTTGCGTGATCACATAGGTGTTGCTAGGGTGAAAATCTATGAGTTAAACTTGGGTGTTAGTTGAATTCGTGTGCTTAAGACGGGAGGTCTACGCACGACGAAAAGCAACATAAATAACACAGAGCTAAGTAAGAATTAAGGGGGAACCTCTTGCCTATGTTTACGCATGGTGGTTCAGGAAGGCCCTTGCTATTGCTGTTTGTTTGTTTGCTGGTATTGCTTGATTATTGTGTGCTGAGTTGCTGGGTGTCATGCGACGGGAAGACCCATAGCTCACTCGTTTGGTAACATATACATTCCGGTAAGGATGTACTATGTTGCGTCATAAGGCCAGGTAGGCTTGTGTAGTGTTAGTTAGGAGATGTATTCAACACCACCGGTTTGATCTCGGAGAGTCCTTGGTCTCTCCCTTGGCTGGGAATTGCACGACGGTGCAATCGATCGAGAGCCAGAAAAGGCTAAGATCGAGTGTGGCAATCTACGATCATGTGTGGTGACTGGATAGAAGTGCCACGGTGGGGTGGTTATTTGATTCATCAAGATTTGGGGCGTGTCTTCATTGTTCAGGCTTCCGCTGTACATACTGTGATGGTGTGTGGTTAGGTGCTCGCTTGCTAAGTTATGTAAACTGGCTTGCTGGTTAGGTCTGTTAATGGAACACTGTTTTACTAGGTTGGCTAGTGTAGTGCCTTCCTCGTAGCTTGTTAGGCATTGGATATCTGGGGTAGGATAGTTGGTTGGGAACTAACGTGCAGGGTAGGGGTCCTAAGCTTACTGAGTATTCATTAGGAGTACTCATGCTAAATTTTGTCTCGCAGGTAACCGTAGAACTTGGTAGAGGATGGCATCGGGCACTAGGCCAACCAGAGTAAATTTCGGTGTTAGTGGAAAGAACCTTGCGTGTTTGCTAGACGGTTTTAAGGAAAGATGCATCACCTTTTGTAAAGTCGTTTTAAAGTAAATAAAGATGTATTTCAGGCTTAAAACCTCGGTTCTTACGATGCTCGGCCTAGTCCGGGTCGAAACAACTCGAGACTAAGGTACATGTTGAAAAGTCTTAGGCCTTGGTCGAGAGGCAATGGGCACGGAAACGGTATGGTCAGAAGTAGCTTGGTGCTGCTTAGGTTGGATCCGTCTCCGCATTGCCCCATGTAACGCCTTCGCCGGTTCCGATTTTATAAAGGAATTTAGGTCGGAGTCGGGGGTGTTACAATAACCCGATTTGATTATATTCATGGTTTTCGAATCTATACAACTAAAAATTTTAAATGATCCCTCCATTATAGCTAAATAACAACCCGATCTGAATTAGATATATGAATTATGAATTTTAAAAATTTAACTTTGTATACGATAATGTTGCTATGCGATAATGTTGCTATGTTTATATTGCTATTGCTTAGAAATATTTGAAATCAAAACCTTATTTGTTATTTTTATGCTATATTATATGTTGCTAATCATGTATCGAATGTAATTAGATTTTGCATTGTTATTAATATGAAATCCTCTAAATTGTAAATGTCTTTTTTTTTTTAATGACGATATGATTTTTTTTACATAATGACATTCAAAAAATAGGAGGAAATGCTAAATTTTATTTACGAAATTTACGAAAAAAGGAAGCAAAGATAGATTCGGAAATGCTAAATGCTAATTTACGAAAAAGGATATTGCTTACGAAAAATAGATTAGGAAATGCTAAATGCTAAATTTTAGGAAATAATTGTGTTTGGATACAAAAATAGTAGAATCGTAAAACAAATTAATTAATAAATTTGTTAAATGCTGAGAAAAATTGTAGAGATGCCACCCGAGCAAAGTCACCCTAAACTCTTCATGTTTAATATATAGAGGATTTTGTATTCTAATATATATCCCAAAGCTATTATTTCTTATTCTAATATTTCTTAATATCGTAAGAGAATTAAAAATGAAAGATGGTTAAGAAAAAATCTAAAATATAATTATATATCAATTATTTTGTAATAATTTTTTTTGTCAACTACATCAATACCTAAAACGGTATTTTTTTTTTTGTATAGGTATAAGATTTCTATGATACACGTCATAATTAAATGATTAAACGATATTGAGTTTATTATAAATATCAACCGAAATGAAAGAAAACAAAATGATATAATAAAATAAGACTTGTGGTCCGAATTTTAACCATGGAAAACTGTATTAATACACTTAATGTTTTAGTTAATAAAAGCAAAGAAAGAGCTGGGTGGATATAAAATTGGTAAAATAGATAAATCAAGAGTAGCTAAATAGAATGGTGCCAATTCAACAACCACAGATTACTGCAACAGATCTACCCCTTTCTACCTTTAAAAGCATGTCATCCCTCTTACTTCACTCCTTCCTTTAAAGTTTTTAAGTTAAGATCCAATTTCTTCTACGTTTTAAAAGAAAAGTTATTTGTGATTTAATTTCACTTTAAAAAATACATTTAAAGAGGTAAATTACTTTTGTTATAATAATTTCTTTTACTTAATAATCTCTTTTTTCTATTTGTTTTTCACTTTAGTAATTATTAATTGTGTAACGCTCCGACCGCCACCGTTCGTGGACCCCACGTCTTCTCTCGGCATGTGGGCCCCACTCTCGTCCTGCGGCCGGTGCGCTAGTCCGGAAGGCTAGCAAGTCTTGTTTACTGACCTTACAAATCACCACGTGATCTTTCTCCATGTTTTGTCCTCATTTGCACGGTACCGCGAATCACTTTCCGGTAGATCATCCATCATTAAATTGCTCCAGCTCAAGCACCCTTAACTTTGAAGTTCTTTCTGGACAAATGGTCGAAAAGATAATTGCATTTTGGTGACATAGCTAGCCAAATCAATTCTTTTAAGTCTCTCCGCATGCACTATCATCTACCAGAAATCGAGATGTTACAAATTATTACAATACAAAGTCTACCCGCAAGACCTTGTATTTCACTTTAGTTTATTGCATATACTATACAATATTGAATATTTAAAATAACTTATCTTTTATATTATGACATGTGTTCATTTTTTTGTTAAAATATTAAGTTTATTGAATCAACAAAAAGAATAGATATTTACAAATGTTTATTTAAAATAATATACTGTGATTCTAAGTATGTTCGCTAACAAATGCAGAAAGACAGTGGAAATGAACTTACTAAACTCACCATTACGTATAATATGTTTACGTGTAGAATTTTTATTTATTTTAAAGACAAATTGATTCCAAAGAATCCAAAGAAGAGAATAATATAAATATAGGTAGACCACGAAAAGTATGGACTTTTTCGGTGATTTAAAAAACGAACAAGAACGAAAGCGTCTCGAAAGACAAAACTGACCATACAAAACACAAATTAATCATTGGTGTGAGTAGTAATTATTCTAGAAACAATTTAAATGACTTGAACGCAAATGAATAAAATTGAATTAAATTGTAGAAAAATAAGAATAAATAACCTCTTCTAAACCAAAACCATCGAAAAAATATGTAAACCCTCTTTATGAGAAATTTTCAACAAAAAATATTGAAATTTTCAATAACTAAGCTTTCATAAATCGAATATGAGAAATTTCATTTTTTAGCCTAAAAGTATAAAATTGTTAAGATAGAAATCACTATCTGAAAAAAAAACTTCGAGGAGACTAATTAGTATTGATGTTATATATCCTCAATTCGTGGTTATGAACTGTTAGATTATTAGAGCATCTGGATTTCTGAAATAGTATAGTTTTGAGCAGAAAAAGAACTTTCAAGAACCATTTGAGAAACCCTCAAATTGAAGTATATTAAAAAAATATTAGTATTTTATTTGAGAAACCCTTCATAGATCTCTCATCAATGGAAGTGTTCTTAAACCCTTCATAGATTTCTCAATTTTTAATTCTTTATATATGATAACTGTTTTGAGGAATGGACGGTTGTTACCATTTGAAACCAATAGTAATTGATGTTTGCCTCCTTAAAGATACCTTAATTATTACAGGTATAAAGATATATGATCCCTTTTTTTTATGTCGCCAAGACAAATAAAAAACGAGTAATAAAACTTAAGCCTTTCAACATCTATATGCAAAAATAGATGTAGGTATATAAAGAATTAGGTAGATGCTTATATTAACAAAAATACCATCCACCTATTTTTGCAAAAAAAAAAAAAAAACTAAACCATGTTCATTAAGTAGTATTCCTCTTTAATATAAGCAAGAGCTTTCTAAGGACAAGTCACCAAACTCAAAGAAGAAGACAAAAGTAATAAGAGAAAACAGATCTGTCTTTGTTCAAAAAAAAAAAAAAAAACAGATCTGTCTCTCAATCTTCAAAAGTACAAGAAGAAAAAGAAAAGAGCGATGGTTCTTAGAAGCTCAATCTCCAACACAAGAAAATTCTTCCAAAAAACTATCGACAACTTCAAATCATTCTTCTCCAACAATGGCACCTATCACAAACTACCCAAAACACCTAACAATACCTCCATCAACAATCATCATCATCATCGTCATTATCCAACCCCCAACATCGTCACATCATCATCATCCATACAAAAGCAGTTTCAACCTAAACCCAGAGACTATAAGACCAAAAACAGAGCTTTGACACAACAACCGAGAAGAGGAGACAGAGACGAGACACTCTTTTCCAAACCAAAGGTTGAGATTGTTCGTCGAAAGCTGGAGGAGATGGAGAAGATGATGAATGATGATATAATAAACGATGAGGAACATGTCTCAGATGTTAGAGAGTTTCTGTATTGCTACTCTCGTCTTCGTTGTGCTGCTTACCTCGATGTGGTTGAGCAGTTTTTCATTGAGGTCTACTCTGATTTCTTTAGCCCTCAGCCTCTCGAGCATACCAGAGTGGCCGTTCGACCACTGCACCCTACGGTAGTTGGAGTTAGATCCTACGGTGGCCAGAAATATTGATGTAAAAGTTCGATACGATGATCTATCTCCTATAATTGTCTCTATTTTTTTTTGTTGTCTATATATTTTTGTTAACTTCGTGATCGTATTTTCTTTTGTGTGGCTGTATTTTAGTTGCTTTTATTTTGCTAATGAATTTTACAAATAAACTTATTTTTCCGTCAACAATTAATATTGAGTAAATTCTTCTTCATTGTGGGGACGAAAATCCCGGCACAATAAACCAGACCCAATAAGCAAGATGTAAAAGGACCGGAGTAGTGAAAGATAAATACAAAGTAAAGAGCTAGATTGAAGGACACGCCGGAATAACTTACGGTCAAAGGAGAATAAATGCTAATTTACCAGTCAACCCAGCAGTAACCAAAGACTTATTCATACCGGTGATTTAAGGCGTATGAGCGTAACGACCGACTCCACTTAATTAAATGCCATCTATGACGAATCAAACGGAATAAATGACAACGTTAAACACGAACTCGGAGTATAAAAGCAAGAGCAAGGGCAAAGAGCAAGAAAACATTTTCCACTCAGAATTAACACTACGCTCAAACACTTATCAATTATTTGTTCTTGGTCTTTTGTAAACGCTCTCGAGGACGAAATATTAAACTCATTTACTCGCGCATTTGGTGTCTATAAAACCACCTTTGATCCATTCAGCTCACCCGAGCAATAATCTTTATGTTTATTGCTCTGATACACATAGTTTTAACCCTATTTATTTTACTGCAAGTGCACAACAAAACAAAGTAGTATTCTAGGGATCGAATCCACATAAACCAAGTGAAACACAAGTAGAATGCAAAAGTAAAGTAAAGCTAAGACGAATGAGAGTTGTTTGTGGTGGTAATTGATATTATCATATTTTACTCGTTTTAGCATGCATTTATCTTAATGTTTCGAGTCGCATGCATGTGTTTTTCATAGTTTTCTTAGTGTTTTGGTCTAAATTAGTGTTTAGGGTGTTGCATTAGGTCCTAGAGAGTTTTGCATACATTTGGAGTGTTTTCTAGGTGTTTGGAGGCAATTTGGGGATATTTGGAGAAATGGACCAAAGTAGGATGCAAGGGTCATCCGAGACACCGGAAAGTTGTGGCTGGACGAAGGCCTTCCGATCTGAATATGCTTCAACGATCTTCATAGAAGTTGTATAAGAGTGAGTTAGCTTGCCAGAGGAGTTGGAATCAGGTCATTCGGATGTCAGGTTCAGGAGTTATGGCCGATTTACTAAGTGTATGTCCATCTGTGCCGACCCATTTCCAAGCGGTACAAATGGTCGGCATGACACCAGGGATCTGTACCAGTACCAACCGACTCCCGTGCGGCACACTCCGACTGGTATGACACCAGGTACTTGTGCCAACCCACTGTACCGACCCAGGACTGGTCGGTACAGAGCCCTTATGTGACCACGACCTAGATTTGATCGGGTCAATACCCGGTTTGTCCCGGGTTGACCCGGTTTGCCCAAGACCTCTTTAAATACTCTAAAACCTAATTTTCTTGTTAAGTCTTTTTCTCCCAAGAGTTGGGATCGACCCAAACTCTCTTGTTAAGTCTTGTGTTCTTCATGTTCTATAGAATTTAGACTTTTTGTTAGATTATGGATGCCTTGATGGTTAGATGGTGATGATTTAAGTTGATCCTTGTAAGATCCTTCGCATAGGTTAGCTCTTAATGCTAGATTTAGATTGAGAGATCAAATATAGAACTAAGGCATTTCACGCCTGAGAGGTGTTCGATGAAATGCTTGACCAAGCCTTTTGTGAGCTTTTCACATCCTTGCCAATGAGAGTTGATGTCAAGGGTGATTAGTGAACTAATTGGGATTGTTTATTAATGTTCATTGATTATCTAATTGCAAACGAGAGTTTATGTCAATTAGGTGATTAGTGAGGTGATTAGTGCCATGAGAATGAATTAGTCATATTTATGAATCACACGTTCTAGGATAGTGTTTAATGCAATATTTGTCATCATTATTTGATGGGTTTTCTGCAAATAAACCCTTCAAGTATATTTTTTTTGCAATTCTACCCTTCACTTGCAAAAAGTGCAGGTCAACCCTACCAAATCCGATTTAACCCGCTATATAACCCTTGGCGTTAACCTCCGTTATATCGATCACGGAGATTAAAACGCTGCGTTTTGGGATTGTATTTGTCTTCCAAAATCTATGTTGTTTTAGGGAAATAACACATGTAAATCATTTTTCGAATTAAGTTTTTTTTTAAACTTGTCTAAAAATTAGGTTTAATGTGCTTATATAGGAAAATGGGGCGAACCGGGTCAATCTGGGACAATCCGGGTTTGACCCGGTTATTTTCTGATTTCAGGTGATCTGCAACAGCCTCGGTAAACCGCTACAACACAACCTTTGTTCATGTATGAAATAGATAGAAGATTTAGGCTAAGTTTCCTCTTAACCCTATTCTCTCTTGGAGATTAAAGTTTGTTGATTTCTTATTGAATAAAAAAGACCTATATATAGGCCACGCTACAAACCAATTGTCCTAAATTATAA
The DNA here is from genome assembly GCA_002933915.1 of Eutrema heterophyllum. Taxonomy (NCBI): domain Eukaryota; kingdom Viridiplantae; phylum Streptophyta; class Magnoliopsida; order Brassicales; family Brassicaceae; genus Eutrema; species Eutrema heterophyllum. The sequence goes on from PKMM01000785.1 coordinate 762,444, forward strand.
AGGGAAAAGATCCTAAAACTTTAAAACCAAAAAAGAAAAACACTCTAACGTAAAAAGGGAAAATACCAAAAATACCAAAAAGGAAAACTCCAAATAAGTTATAAAGGAAAACTCCAAAACTCTTTAACTAAATACCCTAACCATAGTCTTGTATCATTATTCCCCTCTTCAACTCGGAGCATGTCCTCAAGCTCCAATTCTCATTATCCTTCAATCGAAAGATACTTTCAGCTGATGGTAACCATCATGGCATTCTTGATTCAAAGGACATGGTAAAGAGATGCAGCAGTTGCTGGTGGGTCAGAATGGAACGATAATCCATGGCTGCCCGACGCACAATATCTTCCTCCTTAGCTACGCAACAATCATCTTTGGTGGAAAATGTCCCTTTTAGTTCTCCGCTCACCGCTTCCACTAGATATCTAGATTCCACGACATAAACAATAGTTGGTGCCACCGATACTTCAGGGTTTAGAGGCTTTGGTTGCTTCAGCTCAGGCCCCGATACTGCAGTTTCTAACACCAAAGTGTGGTTAGGCTGCTTCGAAACTACAAGCAATGATAGGTTTTCCTTTGACGTTATCATTGCTTGAGAAGTCTCTGTCTCTGACGTAGCTTGTTGTTTTGTCGTCTTCTCTTGCTCCATATTCGCTTGGATGTTCCGCAATTCTCAAGCATCTCATCGAACCGTGCTGTTATGAAATTGCATAGGGACTTCATGGAATCGGAATCACCACCACTACAACAAAACAGCCAATTTCCAACGAAAATTTACGACGATTTTAAATTGATGTAAATTTACATCGAACTTACGACGGAATTACGACGAATTATGTATTTGTTGTAAATTCGTCGTAAATAGTTGTCGTCGTAATATCATTGTAATTTGATGACGACATTACGACGATTATACGACGATTTTGAAATTCGTTGTAATATCGATTGTTGGTGGTGAGTTTAGCACTCCCCGGTTTAGCCCGGTTTGAACCGAGACCGGCCCAGTTAATCCCGGTTGACGACGGTTCGAACCCAGAAGGAAATACCACGAAACGGTCGCCGACCTCTGAACTTGAAAGAATGGTCCACGAGAGACTATTAACCGATAAGTTTGGCAAGAATCCGAATGAATGCCGAACTTGAATCTAGATCGGCGAATCACGCCCCGATCGACGACGGTTCAAGATCGGTAAAAAGAGTCCAAAACGACTAACCATCGAGCTCGGTGAAGGCCGAACTCAAATCCTTATCTCGAACCGAGATCGGTCTAGTTGATCCCGATCGACGACGGTTCGAGATCGGTAAAGAAAAAGACATCGTGATACTACCGACCTGCGATATGCCGAGCTCGTAGGTATCGACCTGTCGTAATCAGGACCCACTTCCGGGATTCGCGGAACTTTACGGAAAACACGAAAATGGAAGATTAATTAGTTTTCTAATCCGGGATTCGCGGAGCTTTTCCCGGATTCGGGGAACTTGTCGAAGCCGCCGAGGAGGCTTATAAATAACGAAGTCCCGATTACATTGAGGAGGGGAAAGAAAAAGAGAGAAAAATACATTTTAGAGAGAGAAAGTGAGAGCTCGAAATCCGATCTCGACCTCACTATTGCTTACGAATATTTTTGTAAACTCCGACGAGTTCGATTTAATAAAAACGAGATACCGATCGATCTTTCAACTCTTTTTATCTTTGTGTGATCTCTACGATCAACAATTGGCGCTAGAGGGAGGCGGGGGGTCTCTGACCTTGAGGTTAACAATCGACCTCCGAGTCTCTTTCGATAAAGCCCGACGATGACAGAAGCTACGACAACCCCGATACTCGATGGCAGCGGTTCCACGCTTGGCGATAACGGTACCCAAAACAACGGACTCGACAATCTCAATCCTGGAAACCGCGCTCAGACGGACAACAACGATCATCCATCACTTATTCCGCCAGGCACCGCTAGTGCGACCCAGGCACCAGTCGACCAAACCACTCTCTTGATGGCCTTAACAACACAACTCGCCGAACTCGCGAAAAAGAACGATGAACGACTCAACTCTCTATTCGCCAACTAGACGGAACTTCGAGACCAGGTCGGCGAACTCAGACAGAGCCCATCATCCTTCCGACCCAACGAAGTAACACCTCCTCTTCGCCGAAGCCTTATCACCGAACTAAATCGAAATCAGAGCACACCAGCTCGATTTCCCGCATTAAGATCTGCCCATAGCCCGGAAACACATATCACCGATCAGTCATCTCTGGATCAAGAGTTCGAGAACGTCAGAGCCCAACTTCAAGACATGAAATCCAAGTTCCACAAAGCTACCAATTAGGCACCCGAGATTGACCGCGTTATTCAAGAAACCCAAAAAACACCATTCACGCATCGGATCATCGACATACCAATCCGGCGATTAGAAAAGATCAAAATCACACCGTACGATGGGCATACCGACCCTCGCCACTTCATGACCTCGTTCGGCATCATGATGAACCGCTTTCGATTTGACACTAAGGAGGAAAAAGATGCCGCAACTTGCCAACTCTTCGTGGAGAACCTCAACGGAACCGCGCTCGACTGGTTCTCACAACTAAATGCGCACTCGGTCAACAATTATACCGAACTGTCTACCAAGTTTCTCAAGCGCTTTACCATGTTCATCAAACAAAAAACTCGGAACGCCGACCTATGGGCCCTCGAGCAGAATAGCAATGAACCGTTGCGTGATTTTATGAACAGATACAAAGCAATAGTGTCTAACTGCACCATCGACGATGAAGCCGCGATCGAAGCCCTTTACAAGGCGACCTGGTATAAATCGGATTTTCACAAGGAGATCAAGCGCAACTGGCCGAACACTCTAGAGGACATCTTACACAAATCGCACGTCTACATCCTCGAACAAGAAGAAACAGCCGCAAAGGATAAGCAGTACGCTCTTTCGAAGCAGGTTGCACCCAGAGACAAGCCAAAAGAGGAGTATCGCGAGAACCGACCCCACTACGAAAGACGAACTACGACCCAACAAGTCAGTACTATTAAGCCACAACAACATTGGAATACATGGGTTCGGCCCCAGCTACCGAACGAGCCAACTTCAAGCGAAGAACCGTCCAATTTCACAACAGAGAAGGTCACAGCACCGAAGAATGCCGACACCTCAACGATTTCCTCTTGTTGAAGTACAAAAAGGGTGAAGTCCCGGTCGGGGCAGCATTCCAGCTTGGCAGCAGATTTCGCCGAAATGAAAATAATGAAAGTCGTCGGCCGAACGCCGCCGGAAGTTCTGGACAAAGAATTAACACGGAGCAACCAAAACGAGATCGTGAGGGCCAACCCGAAAATCAGAACATCCCGCAAGTCCAGAAGCGCATTAACATGATCATGGGAGCCCTTGAGTCTTGCAATTACTCAGTCCGGGCGATCAAAGAGCACAACAGAGAAGTAATTGCGGCGCGACGGCAAAACCGAGTTGTAGAAGGCGGGGTATCGGTAACCTTCTCTGAGGCCGATACGGAAGGTCTCCACATGCCACATAACGACGCTCTAGTCGTTAACTTGCTTATCGGAGACGTTGCTGTCGGGAGAATCCTTATCGACAATGGCAGCTCGGTATACGTGATATTCAGACAGACATTGAGAGACATGGATTTCCCGGACTCCGACATTAAAGAAAACATTGAACCTCTCACTGGGTTCACAGGCGAACAGACCATGACCGCGGGAACTGTCAAAATACCGATCTACGTCGGCAGACTTGTAAGAGTGGTCAAATTTTTGGTCTTCGACAGGCCGGCGATCTACAATGTCATCCTCGGGACACCTTGGATCCACACGATGAAGGCCGTTGTCTCGACCTACCATCAATGCGTGAAATTCCCAACACCATCCGGAGTCTTCACCCTCAAGGGCGATCAGATAATGTCCCGAACATGCTATATCAACGAATGCAAACTTAGGACGGCAGCCCGAACATGCGTCATCGACACGAACAGAACTTCGGCAAATCCATTAGATCGAAAGATGGATCCCGACTTGCCCAGGCGCGAGACAATCGTTCAGGTCAGTATCGACGAGCGCAATCCCGAAAGATGCGTTGGTATCGGAGCCGAATTGGATGAAGAATTCAAAAGTGATCTGATCCGTTTCCTCAAAAGGAACGTCTCGACATTCGCCTGGACAATGGCGGATATGACCGGGATCAACCCAAAAATCGCGTGTCATGAGCTCGGCATTGACACTACCTTCAAACCGATCAAGCAGAAAAGACGTAAGCTCGGCCCAGAAAAGGCCATCTCAACACGTGTTTCGATATACTCAACGAATACGGTATGAAACTTAATCCGAACAAGTGTACGTTCGGGGTGACCTCTGGAGAGTTTCTCGGCTATATCGTGACTCAGAGGGGAATCGACGCCAACCCCAAGCAAATCTCGGCGATCATAGACCTGCCATCCCCAACAACTAAACGAGAAGTTCAGCGGTTGACTGGCCGTATCGCCGCGCTTAACCGATTCATCTCCCGATCAATATCAATGTACAATTACGACGGATTTACGAATAATTTGACTTTCGTATATTACGTTGTAAAGTCGATGTAATTTTACATCGATATTACAACGATTATAATTCTATGTAAATTAATGACGATTTGACGTCGATTGTTTCCTGTTAGGTAGAACACGTTTTTAATAGGTTCACCTAATCAATTTACATCAAAAATATACGTCGTAAATCCGATGCAAATCCGTTGTAATTCTGTTGGTAATTCTGAAAAATTTCTATAAATACATTCTTACGTCAAAACGAAAATTTCAAAAAAAAAAACAAACACTAATAAAAATAAAACACTCTATAAAATATTTTTTATAAAATGTCTATATACGATCTACGGAGATGGATGTATACGTAAAAGGATTTGGAGGGAGCGTTGACGAAAGAATTCAAAGAGGAGCTTGAAATATTCATGTATCAGGCCGGAAATATGCAAACAACCCTAGAAAGCGGTAAGATGTTTTGTCCTTGTCGTAAATGCAAGAATACGAGATATCTTTTTATTGAGACGGTGTGGAAGCATTTACTAAATAGAGAGTTTATGCCGCAATATTATGTTTGGTATCAACATGGAGAGGGTTTTGAAAGGAATCAAGCTGATCGTAATAGTAATTATCAAGGTCGTGTAGATTTTGATGAATCAAATGATCAGGGTACTAGTAGTTATCATCATCATGGTCAACATGATCAGGGTCAAGATCATGATAGGATGCATGACATGGTTACCGATGCATTTCATGAAACAAATGCTGATAATAGTGTGAGGAAACCAACGTAGATGCGAAACAATTTTATGATATGCTAGACGCTGCAAATCAGCCACTTTAAGATAGATGTAGAGAAGGTCAGTCTAAATTGTCGTTAGTAGCTATGATGATGACAATTAAAACTGATCATAACTTAGCTGAGGTTTGCATGGATGATTGTGCTGATCTTATTAAAGAGTATTTGCCAGAGGATAATTTAGCTGCCGAAACATACTATGAGATACAGAAGTTGGTGTTTAGTCTTGGGTTGCCTTTTGAGATGATAGATGTATGTGTTGACAATTGTATGCTTTTTTGGAAAGATGACGATAAGCTGCAGGAATGTCGATTTTGCCAAAAAACCGAGATTTGGCCGCAAACTTCTGGGTGTAGTAAGATATCGTACCAACGGATGTGGTATCTTCCTATAACTGATAGGTTGAAACAATTTTATCAATCTGAAATGACAGCTGCATCGATGAGGTGGCATGCAGAACATTCACAGAGAGAAGGAGAAGTGACTCACCCGTCAGATGCAAAAGCTTGGAAACACTTTAACATGGTACACCTAGACTTTGCTAAATCTAAGCGAAATGTGTATCTTGGTCTTTGCACTGATGGATTTAGTCCATTCGGTATGTCTGGTAGGCAATATTCTTTGTGACCAGTTATCGTAACGCGTTATAACCTTCCCCCAGATATGTGCATGCAAAGAGAATTTATATTCTTGAATATTTTAGTCCCTGGTCCCAATCATCTAAAGAGGTCCCTTGATGTGTTTTTGCAGCCTCTCATAAATGAGTTGAAACAGTTGTGGTATACATGAGTTCGTACATATGACTGTTCGAGGAAAAACAAATTTACGATGCGTGCGGTGCTTATGTTGACAATAAGCGACTTCCCTGCATACGGAATGCTATCAGGTTGGACAACGCATGAGAGGTTATCTTGTCCTTATTGCCTCGATCGGACATATGCGTTTCAGCTGAAACATGGTCGAAAAACATGCTGGTTTGACTGTCACCGCAGGTTTCTACCAATCAATCATCCATATCAGAGAAACAAGCGGCTATTTAGAAAAACAAATCGTGCGTGTCCCCCCACCAGTGTATCTATCAGGAGAAGATCTAGAAGCGCAAATAGATCATTTTGGGGGACTAGAAACGGTGAATCGTGGGGGAAATTTGCACACGCCGGCTAATATGCTTGATGGATACGGGGTCAATCACAATAGGCACAAGAAAAACATTTTTTGGGAACTTCTGTACTAGAAAGATCATCTGTTGAGACACAATCTTGATGTCATGCACATTGAAAAAAACGTTTTTGATAACATCATGCATACATAAATGAGTTGCACATAATGAGCAATGGGAAATCACCAGTTCCTATATTTTGGTTGGGTGCAGAAGAAAAGGCATCGTTGTTCAATTGGGTTTCATCTGACGTGAAGTTTATTGATGGCTACGTATCCAATCCTGCTAAATCTGTTGAGAAAGGACAAAAGTTTTCAGAGATGAAGAGCCATTACTGCCACATGTTTATGCAACGATTACTTCCTTTCGCATTTGCCGAACTCCTTCCAGGAAATGTTCATGAAGCAATTGGAGGTAAAATACATTGTATCATCACATATAAAATTGTTGATATTATAATTATATATATGTTCAAATATTACAATATATAATTTTGATTGTGCAGGCATCAGAGCGTTTTTCCGGGATCTTAGTACACGGACGTTGTCAGAAGATGTAATTGCACAGCTGGTTGCTAATATTCCAATATTGTTGTGCAATTTGGAGAAGATATTCCCCCGGCGTTTTTTGATGTTATGGAACATCTTCCCATTCATCTCCCTCATGAAGCAGAACTAGGCGGACATGTTCAGTTTATGTGGATGTACCCATTCGAGCGCTTTATGAAACATTTAAAGGGAAAGGCAAAAAATCTAGCAAGGGTTGAAGGATCAATTGTTGCAGGAAGTATGACAGAAAAAACTTTACACTTCACTTTATACTATTTCGCTACAAAAGTCCGCACACGTAAATGGGCTCCCCGACGATATGATGATGGTGGTGTGGGAAGAACTTTTGCAGTAGAGGGTGTCTCAGACATCTTCTCACCAACCGGTCGTCTTAGTGGAAAATTGAAGAAAGTTTGGTGGTCTTATAAGAATGATAGGCACAGCGCACATACATACATCCTCCTAAACTGCGAGGAAGTGAGTCTTTACGAGAGGTACGTAACGTACCTATTTAATTATCCACTAATTAATAATCAATTATATATAGTTCATTATATATTAATTGTAATGTATTTTGCAGCTTATTTGTTACCAAAGTGCGAGAATGCATTAAAGACGTTTCAGATGATGAAATAAACGATCGTAAAGATCGTCACTTTGCTAAGTGGTTGAAGACGCAAGTAAGTAATATATATTGTTATAAATATTTCATTTAAATAGATCGATACTCGATCTAACATGCACACTTATCGATATGCCTTTTATAGGTGGATCATGGCGACCCCGCATATCCAATATGGTTTCATGAGTTAGTCCAAGGCCCCCTCGGGAAGATAACGACTGCACCCATGTATTTCACCCGTGGTTATGTGTTTCATACATACAAGTACGGCGTTCGTCGGGTAACTACCAACTACGGAGCATGTGTTAGGGGTGAAATCGATTTTTATGGGGTATTGAAGGAAATAATCGAAGTGGAGTACCCCGGCTTGGTTAGTATGAAATGCGTTCTCTTCAAATGTGATTGGTTCGATCCAACAGTCGGTCGAGGGGTGCGAATTAAC
>PKMM01000785.1:773876-860723 GCA_002933915.1 Eutrema heterophyllum
AAATATATAAAAAACGTTTTACAAAATATATTTTTAAAAAACATTTTAAAAAAATATATTTATAAAAAAACGTTTATACATATTAGATTAATAAAAATCGTTTAAAAAAAATATATTTATAAAAAACGTTTAAAAAAATAGATATATAAAAACCGTTTTGAAAAATTATTTTAAAAAAACGTTTTATAAAATTATATTTATAAATATAATAAATATAATCACAAATTCAACAAAATATAAGTATAAAATTTTTTTTTTTAAAATCTAATATTTATATAACAACGAATCGAAAATCTAAAATCTAAAATCTAATCTAATCTAAATTCCAACTATCTAACCACCAAAATATTACAATCCACCTAATTACAACTAACAAAAAAAAAAAATTAGAAAAAGAGAGGCTTACATAATCCGGTGGAAGAAGAAGAGAACGGTGGAAGGGGAACTCCGGCGGCAGCAAACAGAGGCGGTGGCGAGCTCGCGGCGGCGGCGTGGAGAGGAGAGGACGAGAGAATAAGAGAGAAGAAGAGAGAAGAAGGAGAGGAGAGGAGAGGAGAGGAATAGAAAAGAGAGACGGAAGAGATGGGTTTCGCGGAGAGGAGAGGAAGAGGAATAGAGAAGTAGAGAGAAGAAGAAGACTGAAGAAAATGAAAAAGAAGAAGAAGGATCGCAAAGATATTATTAAAGATTTCCGACGGATAATTTCCATCGGGATTCCTTCGGAAATCGAATTAATTAACCGCCTTAATTTTGGATCAATTTTCGTTTGGCGGTTTAAATTCGCGGGTAAATTTCAGGATCCGTCGGAAATCCCTCGGAAATTTCCAAGGGATTTCCGACGGACTTTGATATTTTGATGTTTTTCACATAGCATTTTTCGAGTGTAAAACCATAAAATTTCAAGGTCCGTCGGAAATTCCTCGGAAATTTCCGACGATTTTAGGGTATAGGGTTTGGATTTTAAGATTTCATAAAAATTTAGTGTTTAATAGCCATTACTGTCACTTAGTAATAAGGAAAACCTTTTAAAACCAAACAAAACACGTTATTCCGGATTTTGTAACAATCGATCTAACAACGAGTTCAAGCTTTCATAAAAACACATAAATTTGTACTAACATTACTCCGGCTAAAACACATAAATTTCCCAGGATTTCCATTCTAGCCGGGAACATACTAACATCATTTTAATTTTTTGAGGACTCATTGAAAAACAAAAAAGTTTTGTGAAGTTCCATTGGAAGAATCTGAGAAACACTCTGATATTGTTATGCTAAATGAAATATATAGATTCGTGATTCCTAGTGATATATCATGATTTTTAACCGTTTTTAACCATGATATAGGTCTTGTTTTTAAAGTCTTTCTAGTATTTTTGGAGTCTTTTTGAGTCTTTTCAGGATTTGGCACGTTTGGAGCAGAATTGGAGATATTGAAGCATTCTGGAGTTTTTTGGAGCAAAGCAGAGATCGTGTAGCTGGGACAGCCGATTTGAAGCACTTGTATCGACCGACACCACCTGGTGTCGATCGATACTGACACCATGAAGGAAGGAACGTGACTCACTGCCCGTGTATCGATCGATACCACTTATGGTATCGGTCGATACCGTCGTCCATGGAGAAGGAAACGCGACTTTTTACAAATCTGAAGAATTTGCACCTTGGTCCAGAAAACTTTAATAATTACAAGAAGCCCCAAAACGTGTTTTAGCATTATAATTAGGTTTTTCAGCCACTTTGAAAAAGAGGAGAGCTTTATTGGATTCTTCAGACTTTGAGAGAGATTTGTTACAGGGTTTTCGGGGGACGATTCTGAACGCCTTTGTTTCTTATTGATTTCTTCTATGCAATTCTATTCATGTATGATTTTTGTTCCCTTAATCATGTCTGAGTAGATCCACTTTAGGTTTAGGGTTTTCTCATAAAGGATTTCATTGAGTGCTGGTAATTGATTGGTTACGATTCATAATCTTAATTAGTTCTTCACCTTAGGTTGTTCTCACATCTAATTCTAGGTTGACGAATCTGGAACTTAGATTTTAGGTTAATCGATTAGGCACGACAATGCAATTGATAATCTGACAGAACTTAGGGTGAGCAAAATAGCTATCAGCATATAGATTTGGTTTAGTTGTTTTGTGAACATATCAAACCTGAACTTTAAAGCTGGTTTATATCTTTAGGATTTGCAAAGAGATTTGGGATTATGGGATTTAGATTTAGATAATTCCCGCAACGACAATTGGTTAATTATAGCTTAGTGATTTGAGTTCAAGAACCGTGCATAACCTGAATTCTGACTGATTGGTTATCTGCATTCTCTGATTTCTTGAGAAACATCATGGGCCTATATTCTCTTCATCGAATTTAATCAACTCTTTTATTATTTATTGCTTTCTGTTTCAACTGAATTGCTTAGCTTAATTCGAAACTAATTGATCTATTGTGTGATTTTCTTGAGTCTTTGTGGTTCGACCCCTAATATACTGCAACTACAGCTGTTAGTACTTTTAGGGTATTAATTTTGAGCTTATCAAAATTTGGCGCCGTTGCCGGGGACTCTAAATTCGCCATTAGATTTTAGCTTAAGAATTTTGACTAAGTTCGACGGTGTCGATCGATACCCAACTGGTGTCGGTCGATACTCGTCGTATTTTTTTTGATTTTTGTTACTTACATGCTTTGACTTTTGTGTTTCAGGTGTATGCCTAATCGCGAAACCAGAAGAAACAAGAACACTCAGCTAGTTAATTTTTCCAACGAGGAACTAGCACTTTTGGAACACACAAAAAGGAAAGCAAAGAGGCCAGCAGAGATGAACAATCCAGTGGTTTTGGTTCGTGATGATGCTGGAGCTTTCAGAGACCAAGAGAGTCATTTGTGCAATGAGAGAGGGCAACGACTTGATGGAGATGGAAACATCATTGTCCCTCCAGCTGTTGTGAATGTTGGGAATGATGTGGTTGATCGTGGTAGGACAATTGGTGAGTACAACAGTCCTGATCAGTTCTATGCCAATCGATCAGCGATTCGCCATCCTGCTTTTCAGAGGAATGACTTTGAGCTGAAACCTGCATACTACACTCTTGTGGGTCAGCATCCTTTTCATGGTCTTTCTCATGAACACCCCATGAATCACATTGAGAGGTTTGAGGACTTGGTTACTAGCATTAAGTACAATGGAGTGTCCAACGATTACCTCTTCTGTAAGCTTTTCCCATATTCTCTTGGTGGGGATGCAGCTTACTGGCTGTTGCCTCCTGGATCACTGACTACTTGGGAGGAGACTAAGAACGCGTTCCTGAAAAATTTTTATGATGATGCGAGATCCGAAGAGCGCAGGAACAAGATCTCCCAATTTTCTCAAGGACCAACTGAGGCGTTTAAGGCTGCTTGGATACGATTCAGGTCGTATCAGAGGGATTGTCCACACCATGGGTTCACTAAGGTCTAGCTGCTGGGTATCTTCTTCAGAGGGATTGACTAGAGGTATCAGATGGCTGTGGATGCTGCGAGTAATGGAAATTTCAACACCAGGTATCCTGACGATGCTTATGTGCTTATTGAGAACTTGGCGTCTAGCAATAGCACCAAGAATGCAGACTTTGAGCGGAAGACGCAGGCTGGGAATTTGGATGGATCGCAGATAGCTGAGGTTCAAGCCAAGCTGGATTCAGTGCACAATCTCTTGATGGGACAGACGAAGAAGGCTGTACACTTTGCATATAAGGTCGAGAATTTGGAGGAAGATGAAGTGGAGGATGTTAACTACATTGGTGGTTCTGATTTCCAGAGATTTGGATACAACAACAACCTAAACTTCACCAACAATGCTCAGCAAGGAGGGTACAAGCCTGAGGCCAATCCAACTGGTTTTGGGACAAATCAATTTGCCCATAAACCATTCCAGAGCAGTGGCTATACCCGATCCTATGGTAATTCATCCTACCAATCTCCACCTCCTACATCCCCAGAAAGTAAGGTTGAGTCTATGTTGGAACAGATTCTTGAAGGACAGCAGAAGATGACAGTAGACTTTAATGGGAAGATGGATGCTATGTACACAGATCTGAATGGGAAAATTGAGGCTCTCAACACTCATCAGAAGATGCTGGAAACTCAAATAGCTCATACTTCAGCAGCTGTCAAAGGAAAGATGGTTCATGCACATAATGAAAACGTCAATGCAATCACCTTAAGAGGTGATTTTGAACCTGATACGTCGATGTCGAGCGACACCACTATTGGTGTCGATCGACACCAATCTGAAGAAACGACACAGAAGCCTTGTATCGATCGACACCAATCTGGTATCGATCGACACCCCTCGCAAACTGAGCTAGAAACTGGGAAAACACCGATGATTGTTGAGGAGAATTTTTACAAGCCTAAGGTGCCATATCCTATACCACCTAGACATCTCAGAGATCCCATTACTGTAGACCAGTTGCTCGGTTTTGAGAAGATGGTAAGGAGGATTCCCTATACGTTGTCTTTTGAAGAAGCTTTGGAATACCGCCATTTGCTTAGTCACTTCCGAGATTGCAGAGAAACTCTAGAGGAGATCCATGCATTCTTCATCAAGGCAAGAAGCACCCCACCATTGAAGTAGTTGACTAAGAGAGAAGACCCAGGAAAATTTTCAGTTCCATGCTCTATCTCTGGAGTTGAATTCAAAGAGTCTCTCGTTGATTCAGAGTCTAGCGTAAATGTCATGTCAAGGGAAATTACATAGAGATTGAGAATTGCTATGAGATCTCCTAAGATGACTCTCACATTCGCGAACTCTTCCACCTCAGTCCCATATGGTACAATTCCTGATTTGCTTGTTAAAGTAGGAGATTGTCTGGTTCCTACTGATTTTCAGGTTGTGGAGATGAGTGAAAGTTCTAATGTGCCTCTGATTCTTGGAAGACCGTTCATGGCTACAGTTGGTGCAGTTATAGACACGCCCAGTAAGAGAATCTCGTTCTCATACATTGACAAAGAGGTCTCCTACAAAGCCATTCCTTCTGGAGGAGCTCACAAACATGTCCAAAGTATCACCGTTGCTATAGGAGAGACGTTGATGGTTGACCTTTTGGATGAGCCTTATGATGAGCCAAATGTCATAGACGTTTTAGATGGTCCTTCTATCATCACCAAGAAAGACATCAAAAAGGCTAAGGCAAAAAAGGAGGTGAAGAACAAAAGAGTCGAGAGTGCTACCCATGTGACTCTAACCCCTCAGAAATGTGATGGAGATTCGATTGAATATAAGGTGAAGTGCAAGGGAACTTCAAAACCATTCTCTAAGGTCAGAGTTATCCTTCCTTCGGAGCTGAAAGAGAAAGGAAAGGATGTTGTGGAGGGTATGTTGAGCAGAACTCTGAAGCTGGAGATGTCTGGTTGTGGAGCTTACTTCGGGGTAAGTTCTCAACCTTATCCTGACTGATAGCTGAGCCAAAGTCAAGCTAGTGACGTTAAACAAGCGCTTGGTGGGAGGCAACCCACTGGTGAGTCTGTACATACTTTTTCTTTTCTTTTTATTTTTCGTTTTGTGTCTTGTGTCTTCACGTGAAACAGATTCAGACGAGTGGTATCGATCGACACCACCTAGTGTCGATCGACACCACCCACGCGACGATCAATGACAAGAGGATTTCTGTGTCGACTCATCCTTAGTATCGGTCGATGCCAAGCTGTGTGTCGGTCGACACCATCACCCATCACGGTAACCTCTTGACCTTAACATCTTCCACTCAGTTCTTCTGATTTCTTTTACCAACTCTAGACTAGATAACACTGGGGACAGTGTTGTTTAAGTCTGGGGGAGGTAGTTGCTGACAACGTTTTTTTTTTCTTAGAGTCAGTCGTTTTTGAGTCAAAATTTGTTTTATCGAGTCAAAACCTGTTGGAGATTATGATTTTTTTCTTGAATCTATTGTTCTGACTTTGCTTTTGAGTGACCAGTGTTACATAATCAGTTCTGGACCGGACTAATAAAAAATCCAAAGACTGACAGTTGACTAGAAAATGCCCATGTTTCCAGCAGAGTTCTTCTAAAGCCTGAGCCAAATTATTTGCACTTCATTGATGTAGTTGATGTTCACAGGGCGTGATTCCTCATTCATATATGACAAAGGAACCCATGTGTCTAAAAGTAACGGTATACCTCTCCCTTGACACAAGTTAATAAATAAAACGCATAAAAGATGAGATGATTTTCTGCTGAGTAGAGGGCTAGGAAAATTTCCAGCGATCTCATTATTCTACTTCGAAATGAATGATCACACAAAGGCTGGAAGCGAGGGGTAGGAAAATTTCCCGTGACCCCATTGAGAGGGGAAGAACCGGGGATTCGGTGGCAAACACCATCAATACTCGCGTCTCAAACCTTGATTTGTATATGCGAATAAAAAAAAAAAAAGCATAAAGTGAAATAAGTCTGGGGGAGAGGAAAACAATACCAAAAGTGTGAAAATCAGCTGGTTCTTTTGTCATGATATTGTATGGGAACGAATCTAGAAAGTTCTTGGCATTGATTACAGCGATGAAACTGGCGATGAGGGCTTTATTAGACAATGCTGCAAAATAATATGTGTAGTCTGGGAAGCAGCGAATGTCTACGGAGAAGTACATGGTGGTTAGATCTGGAACTGGTTAGGTGATATGTGGAGCACTAAGAAAAAGGGTCATTGCAATGTTTGAAAAACATGTGAGTCTCCGTGTTTTTCAAACCTCTTTCTCTTGTTTAGCTTTCTGTTTGCTTGAGGGCAAGCAAATGCTAAGTCTGGGGGAGTTGATATATCATAGTTTTTACCCGTTTTTAACCATGATATAAGTCTTGTTTTTAGAGTCTTTTTAGTATTTTTGGAGTATTTTTGAGTCTTTTCAGGTTTTGGCACGTTTGGAGCATAATTGGAGATATTAAAGCATTCTGGAGCTTTTTGGAGCAAAGCAGAGATCGTGTAGCTGGGACAGCCGATTTGAAGCACTTGTATCGACCGACACCACCTGGTGTCGATCGATACTGACACTATGAAGGAAGGAACGTGACTCACTGCCCCTGTATCGATCGATACCACTTATGGTATCGGTCGATACCGTCGTCCATTGAGACGGAAACGCGACTTTTTACAAATCTGAAGAATCTGCACCTTGGTCCAGAAGACTTTAATAATTACAAGAAGCCCCAAAACGTGTTTTAGCATTATAATTAGGTTTTTCAGCCACTTTGAAAAAGAGGAGAGCTTTATTGGATTCTTCAGACTTTGAGAGAGATTTGTTACAGGGTTTTCGGGAGACGATTATGAACTCCTTTGTTTCTTATTGATTTCTTCTATGCAATTCTATTCATCTATGATTTCTGTTCCATTAATCATGTCTAAGTAGATCCACTTTAGGTTTAGGGTTTTCTCATAAAGGATTTCATTGAGTGCTAGTAATTGATTGGTTAGGATTCATAATCTGAATTAGTTCTTCACCTTAGGTTGTTCTCAAAGCTAATTCTAGGTTGACGAATCTGGAACTTAGATCTTAGGTTAATCGATTAGGCACGACAGTGCAATTGATAATCTGATAGAACTGGGTGAGCAAAATAGCTATCTGCAAAGAGATTTGGTTTAGTTGTTTTGTGAACATATCAAACCTGAACTTTAAAACTGGTTTAGATCTTTAGGATTTGCAAAGAGATTTAGGATTCTGGGATTTAGATTTAGATAATTCTCGCAACGACAGTTGGTTAATTATAGCTTAGTGATTTGAATTCAAGAACCGTGCATAACCAGAATCCTGACTGATGTTATTGGACTTGAGTTATTGAAAATATAAAAATGTCTTGAAAACAGGAAAAACGTCTTGGAACAATGATTATTATCCCTTCTAGTTTTATTGTCCTTAAAATCATCAAGAAAAAAATCAATGCTGTTTTACACATAAAACAAATAGAAAATATAGAATCTCAAACGTCAAAAACAAATTTTATAAAGAAAACAAAAAAACAAAAAGTTTATATTTCCCGAGATTTCCATTTTAGCCGGGAAATTTTTTATTAAAATACCAAGTATATTAAAATTGAAAAACATGATATAATAATTCAAAAAAAAGTTTATCAAACTCTGTTAATTTGCTAAATTAAAGTATCTCATAATCCAAGGCGCGCAGCTTTTATAAGAAAACTAGGTTTTTATTTCATCGAAAGGTGAAAAACATTACACGGCTGCAAGGGGACCTTAGATAATGGTCTTATCAACTTAGACTCAATGAAATAAAGGACTCGAAACAACATGACTTGTGAAAATAAAAACTACAAGGCATTTAATCGCCAAAATTAACTATGTTTCGAAATATATACAAAAATACATAGAGAAATAAAATTTATGACATAATTAACTACTCCGAGTCCGATGAATAATCTGACGAAGCTGAATCGGAATCCTCGTCAAATTCGCCGATCTCTTCCTCAGAATCCTCAAATACCTCGTAATCCCCGTCCATGGTGAAATCAACCACGAGGTCAATTTCAAGAGAATGCTCGATCGAACCTAAGTTACCAATTGCGTTTTCCTACAAAGGGTCGTGCTCGGAAACACCATTAACTCTTCCCCTTGGGTGTATCGACGTAACAATAATCCAAGGGTCTTGTTGGTTTTAACCCGGGGGTATCGAATGTAGGAAACCTAATCCGCTTGTGAAGCAAGAATGAAAGGATCGTATTTCTGAAGTCGCCTTCGAGAGTGGACAGATGTAACACCAAATGCGTCCTTACGTAGACCTTCCACTGGATTATACCAATCGCAGTAGAACGCAATGCACCTCAAGTCGATCATTACCGGATAATGGAACTCCAATATTTCGTGGAGGACACCGTAGTAGACAACTTCTCCAGATTGAGACGATATACCAGAATTACAAGTTGTCTTTGAGCTTCCTTCCCGATGAGCCTTAAAAGCATACCTTTGGGTGCAATACATCAGATAAGACTGTGCAATAAACGTCGGGCCTTTCACCATCTCAACTAACCACGCCGGAAACAAAAGCCCGCTAGCAGTCATCTGACCAACCTGTAAAAATTTCATGTGGACAATAATCGACACAATGTTTATATAAGGAAATTATACAATTAATTATATAATAAAGCATCATTTAACACTTACATAATATTTCAACCAATCACCAAAGTCATTTTTCTTGACAACAGCAAACTCATCCTCTGTGTAATTTGGATACCAATCGCGTATTTGGGCCATGAACATCATGTGCATGAACAAATGCATTAGAAAATAGCATTAGTAAACTTTGTTAACTAATTAAAAAAAAAACAATTTAGGTACCTCTCATATTCCAAAACGTCATCGCAGTTTGTCAGAATATACATATGTAAGTGCCTTTGCTCCTCCTCTAGTAGTTGCCGATCCTTGCTTTTTCCACTTAATCGTCCAATCTGAGTAAATATATCGGGTTCATAGACAGGATAACTAACTCTGTTCCCTCCATCATCATGCCGTGCGGGGCATCTACTTTTTGTTTGGACTTGCGCTCGAAAGTAGTAGCCGGCAAAGTTGTAAGTTTCTTCATTAATGCTCTGTGCGACAATAGAATCTTCGACTCTAGCAAGATTTTTCAAGTTCTTCTTTAGGTGGAACATTTACCGCTCAAAAAGGTACATCCATCGGTATTGAACCGGCCCACCAAGTGTTGTTTCTCCAGGGTCATGAATAGGAAGATGTTCCATAACATCAAAAAGGAAGGAGGAAATATTTTCTCGAGGTTGCAAAGAAGAACCGGTATGTTTTGCCCTAGATTTCGGATTCCGGCTTATGTAAGTGATCTAGTGCATAGATCCCGGAAGAAAGCACTGATCCCTGCATATATAGTAGACATAAAAAATTAAATAACTTATGTATAATGATCATAAATAAAAAGATGGTAACATACGTAATAGTGTAAATGTATGTACCTGCAATAGCTCCATGGACATTTATAGGAAGAAAACCTTCAAATGCAAATGGAAGGAGGCGTTGCATGACAACATGACAATCATGACTCTTCATCCCAGAAAACTTCCCTTCTGAATTATCAATTCAATTACGAAGGTTAGATGCGTATCCGTCTGGGAATTTGACATCGTGCTTATTCGAATCAAAAAGTCCTCCTTTGAAGTCGCATCCAACCGGAAAGCATGGGGCATTGATTTCCCGTTTGCCATTACATGCAACTCCTTACGGGAACAAGTATCTGGCAAGTCCAATTGGCCTTCAAATTATCTTTCATCATTCCTTGCACATTTAGAACAGTGTTCATGATATTGTCGAAAAAGTTCTTTTCAATGTGCATCACATCTGGATTATGGCGCAGCAAATGATCCTTCCAATATGGAAAATCTCAGAAAATACTCTTCTTGTGCCAATTGTGGTACTCGCCACAATCGTCAACGGGATAATGCCCATTACCCCCGCACGAAAATGTCCTCTCAGCACCAAAATCTATCAACTAAGTCATAATATAATTCTCATCTAACTCATGAGGTGGACCATCAAAACCTTTTTTGTTCTTTCTAAACAATATTGTTTCTGACGATATGGATGATCATGCGGTAGAAATCGTCGATGACAATCGAACCAAAAAGTCTTACGTCCGTTCTTCAATTGGAACGCATCAGTGTTATCTTGACAATACGGACACGCCAACCTTCCATGCGTCGACCATCCAGATAGCATATTGTATGCTGGGAAATCACTTATGGTCCTCATAAGTACCGCACGCATCATAAAATTCTGTTGCACGGAAACATCGAACGCTTCAACACCATTTTTCCACAACATTCTCAACTCATAAATTAATAGATGCAAGAAAATATCAAGGGATCTATTAGGATGCTCTAGACCGGGGACGAGAATCGTGAGGAACAAAACCTCTCGTTTCATGCACAAAATTGGCGGCAAATTGTAAGATGTGACGATTACTAGCCACAACGAATATTGCCTCCCATGCTTTCCAAAAGGATTGAATCCATCCGTAGATAACCCGGGGTATACGTTCCTTGGCTCATACGCAAAACTAGGAAAAACCTCTTGAAAATGTTTCCATGCTTCTGCATCTGAGGGATGCACAATCTCTCCATCTGAGTTATGTTCTGCATACCATCTCATAGGCCATGTCGTGCGCTCAGATTGATATAACCTCTTCATCATATCAGCTAGGGGCAAATACCACATTCATTTATGTGGAACAAGTACTCTGCCACCTGTATCCTGATACCGAGGTCTGTGACAAAAGCGACACTTCAACCGGTTTTCGTCCTTTCTCTAGTAGATCATACAGTTGTCGATGCACACATCTATCATCTGATACGGTAATCCAAGAACAACTACAAGCTTCTGAATCTCGTAGTATGAAGCCGGTGAAATATTATCTTCAGGTAAGATATCTCTTACAAAATCAGCTATCGCATCAACACAATCCTCGGCTAAGTTGAAATCCATCTTTATAGTCATCAACCTGGTTGCAGTTGATAGAGGCGATATTCCATCTCTAATCCTTTGTATAATGGCTGCTTATACGCATCTAGCATATCAAAAAACTTTCGCGCTTCTAAATTTGGTTCCTCTATCCTGTTACCATCCTCAACATGAAACGGTGCTATGTTTTCACGAAACGCATCATTCACCATCTGAACAGTACATGCGTTTACATCTACTTCCGGTGTTGGTTCATCTAACCTAGTACCCGAAGTACTACCAAACCTATCCGATGGGCTACCATAATTACCATAATATTGCACCATTGAATCAGTTTCTCCGTGGGTATACCTATTCTTGTAACCAGGCATAAATTTAGTCCTATATAGGTGCTTCCTTTCTTCCCTAACAGAGACTAATCTATGATTTCGACATTTAGTACAAGGACAATACATATTACCGTATTCCGATGTCATGCTATTGTTTGACGCAAAGTTCATGAACTCCTCCACACCTTGTGCGAACTCATCCGTCAAATCCCCCGTCGCGGGATCACGCGGAAGTTTGTCCATCCACGATCGAAAATAAGACATTGTGTAATTTTTTTTTGCTGTGTGTATGTTGTGAATGTTGTGAATGAGGGGGAGAAATATTTATAGAGAAATATTCAGCGACTTTCCGACGGATTTCCGACAGATTTTTAAATTTCAAACGGCTATATAACGGCTATTACAACGGATACATTAACGGATATATATCCGTTGAAAATCGGTCGGAAATTTCCGACGGCTATATATCTCTTGGATATCGGTCGGAAATTACCCACCGATTTCCGACGGCCTTGAAACGGTCGGAATTTTTTGACAGGTTTCCGAGGGAATACCGGTGAATATAAATTCGTCGACATTTCGTCGGAAATCGGTCGGAATATTCCGACCGATTTCCGACGACCTTCAAACCGTTAGAATTTTCCGACCGATTTTTGATGATATTTTATTCGTCGGTATTCCCTCGGTAATCCGTCGGAAAATTCTGACGGTTTGAAAACCGTCGAAAATGCGCGTGTTTTCTTGTAGTGTGAGCAGCTATGTTGTTCCGTATTAAGGCAGAAACATCAGAGAGTGCTTTCCCAGCCTCTTCGGCAGAGCTATTAACCATCTTTATCAGTGTTGTAAAATCCCCAAGTTAGAGAACTTGATACCAAATTCACAAAAGAAGAAACATGATTGGTACTGTAGCTCCACCGAAGAAACTTTGATTTATTTTCGGATAACAATAGGCCAACAATCACAAAACTAGATAACGCACCGACCACATAATAAACAAATACTGTAGAGATTTGTGTTGTAGGACGACTTACATTAGCTCAGCTTCTACTATAGCCAAAAATACCTACATTTTTTAACCATGCCAAGAACCAGAGAGCGAAGATTCTATGATATCAAATTTGAAATCTTATATAATCTGTGAATGACATTAAAAATTGATATAAGCTATCATACTGAAATACCCAAGTTTCATGGGGAGAAAAACTGAATGAAATGAAGAAAGACTTGTCACTTCTGCCACTGCCTCTGTACTTTACAACCACTTGTATCGAAAATATCAATAGTAAGTTACTACACTACACTTCCTGCAGAATTCGGAATAGAAGATATGACATATATCTTAGCCTAACGACTCCAACAAAATGAATTTACTAACAAAATGAATTTACTAACAAAATCTGTAAAATCTGTCGAAAAGTCACCAATAGACTAAACCCTACAAATAACAAACAAAATGAATGGAATTCGAAATGAATTGCAGAAAAACAAAGCATACAAAAGAAGAATATGGAAGAATACTTTGCACTTAGTGATCGTCTATGGTGAGAACACTCAGATCGTGAATTCCACACAGAGTAAAACAATCCGATTACGATGTTTCTTATACAATTAAATACAGAATATATCATATTAAAAAAAAATACCAATAGATCAAATTAAACAAAAATACCAAACCAAAAAGATCATGACTATCCAAATCACCTTTTGAAAATCTTGCTTCCGATCCATTATCTTCCTAAAAGAAGAAACAATAACTATATTAGGTTTTAAACTACATACATGTTTAAACATTATTACACTAAATCAAATTAAAAGAAGATAAGCACATCATCACACAAAAAATCATGTACTCAAATCACCTGTTAAAAGTTTGTATACAAACTGACATAAAACAGATCTATTAGCACATCACACACAAAGAGAAAATATAGAAGATAACAGAAAAAGAACAAAGTTATACGATGAACTTACTTTATGCACGAACTAAAAAAACAACAAAGACGAAGAGAGCAATTCAATTTCGCGGCGATGCCGAATGATGAAATTCAAGAGACGACAAAGTATATTTATAGCGCAAGTGATTAAGGTTTATCAAAACCGACTATAACGTCTGGGCTACGTCCCATATAAAAAAGAAAATGAATAGGCTCCGTTAAAACTCTATTACGAAACACCTTGAATTAAAACCCCAAAACTCATAATCCTGGTATAAAATCGGTACGACGATTTCTGAATTTGAAACAAAACTTAATTTAAACCGATTAAAATATACTAAACCGATTAAAAGGGTACTAAACCGATTAAAAGGGTACTAAACCGATTTTTAATGAGGAACAATAGGAGAATTAGCCACTTTGAAAATGATAAGAGAGCTCTATCCCTAAATCTCACTTTGCTTATACTATATATGATGATAAATACAAATAATACAAACAGTGCAAACTATGTAGATTAGACATATCTATAATAACTGTTAGGATTTCATCGATTCATAAAAGGATAATACTGTAGAATTTAATAATAGATATTACAAAGATATTATTCGATTAGATGATTAAGGATATAGATCTTATAAACGAATCTATCAAAATAGAATATAAATTAGAATCAAAAACAAAATTATTACACGAATTTTCAAAAAAAACATCGGGATATACAATCATAATTGGACGATAGGCAAGTCTAAAGGAAAACATCGATAGATCAAAATAAAAAGGGGGATATACAATCACAAGCAACCGAAAACCAAGTCTAAAATAAAACTATCAATAAATAGAACTTAAAAAATCGGAAACATGATTTCTAACACATTAAACATGTAACCTAATAGAACTCGAAACTCGAATGATCTAAATGCGGCCTAAATGTGTTGTATTTATAAACCACACGTCAAGCTAGGGTTTCAAATTTTTTTTTTTTTTTTACATGACAATTACGAAAACCTAATTTTAAAAATGCAAACCCATATATGATTTGAAGCCCACTATTACGAAACACAATAAATTTAAAACCCCAAAAATAGTTTTTTTTTAATGACAATTCGAAGACCAAAATTTTTTTAAAACTTTTTTTAATGACAATTTCGAAAATCATGTTTTAAAAATGCAAACCATATATGATTTGAAGCCCACTATTATGAAACACCATAAATTAAAAGCCCAAAAATCCATAATCGGTAAGACAAATTATGAATTTAAAATAAATCTTAATTTAAACCAATTTAAAAGGGTACTAAACGATTAAAAGGGTAATTAACCGATTTTTAATGAGAGACAAGAGGATAATTAGCCACCTTGAGAATGAACGAGAGAGCTCTATTCTAAAATCACCTGTTAAAAGCCTGTATACAAACTGACATAAAACTGAGCATATCACACACAAAGAGATAATATAGACGATAACAGAAAAAGAACAGAGTTATATGATGAACTTACTTTATGCCCGAACTAAAAAAACAACAAAGACGAAGAGAGCAATTCAATATCGCGGCGATGCCGAATGATGAAATTCAAGAGACGACAAAGTATATTTATAGCGCAAGTGATTAGGGTTTATCACAACCGACTATAACGTGTGGGCTACGGCCCATATTAAAAAGAAAATGATTAGGGTCCGTTAAAACTCTATTACGAAACACCTTGAATTAAAAGCCCAAAAACTCATAATCCCGGTATAAAATCGGTACGACAATTTCTGAATTTGAAACAAAACTTAATTTAAACCGATTAAAAGGGTACCACTACAAGAAAACCTCCAAATAGCCACGAAATAGCTACAAATGGTTCGTAGCCATTGTTTTATAGCCACAAATCAGATACAACTAAAATTCGTGGCTAGTTCGTGTCTATTTTGTGACTATTTTGTGGGTATTTAGACACAACCCCTGTTTGTGGCTATTCGTAGATTAGAAGCCACAACTAGCGACGAACATCTTTGTGGCTATCTTGTCACCGATTAGCCACAGCCATGTCGTGGATATTTGTATCCATATCCAATTTTTTTAAATATAATCATTTTATAAATCTTAAATTCTAAACCCCAAACACAAACCCTAAATCTTAAACCCTAAACCTCTAACCCTTAATCATAAACTTTAAATCTCAAATTGTAAACTAGATCTTACACATAAATATCAAATAATATATAAAAAAAATCAACATTTACAATTTATTTTAAATATAATCATTTTATAAATCCTAAATTATAAACCCCAAACACAAACCCTTAACCCTAAACTTGTATCCCTTAATCATAAAATCTAAATCTTAAATTCTATACTAATTAAATCTTACACATAAATATCAAATAATTTACAAAAGATGAAAATTTACAGTTTAAAAAAAAATACAATCATTTTATACAAAACATTGGTTACTAGATACAAATATTCTTATTAGACATCTAAATTAGGCAAAAAGAAATTTGGTTATTAGATACAAAACTTCTTCTGTTAACTAAAACTACCTTATACTGTAATGGTTAATGTGTGAGTATTAACCTCGTTGTTATGAGAAACAACCAAACAAAATATTTTAAGACATTTTTTTTTATGAAAATCTAGTAAATGTAGTTCAATTATCTAACATCATTAGTACTTCTATAAAAATTATAATTTGAACATGGTACTACAAAATAAACCAGAAAACATGGGTTTATACTACTATGTTCATCTTGGCACTACTGAAATAATGGGTACAACTATCACAAAAATTATACCACTAGAGCCACAGTTAGCCACGAAACTATTCGTGGCTATCTGAAAACCAAAATTTTCCGCCATTCCCGGGTCGCGGGTTTAATTTGGGGAATATAATATTTAGGGATATAGCCACGAATAGCAACAAATAAAGTTGTGGCTGTGTTAATTAAAATTGTAAACTAGATTATAAACCTCTAACCATTAATCATAAACTCTATATTTTAAATTGTAAACTAGATCTTACACATAAATATCAAATAATATACAAAAAAATTCAACACTTACAAATTTTAAAAAAATATAATCATTTTATAAATCATAAATTCTAAACCCCAAACACAAACCCTTAACCCTTAACCCTAAACCTCTAACCCTTAATCATAAACTCTAAATCTTAAATTGTAAACTATATCTTACACATAAATATCAAATAATATACAAAAATATTCAATACTTACAATTTTTTTAAAATACAATCATTTTATATATCCTAAATTCTAAACCACAAACCCAAACCATTAACCCTAAACCCTAAACATCTAACATTTAATCATAAACTTAAAATCTCAAATTGTAAACTAGATCTTACACATAAATATCAAATTATATACAAAAAAATTCAACACTTACAATTTTTTTAATATAATCATTTTATAAATCATAAATTCTAAACCCCAAACACAAACCCTAAACCCTAAACTCTAAACCCTGAACCTCTAACCCTTAATCATAAACTTTAAATCTTAAATTGTAAACTATATCTTACACATAAATATCAAAATAATATACAAAAATTCAACACTTAAATTTTTTTTAAATATAATCATTTTATAAAATCATAAATTCTAAACCCCAAACACAAACCATTAACCCTAAACCCTAAACTCTAAACCCTAATCCTCTAACCCTTAATCATAAACTCTAAATCTTAAATTGTAAACTAGATCTTTTTTTTTTTTTGTAAACTAGATCTTACATATAAATATGAAATAATATACAAAAAATTAAACACTTACAATTTTTTAAAAATATAATCATTCTATAAATCATAAATTCTAAACCCCAAACACAAACACTTAACCCCAAACACAAATATTCTTATTAGATAAAAAAATATTGGTTATTAGATACATAAATTTTTTATGTTAACTAAAACTACCTTATACTTTTATGGTTAATGTGTGAGTACTACCCTCATTGTTATGAGAAACAACTAAACAAATTATTTAAGATATTTTCTTATATGAAAGTGTAGTAAATATAGTTCAATTATCTAACATCATAAGTACTACTATAAAAATTATAATTTGAACATGATGCTAGTAAATAAACCTGAAAATATGGGATTGTACTACTATGTGAATTTTGGTACTATTAAACTAAAGGGTACCACTGTGACAATTTTTATTTTTTTTTGTTTAATGAATGACGGCGAAAAACAATTGGATTTGGGATTAAAAATTGTATTAATTTAAATTGCAGCTGTAAAATAATGGATTCTCATTGGTTAAGTCATATAGACGAGGATCGCACCCATCTAACGTTGATAACGAAAAATCCAACGGTCACAAATCTTTTGTTTTTATTCTTTTTTAATTCTTCTTTTTTATCTTTGCTTCTCTTTGCTTCTCTTTCTCCAACGCGATGCTAAAAAAATATCGCAGACTCATGGTAAGTTATCTTCTCCTCTTCGTCTCCTTCATCCTCCTCTTCTCCTCTTCGTCTCCTTCATCCTCCTCTTCTCCTCTTCGTCTCCTTCATCCTCCTCTTCTCCCTCCTTATTTTCTTCAAATCTTAACTCTCTCTTTTTTTCAGATCTCGCCACCGCCGTCGAGACTGCCGAAGGATGTGGAGATTGCGGAGAAGAACGGCGAAATCGAGGATTCGAGGAAGGAGACGGCGAGATTAGCGGAGGGAACGAGAGGCTGAGGCGAGAAATCGAGGCGAGTGAGTAGCTGAGGAGAGAGAAGGAAATGGAGGTGGTGGAGCTTCGGAAACTCATTTCGCCGTCGGTGAGGGAGAGTGACGACCACGCGGTGCGGTGGCTGGAGCTTCGCGTGGTACATCTTGGCGATAGATTGATGGTGGAGCTTCGGCGGTGCGGTGGCTGGAGCTTCGGCGGTGGAGTGACGGTGGATTAGATCTTCTGGTTTACAACCTGTTTAATAATTGTCGGTGGATGTGTTTTATTTTTTTATTATTTTTTTTTTCTAAAAAGCCACGGATTATTTTGTGGCTAATTGTAGCTAAATATGTTTTTTTTTTATTATTTTATAAATCTTATAAAAAAAAATTTTAAATTTTTTTTTCTAAAATCTACGACAAATTTTGTAACTATTTGTGGAAATAATATATACAAAATGGTTATATCTATTTTTGTGGCTAATAGCTACGAATTTCGTCGTGGCTATTCGCGGAAAATACAGCTACGCATAACAACGATCGGCGGATAGCTACGAGCTCATAGGTACAAAATTGTTTTGTAGCTATCCGTAGCTATTGGGAAAATAGCCACGGAATATACACAATAGATACAAAACAATTTGTAGCTATTTTCAATTTTTCTTGTAGTGTACTAAACCGATTAAAAGGGTACTCAACCGATTTTTAATGAGGGACAAGAGGGGAATTAGCCACTTTGAAAATGAATGAGAGAGCTCTATCCGTAAATCTCACTTTTCTTATACTATATATGATGATAAATACGAATAATACAAACATCGTGAACTATGTAGATTAGACAAATCTATAAAAACTGTTAGAATTTCATCGATTCATAAAAGGATAATGACGTAGAATGTCATAAGAGATATTACAAAGATATTATTCGATTAGATGATTAAGGATATATATCTTATAAACGAATCCGTGAAAATAGAATCTAAATAGAATGTAAATTAGAATTAAAAAAAAATTATTAGATGAATTTTCAAAAAAATATCGGGATTTACAATCATAATTGAACGATAAGCAAGTCTAAAGGAAAACAACGATCGATCAACTAAAAAAGGGGGATATACAATCACAATCACAAGCAACCGAAAACCAAGTTTAAAATAAAACTATCAATAAATAGAACTTAAAAAATTGGGATCATGATTTCTAAAACATTAAACACGTAACCTAATAGAACTCGAAATCCGAATGATCTAAATGCGGCCTAAATGTGCTGGATTTATAAACCACACATCAAGCTAGGGTTTCAATTTTTTCTTTTTATTTACATGAAAATTACGAAAACCTAATTTTAAAAATGCAAACCTATGTATGATTTGAAGCCCACTTTTACGAAACACCATAAATTTAAAGCCCCAAAAATCGTTTTTTTTTTTAATGACAATTTCGAAGACCAAAATTTTAAAATGTTTTATTTTTAATGACAATTTCGAAAATCAAGTTTTAAAAATGCAAACCATATATGATTTGAAGCCCACTATTACGAAACACCATAAATTAAAAGGCCAAAAATCAATAATCGGTACGACAAATTATGAATTAAAAACAATACTTAATTTAAACCAATTAAAAGGGTACTAAACTGATTAAATGGTAATAAACCGATTTTAAATGAGGGGCAAGAGGATAATTAGCCACCTTGAGAATGAATGAGAGAGCTTCATTCTAAAATCTCACTTTGCTTTTACTATATAAAATAATAATGATGATGATTATTAAGAAGAGGTTTGTAACTTAATTACAAAAAAAGAGTTTAACCACGTTTATCTATTCTAAAATAGTTACAAACTACAAAAGGAAAACTTGTGAGCAATCTAACTCCAATCTAGCCACAACGGCGTTAGCTCCAAGAATTGTTTCCGGGTCCTGCATGATAAGAGCGTGTAACGAATGAGCCGGTCTGTTTTCTGGAAAATAGATTCTGCATTTGATGATACCATAGTGTGCAATCTTGTATTGCATTGGATTCAAATGGCATATAGCTAGTGTCGCGTGGACAGCTAGTTTGCAAATAGTTAGAGGAGCTACATTAGAACTTATTGTCCCAGGTCTTGAAAGTAGATGGTGATGTCCAAACGTCTTTACTCAAGGCGTATCTCAGCAAAAGATAGTCTCTAGTCTCTTTTTATGTACCACATAGGCAGCAGTTTGGTGATACATTCATTCTGCAATTTACCAGCTATCTTAAACCAAACAAACTTTACCTAAGGCCTCCTGGTATTAGTTTATCGCAGTATGTCCCAAGTGAGTTTGGAAGAGAGGGTGATTGTTGGAGAGCCTTTAATGTGCCAGAAATATTCAGCTGTATAGGATAATGTAGGTCGTAGAAGCCACCCATTTAGTCCAGCAGCTTGTGAAACTATTGTTTAGATGGGCATGCCTAACTCTCTTGGTCCTAGAGGACCAAACAGATTGATTAATGGCTCCAAAAATGTCTAATTATCATGTCAAAAGTTGGTTGATCTCCATTCCCCATCCTTACTCGGATATATTGGAGAGCGAGGGGTCTAACAAATTGCTAGGTTATTAATGGTATATATTTAGCTTCTCAATTTATTAGTTGTGGTCTCCTCAATAATGGCGGGTGGAAGTCACAGCCATGCATGCGTATTTTGTGGACAAGACGAAACTCGAAATCATCTTTTCTTCTCATGGAGCTACACGGAGGGAATATGGAGGATTCTCGTCTCTCGGCTCCTTGGGAATGCTTACACTATGGTATGGGACCATCTCCTTAAGCTCTTATGCAACTCAAATCTCAACACCATAGAACAGGTCCTCTCTCGATACGCTTTTTAAGCAACTCTATATCACATTTGGAGAGAGAAAAATGGGAGGAGACATGGTGAACCACCTTCCCCATCAGCCAGACTTAAGAGACTCATCGATAAGAACGTTCGAAACCGCATCACCTCCATTCGGAAAACAGAGATTCAGACATATGATGAAGGTCTTTTGGTGTGGTTCGCCACACGCCTCCCTTGAAGAGATTTTCTCCGTTTGATTTTCTTTTAACAAGATCAATGGAATGATACATTAGTTGTAAAACCGATTTTTTTTTTTTGAATATAATTTTACATTCAATTAAAAAAAAAAGATTTACAATCTAACGTTAATTTAGAATTGATCTATTTTTTAATATTTATTATATTATTATTTTTATTAGGTTTAAATTTTTTGATGGATTAATTTGCCCAATAACCAAAATTCATATGAAAACTAAAATATATTCATATAATTTGGGCTTGTAAATTCCGACCCAGTAAAAATAGGCCCGTTAAGCGAAGAGTAAAAGGTCGGAGAAGGGAAATACCGAGCTGAAAGATTCCCAGGAATGAATCACGGAAAATGGGAATAAATGCTGAACTCATGGTCAACCCGAAGTGAACCAAATACTCATTCAAACCAATGGTTAAAAGTGCCAAAGATAAACGGCCGTATCCACATGATTAAATGTACTTAATGACAAATAAAGTGGAGTAAATGAGAACTTTAAACATGGGCTCGTAGTATAAAAGCAAGCGCAAGAGTAAGGAGAAAACAACAACGTTCTTCACACTCGACTCACACTACATTTTTACTTGCAAACTCCTTGTTCTTGTTCTTGTTCTTGTGTAAACGCTCCCGATAACGAAATATTAAACACATTTTCTCCCATATTCTCGCCTAAATCCACTTTCAATCCATTGATCTCTTACCCGATCACTACAAGAAAACATGCGCATTTTCGACGGCATTTCCGTCGGCCTTTAAACCGTCGGAATTTTCTGACGGGATACCGAGGGAATTCTGGCGAATATAATTTCCTCAAAAATCGGTTGGAAAATTTCGACGGTTTGAGTGTCGTCGGAAATTGGTCGAAATTTTCCAAGGAATTTCCGACGAAATTCGGACAAATTTATACTCGCCGAAATTCCCTCGGAAATCGGTCGGAATTTTCTGACCGTTTCAAGGCCGTTGGAAATCGGTGGGGAATTTCCGACCGATATCCAAGGGATATGTAGCCATCGGAAATTTCCGACCGATTTCCGAGGGATATATATACGTTAATGTATTCATTGTAGTAGCTGTTATATAGCCGTTTTTAATTTAAAAATCCCTCGGAAATCCCTCGGAAATTCCCTCTATAAATATTTCTCCCCCTCATTCACAACATTCACAACAAACACAAAGCAAAAAAAAATTACACAATGTCTTATTTTCGATCGTGGATGGACAAACCTTCGCGTGATCCCGCGACGAGGGAATTGACGGATCAGTTCGCACAAGGTGTGGAGGAGTTCATGAACTTTGCGTCAAACAATAGCATGACATCGGAATACGGTAATATGTATTTTCCTTGTACTAAATGTCGGAATCATAGATTAGTCTCTGTTAGGGAAGTAAGGAAGCACTTATATAGGACTGGATTTATGTCTGGTTACAAGATTTGGTATACCCACGGAGAAACTGATTCAATGGTGCAATATTATGGTAATTATAGTAGCACATCGGATAGGTTAGGTAGTACTTCGGGTACTAGGTTAGAGGAACCAACACCGGAATTAGATGTAAACGCAGGTTACACTCAGATGGTGAATGATGCGTTTCATGAAAACATAGCATCGTATCATGTGGAGGATGGTAACAGGATAGAGTAACCAAATTTAGAAGCGCTGAAATTTTTTTATATGCTAGATGCGTCTAAGGAGTTATTATACAAAGGATGTAGAGATGGAATATCGCCTCACTGCAAGTAGGTTGTGATTATAAAGACGGATTTCAACTTAGCCGAGGATTGTGTTGATGCGATAGCTGATTTTGTGAGAGATATCTTACCCGAAGATAATATTTCACCGGCTTCATACTACGAGATTCAGAAGCTTGTAGCTGGTCTTGGATTACCGTATCAGATGATAGATGTGTGCATCGACAACTGTATGATCTACTGGAGAAAGGACAAAAATTGGTTGAAGTGTCGCTTTTGTCACAAACCGGTTGAAGTGTCGTTATCAGGATACAAATGTCAGAGTACCTGTTCCACATAAACAAATGTGGTATTTGCCCCTAGCTGATAGGTTGAAGAGGTTATATCAATCCGAGCGCACGGTAGGGCCTATGAGATGGCATGCAGAACATAACTCAGATGGAGAGATTGCGCATCCCTCAGATGCAGAAACATGGAAACATTTTCAAGAGATTTATCCTAGTTTTGCGTGTGAGCCAAGGAACGTATACCTCAGGTTATCTACGGATGGATTCAACCCTTTTGGAAAGCATGGGAGGCAATATTCGTTGGGGCCAGTAATTGTCACACTTTACAATTTGCCGCCAACTTTGTGCATGAAACGAGAGTTTTTGTTCCTCACGATCTTTGTCCCCGGTCCAGAGCATCCTAAGAGATCCCATGATATTTTCTTGCAGCCATTGATTTATGAGTTGAGAATGTTGTGGAAAAATGGTGTTAACGCGTTCGATGTTTCCCTGCAACAGAATTTTATGATGCTTGCAGTACTTATGTGGACCATAAGTGATTTCCCAGCATACGGTATGCTATCTGGATGGTCGACGCATGGAAGGTTTGCGTGTCCATATTGTCAAGATAACACTGATGCGTTCCAATTGAAGAACGGACGTAAGACTTCTTGGTTCGATTGTCATCGACGATTTCTACCGCATGATCATCCATATCGTCGGAGCACAACATTGTTTAGAAAGAACAAAAAAGTTTTTGATGGTCCACCTCCTGAGTTATATGGGAATTATATTATGACTCAGTTGAGAGATTTTGGTGCTGAGAAGACAGTTTCATGCGGGGGTAATGGACATTATCCCGTTGACGGTTGTGGCGAGTACCACAATTGGCACAAGAAGATTATTTTCTGGGATTTGCCATATTGGCAGGACCATTTGCTGCGCCATAATCTAGATGTGATGCACATTGAAAATAACTTTTTCGATAACATCATGAACATTGTTCTAAATGTGCAAGGAAAGACGATTGAAAGCCATATTGGACTTGCCAGATATTTGTTCCCGTAAGGAGTTGCATGTAATGGCGAACGGGATATCACTGCCCCCTGCTTTCCGGTTGGATACACATTGGATTGGATTGGATTAAGCACGGTGTTAAATTCCCAGACGGATACGCATCTAACCTTTGTAATTGCGTTGATAGTTCAGAAGGGAAGTTTTCTGGGATGAAGATTCATGATTGTCATGTTGTCATGTAACACCTCCTTCCATTTGCATTTGAAGGTCTTCTTCCTATGAACGTCCATGAAGCTATTGCAGGTCCATACATTTACACTATTACGTATGTTGCCATATTTTTATTTGTGATCATTATACGTAAGTTATTTTAATTTTGTATGTCTACAATATATGCATGGATCGGTGCTTTCTTCAGAGATCTATGCATGCGATCACTTACATCAGCCGGAATCCGAAATTTGGGGGAAAACATACCGGTTCTCCTTTGTAACCTAGAGAAAATATTTCCTCCTGCCTTTTTTGATGTTATGGAACATCTTCCTATTCATCTCCCTCGAGAAGCAGCACTTGGTGGGCTGGTTCAATATCGATGGATGTACCCTTTTGAGCGGTATATGTTCCACCTAAAGAAGAAGGTGAAAAATCTTGCTAGGGTCGAGGGTTCTATTGTCGCACAGAGCATTAATGAAGAAACTTCCAACTTTGCCGGCTACTACTTTCCAGCGCAAGTCCAAACAAAAAGTAGACGCCCCACACGACATGATGATGGAGGGAACAGAGTTAGTTATCATGTCTTCGTCGCCGATATATTTACTCAGATTGGACGATTAAGTGGAAAAAGCAAGGATCGGCGACTATTAGAGGAGGAGTAAAGGCACTTGCATATGTATATTCTGACAAACTGCGACGACGTTTTGGAATATGAGAGGTACCTAATTTTTTTTTTTTTAATTCGTTAACAAATTAAGTTTGCTAATGCTATTTTCTAATGCATTTTTTATGCACATGATGTTCATGGCACAAATATGCGATTGGTATCCAAATTACACAGAGGATGAGTTTGATGTCGTCAAGCAGAATGACTTTGGTGATTGGTTGAAATATTATGTAAGTGTTAAATGATGCTTTATTATATAATTAAATTGTATAACTTCCTTATATAAACATTGTGTCGATTATTGTCCACGTGAAATTTATACATGTTGGTCAGATGACTAGTAGGGGGTTGAGTTTCCGACGTGGTTAGTTGAGATGGTGAAAGGCCCGACATTTATTGCACAGTCTTATTTGATGTATTTCACCCGAGGGTATTCTTTTAAGGCTCATCAGGAAGGAAGCTCAAAGACAACTTGTAATTCTGGTATATTGTCTCAATCTGGAGAAGTTGTCTACTACGGTGTCCTCCGCGAAATATTGGAGGTCCATTATCCAGGAATGATCGACTTGAGGTGCATTACGTTCTTCTGCTATTGGGATAATCTAGTGGAAGGTCTACGTCATGACGCATTTGGTGTTACATATGTCCACTTTCGAATGCGACTTCAGAAATACGATCCTTTCATTCTTGCTTCACAAGCGGATCAGGTTTATAACCCCGGGTTAGGAACAAGCAAGACCCTTGGATTACTGTTACGTCGATACACCCAAGGGGAAGAGTTTATGGTGTTTCCGAGCACGACCCTTTGCAGGAAAACACAATTAGTAACTTAGGTTCGGTCGAGCATTCTCTTGAAGTTGACATCGTGGTTGATTTCACCATGAACGGTGATTACGAGGTATTTGAGGATTATGAGGAAGAAATCGGCGAATTTGACGAGGATTCCGATTCAGCTACGTCAGATTATTTATCGGACTCGGAGTAATTAATTATGTAATAAATTTTATTTCTCTATGTATTTTATTTTTATTTCAAAACAGAGTTAATTTTGGCGATTAAACGCCTTGTAGATTTTCTTTTCACAAGTCATGTTGTTTCGAGTCTTTTATTTCATTTAGTCTAAGCTGATAGGACCATTATATAAGGCCCCCTTGCAGCCGTGTAATGTTTTTCACCTTTTGATGAAATAAAAACCTAGTTTTTTTTCGGAAGTTGCGCGCCTTGGATTTTGAGAAATATAAACTTTTTGTTTTTTTTGTTTTTTTTATAAAATTTGGTTTTGCCGTTTGAGATTCTATATTTTTTATTTGTTTTCTGTGTAAAGTGTAAAATGCTAAGTGTAAAACATCAAAATATCGAGGTCTGTCGGAAATCCCTCTGAAATTTCCGAGGGATTTCCGACTGATTCAGAATCCCCTGCTAAAACTGAATCCATCGGAAATCCCTCGGAAATTTCCGAGGGATTTCCGACGGTTTAGGGTAATAAACCTCAAATTTCCCGGATTTTGAACATGTTTGGTCTTGATAAATGTAGAAGTGACAAATTAAAACTACTTTCTGTGAAATGTTTTAAAGAATCAAACATTGTGAACTTTTTAATTGAAACCCTAATCAAACACATAAGTGCTCTTAGATGTTCTATGTGTTTTTATGAAAACTTAAACTCGTTGTTAGATCGATTGTTACAAAATCTGGAATAACGTGTTCTGTTTGGTTTTAATAGGTTTTCCTTATTACTAAGTTGTTATGAAATCATTAAAATCTAAACCCTATACCCTATCAAACACTAGGCTATCAAACACTAAATTTTTATGAAATCATCAAAATCTAAACCCTATACCCTAAAACCGTCGGAAATCCCTCGGAAATTTCCGAGGGATTTCCGACGGATACATATATTTTTCAAGATAAGACAGTGTTGACTGGCCAATGAGAAAGCATGCAAATTTCAAGGTCCGTCTAAAATCTCTCGGAGATCCTGAAATTTACCCGCGAATTTAAACCGCCTAACGAAAATTGCTCAAAATCGAGGCGGTTAATTAAATTTGATTTCCGAGGGAAAGGTCCTGTCGGAAACCCTTTTATATATCGAATCGACCTTCTTCTCTCTCATTTTCTTCTCTGTTCTTCTAAATTATCTCGATCTTCTCTCTCGGTCTCATCTCTCTTCTTTTCTTCTTCTCTTCTTCTCTTCTTCTCTTCTTCCTTACACTTTTCTTTCTTCTTCTTTTCGTCTTCTCTCTTCTTCTTTTCTTCCCACCAGAGCTCGCCCACCGCCGCGGACCGCATCCCACTGCCGCCGCATCAGTACAGCCCACGGCCCACAAATGTAAGTCACAATTTTTATTTTTTTTGTTGTTGTTAGATTAGGTTGGGAATTTGTGGATTTTGTGGAATTATATTAAATTGTTAGATTGTTAATTAGATTAGGTTGATTTTTGTGGATTATGGAATTTGTGATTAGATTTTAGATAAGATTTTGTTGAAATTTTTAGAATTATTAGATTTAATTAGGTTAATTAGGTTGTTGTATTTTGTTGAATTTGTGATTATAAATATATTTATAACAAAAACGTTTTTTGATAATATATTTATAAATATTATTTTATAAATCGTTTTGGTAAAATGTTATTATAAATATATTTTTTTATAAATGTTTTTTATATATCTATTTTGTAAAGCATTTTACAAATATAATTTACAAATAAATTTATAAAAAACTTTTTTAAAAATTATATTTTAAAAATATATATTTTTAAATGTAATTTAAAAAAATGTTTTTTATAAATGTTTTTTTTGTTTAAATTTATTGATTTTTTAGAAAAATATTTATGATTATTTAGATGTTTTTTAAAATGATTCAGTTTTTCTGTTTTTATTTTTGTAGGTCTTACGGTCAATTCGATCAAGATCGTCCTGGCGGTTCAAGGCAATCGAGGCGGAGGAGCACTTCCACAACTCTGAGCCCGAGTACTCTTCCGCCTTCTGCGCCTCCTATTCCGAACAGTGAGAGTGTAGCTCCTCCTTCGATCATGACCGTTGAGGAGCTAGTTCAACAGCCGGGACGGGAATTACTCACAGTTCCCGATCCAAAGCTACGCATTCCGCGATCTACTTGGTAATATATTTTTTCTTCTTAATTGATAAATTTTTTTGTTTAATTACCGATTCTTAATTTGTTTTTTATAGGTTTGGAATATCTGAGAATGGCATTAGCAAGTCGGTTTTGAAGATGTTGCACTCCATCCTCGACAAACCGCACAAGAAATTTTCGGATGTTCCGTCAGACGAAAAAAGCCTTTAGTTTCGAACGTCTACGGTAAGTTATAATTTATTTAATTTTTGTTATATGTTTTGAGATTTTTTAACATATTTAATTCTATTTCTTTTGTAGCAAGAATTTAATTGGAACCCGCAGCTGACAAAAACGGTGGAGACGGAATTTTTCAGGGAGCCGTCCACGCAATTCTCGCGCAACATGTACGAGTGGAAGCAGGTTTGGAGAAAGGGTGGAGATAAGCCAAAAGGCTTGAACGCAGAGGTGTGGCAGGACTATATCCCGTACTGGGAAGAGCCCGCGACCGAAGCTCTCTCTCAGACTAACTCCAAGAACCGGAAGAGTCCACAACAACGGGGCGAAGAGCTTAAAAAAAAATGAAATTGAAATTGTAATTATTTTGGTGTTTTTAGTTATTTTCTAGACAGAGGAAGACGGCGAAGTTCCGGATCACCTGAAAGTGATGGTGAGGACGCACACCAACAAGAAGACCGGCCAAATTCAAGATCCTGCCGTCAGGGAGATCGACGAAAAGGTGACGAAGGCGCAAGACAAGATCATGACCTAGAAATCGCAGGACGGCATCAACGCTTCCAACGATCTCACTCAAGCCGAGATGAACGACCTAGTGCTCGGGGTAAGTAATAATTATAGACTATCATTTCAATTTAGATATTTATTTGTTAATAAGATCTAATGTTTTTGTATTGTTTTTGTATGAGGTATTTGTTAATAAGATCCCTCGAAAATATCCGGACGGACAAGTCCTCGGAAATTCCTCGGAGTTATCCCGGACAGACTGGTCCTCGGAAATTCGTCGGGTAATTTAGCCATTGGAAATCTGTCAGAAATTTCTGAGGAATTTCCGATAGATTTCGATTTCCGAGGAGATAGTTCCGACGGCTCAAATCCGTTGGAAATCCGTCTGGAATGGCTGTTTCTGACGAGATACCGACAGATTTGGCCGTCCGGAATGGGGACTTTACTTGTAGTGGATTATCTACTTCTTGTCCATTGCTGAAAAGCCATTCAATCTTATGTTATTCAAAGATAAGTCAAAGTCTTTTGATTATCACTATTTACAAATTTTGACAGTTGTAATTTCAGCTACAACAATAATGTTGCTTATTTGGCAAAAATGACATTATTTACCATTTTCTTTTACGTACTATTTATTTACATCAGTTTATGTATTATTTTGTTATATTCTTCAATGAACACATATTTTTATCCTATTCATATTGTATATTGATTTAATCTTTACTATCAGTTGATTAAACTTTTCAATCATACTAAAATACACATATTTGTTGTTGCATCTCATATGGTTTGAATTTTTTAAAAACATATATAAATTTCTCAAAATGGTGAATAATGTTTGTAATAAATAAAATTCATTCACTACAAGAAAACAGCCAATTTCCAATGAAAATTTACGACGATTTGAAAGCGATGTAAATTTACATCGCAATTAAGACGGTATTACGATGAATTATGCATTCGTTGTAAATTCGTCGTAAAAAGTTGTCGTCGTAATATCGTCGTAATTTAATGACGCCATTACGACGATGATACGACGATTTTGAAATTCGTCGTAATATCGATGTAACATTACGACGGATTTACGACGAATCTCACTTTCGCAAATTACGTTGTAAAGTCGATGTAATTTTACATCGATATTACACCGATTGTAATTCGATGTAAATTAACGAAGATTTGACGTCGATTTTTTCCAGTTAGGTAGAACATGTTTTTTATAGGTTCACCTAATCAATTTACATCGAAAATATATGTCGTAAATCCGATGCAAATCCGTTCTAAATCCGTTGGTAATTTTGAAAAATTTCTATATATACATTCTTATGTCAAATGAAAATTTCAAAAAAAAAAAACACTAATAAAAAAAACACACTATAAAATCTTTTTATAAAATGTCTATATACGATTTACGGAGATGGATGTATACGCAAAAGGATTCGGAGGGAGCGTTGACGAAAGAATTCAAAGAGAGACTTGAAATATTCATGTATCAGGCCGGAAATATGCAAACAACACTGGAAAGCGGTAAGATGTTCTGTCCTTGTCGTAAATGCAAGAATACGAGATATATTTTTATTGAGACAGTGTGGAAGCATTTACTAAATAGAGAATTTATGCCGCAATATTATGTTTGGTATCAACATGGAGAGGGTTTTGAAAGGAATCAAGCTAATCGTAGTAGTAATTATCAAGGTCATGTAGATTTTGATGAATCAAATGATCAGGGTACTAGTAGTTATCATCATCATGGTCAACATGATCAGGGTCAAGATCATGATAGGATGCATGACATGGTTATTGATGCATTTCATGAAACAAATGCTGATAATAGTGTTGAGGAACCCAACGTAAATGCGAAGCGATTTTATGATATGCTAGACGCTGCAAATCAGCCACTTTACGATGGATGTAGAGAAGGTCAGTCTAAATTGTCGTTAGCAGCTAGGATGATGACAATTAAAACTGATCATAACTTAGATGAGGTTTGCATGGATGATTGGGCTGATCTTATTAAAGAGTATTTGTCAGAGGATAATTTAGCTGCCGAAACATACTATGAGATACATAAGTTGGTGTTTAGTCTTGGGTTGCCTTCTGAGATGATAGATGTATGTGTTGACAATTGTATGCTTTTTTGGAAAGATGACGATAAGCTGTAGGAATGTCGATTTTGCCAAAAACCGAGATTTAGGCTGCAAACTTCTGGGCGTAGTAAGATACCGTACCAACGGATGTGGTATCTTCCTATAACTGATAGGTTGAAACGATTGTATCAATCCGAAAGGACAGCTGCATCGATGAGGTGGCATGCAGAAAATTCACAGAGAGAAGGAGAAGTGACTCACCCGTTAGATGCAAAAGCTTGGAAACACTTTAATATGGTACACTCAGACTTTGCTAAATCTAAGCGAAATGTGTATCTTGGTCTTTGCACTGATGGATTTAGTCCATTCGGTATGTCTGGTAGGCGATATTCTTTGTGGCCAGTTATCGTAACGCCTTATAACCTTCCCCCAGATATGTGCATGCCAAGGGAATTTTTATTCCTGAATATTTTAGTCTCTGGTTCCAATCATCCAAAGAGGTCCCTTGATGTGTTTTTGCAGCCTCTCATAAATGAGTTGAAACAGTTGTGGTATACATGAGTTCGTACATATGACTGTTCGAGGAAAAAAGATTTTACGATGCGTGTGGTGCTTATGTGGACAATAAGCGACTTCCCTGCATACGAAATGCTATCAGGTTGGACAACGCATGGGAGGTTATCTTGTCCTTATTGCCTCGATCGGACAGATGCATTTCCGCTGAAACATGGTCGAAAAACATGCTGGTTTGATTGTCACCGCCGGTTTCTACCAATAAACCATCTATATCGGAGAAACAAGTGGTTGTTTAGAAAGAACAAAATCGTGCGTGTCCCCCCACCAGTGTATCTATCTGGAGAACATCTAGAAGCGCAAGTAGATCATTTTGGGGGACTAGAAACGGTGATTCGTGGGGGAAATTGGCATACGCCGGCTAATATGTATGATGGATATGGGGTCAATCACAATTGGCACAAGAAAAGCATTTTTTGGGAACTTCCGTACTGGAAAGATCATCTGTTGAGACACAATCTTGATGTCATGCACATTGAGAAAAACTTTTTTGATAACATCATGCATACATTGTTAAACGTGAAAGGAATAACCAAAGACAGCGGAAAGTCAAGGCTGGACTTGCCCGATATTTGCAATAGAAATGAGTTGCACATTATGAGCAATGGGAAATCACCAGTTCCTATATTTCGGTTGGGTGCAGAAGAAAATGCATCATTGTTCAATTGGGTTTCATCTGAGGTGAACTTTCCTGATGGGTACGTATCCAATCTTGCTAAATCTGTTGAGAAAGGACAAAAGTTTTCAGGGATGAAGAGTCATGACTGCCACGTGTTTATGCAACGATTATTTCCTTTCGCATTTGCCGAACTCCTTCCTGGAAATGTTCATGAAGAAATTTGAGGTAAGATACATCGTATCATCACATATAAAATTGTTGATATATTATAATTATATATATGTTCAAATATTACAATATATAATTTTGATTGTGCAGGCATCGGAGCGTTTTTCCGGGATCTTAGTACACGGACGTTGTCAGAAAATGTAATTGCACAGCTGGCTGCTAATATTCCAATATTGTTGTGCAATTTGGAGAAGATATTCCCCCCGGCGTTTTTTGATGTTATGGAACATCTTCCCATTCATCTCCCTCATGAAGCAGAACTAGGCGGGCCTGTTCAGTTTAGGTCGATGTACCCATTCGAGCGCTTCATGAAACATTTAAAGGGACAGACAAAAAATCTAGCAAGGGTTGAAGGATCAATTGTTGCAGGAAGTTTGACATAAGAAACTTCACACTTCACTTCATACTATTTTGCTACAAAAGTCAGCACACGCAAACTGGCTCCCCGACGATATGATGATGGTGATGTGGGCAGAACTTATGCAGTAGAGGGTGTCCCATACATCTTCTCACCAATCGGTCGTCTTAGTGGAAAATTGAAGGAAGTTTGGTGGTCTAACGAGAATGATAGGCACAGCGCACATACGTACATCCTCCTAAACTGCGAGGAAGTGAGTCCTTACGAGAGGTACGTAACTTAACTATTTAATTATCCACTAATTAATAATCAATTATATATAGTTCATTATATATTAATTATAATGTATTTTGCAGCTTATTTGTTACTCAAGTGCGAGAATGTATTGAAGGCGTTTCAGATGATGAAATAAACGATCGTAAAGATCGTCACTTTGCTAAGTGGTTGAAGATGCAAGTAAGTAATATATATAGTTATAAATATTTCATTTAATTAGATCGATACTCAATCTAACATGCACACTTATCGATATGTCTTTTATAGGTGGATCATGGCGACCCCGCATATCCAATATGGTTTTATGAGTTACTCCAAGGCCCCCTCGGGAAGATAACGACTGCACCCATGTATTTCACCCGTGGTTATGTACTTCATACATACAAGTACGGCGTTCGTCGGGCAACTACCAACTACAGAGCATGTGTTAGGGGTGAAATAGATTTTTATGGGATGTTGCAGGAAATAATCGAAGTGGAGTACCCCGGCTTGGTTAGTATGAAATGCGTTCTCTTCAAATGTGATTGGTTCGATCCAACAGTCGGTCGAGGGGTGCGAATTAGCAAATTTGGTGTGGTTGACGTCAACAAATCACGACGATACAACAAGTT
Source organism: Eutrema heterophyllum (assembly GCA_002933915.1). Taxonomy (NCBI): domain Eukaryota; kingdom Viridiplantae; phylum Streptophyta; class Magnoliopsida; order Brassicales; family Brassicaceae; genus Eutrema; species Eutrema heterophyllum. The sequence goes on from PKMM01000785.1 coordinate 807,723, forward strand.
TGAACCATTTATCCTAGCATCACAAGCAGAACAAGTAACGTTCGTTCCATATCCGCGAGTTCGAACCACTGGGCCCACATGGTTATCGGTTATTAAAATAGCTCCAAGGGGTAAAATTGTTGGTGTTGACGGTCTTCCAATGCAACAAGATTCTTGCCGTCACATTACAGAACCAGAGATTACGAACAACGTTCTTCTAATTGATCCCCGAAACAGGCAACTTGAATATCTACCTGACGACACAAAAGAAGAAAGTGATTCCGATGAGTTTAAAGAGAGTGACGATGATGATGAACCGAATGAAGATGATGAACCTGCGAAGATGATGATTAATCTGATTGATTTACTTTTTGTAATTGCTTAATTTGTATAATAAAAATACTTAATATATATGGGATAATCAGATGATGACCGGAGATAATCATAGATGGGATCGTAAAGATTCCCAGAGGTCGAATATTACCCAAACCCTGGAATTTTATAGTTTGGGTAATATTAGACCTCTGAGAATCCTTTCGATCTCATCTCCGATTATCTCTGCATTATTAGTATTACGACGACATTACGATGATTTAGTCTTAATTCGTCGTAATGTCGTCGTAAACCCTTAACCGGGAATTAAAATTTTCTGGTTTAGGGTTTACGACAAATTAAGACTACATCGTCGTAATCTCGTCATAAACCCTAAACCATAAAATTTTAATTCCCGGTTAAGGATTTACGACGACATTACAACGATTTTAGTCTTAATTCGTCGTAATGCCGTCGTAAACCCTAAAATTTAGGGTTTAGGGTTTAGGGTTTAGGGTTGAAATATGTGTGTATAGGTTATGTTTTTCATCGTTTAACTTGTTTTATATAAGTTCTTTACTCATTGTATAAAAATATTTGAGTTATCACAAAAATCAATTACATTATATAATTCATCCATGTTTCGAATAAACTTATAAGAACGAGTGCTATACATTATTATGTAAGATAAGGAAATTTTCCATAAATTAGATTCAATCGTCTTTATTGAATTTTTTGTTTAGTTTGAGAAGGATTGGATGCACAAATATACTTCGTTAATACACGACGGATTTGTATATTGTAATTCAGGGTTTAAGGTATAGATTTCTTAAATTCACGACAATTTTACGACGGAGCCGTCGTAAGTTCGATGCTAATTTACGACGAGTTTACGACGGAGCCGTCGTAAAATCGTCGAAATGAAAAAATTAATTTTGCCGCGTAAGAGGAAAATTTCCCGCGTGTCTTCAATATTACGACGGATTCGTCGTAAAATCGTCGTAAATTAGCATCGAATTTACGACGGAAACAAATTCTATATATACGATCACATATTTTTCTTCCGCGCTCATAATCTCACAACCTCCCTCTCTCTCTACAAGCTCTCTCTCTCTCTAAGGTATATATTTTTTTAATTAGATATAGAATTGTAATTATTAGATAGGATTGAAATTAGATATGACTGGAATTAGGTAGTTACGTGAATTATTAGATTATATTTTTGATATTCGTTAATTAATTTTATATAATTTTTTAGATATTTATGGCGCCACGTAGAACTCATTATCGTCAGTTTATGGCCGCTGATTCGGGACCGTCGGAGGTCCCGTCATCTTCTGCCACCCCGTCCGCGGTTCCGGATTCTGGGTCCGCACCAGCGGTGCCGCCGCCACCTGCACCAGCACCTCGACCTCTGTTGTTATATGCGGAATTGACGATCGGAGATATTTTGCAGTCGCCGGGTCTTGATGCTTTATCCCGGTTAGATCCGCGACGGCCGCCTAACACTTTTTGGTTTGTAAATCAAATTTTTTTTTCTTCTTTTTTTGGTAATTCTTTTTTTTACTGATAATTGTAGTTTTATTTCTCAGGTTTAAGGAAGATAACAAAGTCGGACGGAGTGTGTCTGACACCATTAAAGCCTATTTCGAGGAGCCTCACAACAATTGGTATGCGGCTCCGAATGACGTTATTGAGACGTGGTTCAAATGTTTCGCGGTAATTTATTCGCTTCTATTTTTTTTTGTGAATTAATTATTTTTATTTAATGATATCGTTTCTAATTTTTTTTTTCGGTTTGTTTTATAGCAAAAATGGCACTGGGACATTGGGATCAACGAGATGGTGAAGACGCAATTTAAGAAGAAGGGAAAATTGCGGCTCAACAATACCGTCTCCGATTGGAAGAGGAAGTGGGAGGTTAATGGCGATGAGGCGAAGCCCCCATACATGTCTTTCGAAGTTTGGAACGGCCTGAAGACCTACTGGATGAATCCGCATTCGCATGAAGTGGCCGCTAAGTGTTCGGCTTCTCGGAACATTGTCGGTCCAGACAGTCTTCCGGCGGTTATGCCGCATACTTCGGGTCAAACGTCTTTTGCAGGAAGGCGCCTTCAAATGGTAATTGTTTTCTGTTAATTTCAATTTTTGTGATTTTAATTGTTATTAATTAAAATTAACCATTAATCGTTTATTTTTTTTTGGAATTTCGTTTAGTTAGGCAAACGGAGGCGAACTTCCTCCAATGACCAGAGTTTTTGAGGAAACTCACAAAAAGAAAGACGGCTCTTTTGTGGATCCTCGAACGGAGAATGTCTACAATGACGTCCAGGCAAGGATCGTCGAGCGTCAAACTCAGTTCTCTCAGCAGCTATCACCTGGCGGTAGCTCGGTCCAATCCACTGCGGCTTTGACCACAACCCAGATGGACGAGATATACAAAGAGGTAATAATTAATAATCAAATTGTATTTTGTATTACTTTGTATTTAATTACTGAATTATTTTGTATTTAATTTATTAAATTTAACGTTTTTTTTTTAAGGTTGCCCCAAAGAAAAAAGGCAGAATTTTAGGGATGGGATCGATCATAAAAAGTGTCATCGCCTCGTCTTCCTCACGTCTTCCGTTCGATGATCCGGTTGAGTTGCAGAACGAGTTGAACACCGCCCACTCCGAGATCAACACTTTGCGGGCGAAGCAGGTGGTATACGATGAAAAGATCTAAGTCTACGATGAGAAGATCAACTCGTACAACTCGCTCTTCGATATTCTTGCCGCGAGTAACCCCACTTTGGCGGCCGCACTGAGGAAGCAGCAGGAGCAAGAGCAGCAGCAACAACAACAACCATCGACATCGGCCCAGATTGATCCGCTCGCGCAACACCGAGCGGCATTGGAGGGGAGATCGGACGAGGAGCTTTTTAGTGATTTAGGAATAGATCTAAATGATAATTAGTATTTAGAATTTTAATTTGTATTTTGAATTTTATTTATAAAATTTTAATTTATAATTATAATTTTATAATTTTAATTATTAATAAAATTAATTATTATTAATTATATATTTTTAATTATTAATTTATACATCGATTTTACATCGAATTTACATCGACCTATAGTTTACGACGAATTTACATCGATTTAATTTTACATCGGTTTACCAACGAATTTACATCTACAGTTTACGACGATTTTACGACGGCTTCCCGATTCAAAAATTCGAGAAATCGATGTAATATTGCGACGTCTTTACAATGAAATACGAACGAGGTAACTTTCGTCGTAATGTCGTTGTAAATTGACATCGATTTTACGACGGATTATTTACGACGATTTTACGACGATTTGTATTCGTCCTAGTTTTTACGATGGAATTACGACGATTCTCGATTAACGACGATCATTTTACGATGATTTGGTAATCGTCGCTAATCCGTCGCTAAGCCTGTTTTACATCGATTTTACATCGATTATGTTTGTTGTAAACGGCATATTTTCTTGTAGTGATTATAGTATCTATAAATCTATAGAATAGAATCTTATACTATACTATATGTAACATAACCCCGACATAGATAACCTTCAAATCTAAAATACTAAAGCCTAAACCCAAACTCAAACTAAAATTTAAGTTTCAAACCTTATTAATAAACTTATAACTCAAAAAACATGTATTTTCTTAAATGTCAAAAAGTTACTATGTTATATTGTTTCTATGCAGAACTTAAGCTAGTCTATTAATTTTCCATCCCCATTTGTGGCGTCTTCTGCCAACGTTCATAGTTCAGTTGTCAGAGTATTAGGTCTTGGGTTTAATAAATCAAAAAGTTTGTGCTACGCGAGTTATACAAGCTGAGGTTTACATCGCCAAGTTTCAAAGTTTTGTTTTGAGAGTATTGGGTCTTAGGTTTAATATAGAATTTGTCTTACGCGAGTTCTTTGGATCGTGGATCTATCCTTTAGCTTTCTTAGAGACTAACTCCTAGAAAATTTCCAAATTATCTGGTATCAAAACATATCCCTACATTTAGTTTATTTCTATCATTCTTCTTGTTTGTTCATCTTCTACCCATTCATATTCTGTTCTTCCATTTTCTAATTTCTGTTTTGTTTATTTATTTTTCAAAAAATCCAGCAACAAACAAGAGATATCTTTATAATAAAAATTAAATAAAAAGAGAAGAAAAGTTCTTGGTTGTGTTTTCTAGAATTTTTTAATATCTTTTTTCTTGTAAAAGCTTGTGAGCAATCTTTTCTTTGAAGTTCTACCTACACTCGTTTCGTGACTACAATCTCCTTGGTATAATATTTTGATTTACTATGGAAAAATATTATGGAGTATTTTGGTTAGTTCTATAAGAACTCTTGGAGGATCACGAAAGGAAAAAGGCGAGAGTGTGTAAGAATATCATAGGGTAAAAACCAAATTGAGTGAAACACTTGCTGAGTGGAAAACGTAAGTGGTTGTGAGTATTTTATTCTCTAACAATTGTTTTGCAAGATTAACAAGGATTGAAACTCAAATTAATAACAACTAGGAAGAGGAACAACCACCTGGCATTCCAAATCTCCAAATTCAAGCCTTGATGACAGAGATGCAGCGGCTGTTAAAGGTTGAGATGGACGCAATCCATGAGAGGTTGGAACGAGTTTAAGAAGAGGCAAAACAAAGATAGCCACAAAATTTGCCTAATTTTCCTAGAAGAGAAGGAAATAAACCAAAACAATCAAAGGCTAATCTTAATGAAGCAGATTTTGATTGTTATAATCATGATGATCGGTAATCGATGGGAAGCCGTAGGAGAAAACGACGTGCTAGATTTCATCATTCCATGCAAGGAACAATCCAGACGCATATCTAAAGTAGGAAAAAAAATTGTGTTGGTTTTTGATAGCCAACATTATTCTGAAATGAAGAAGGTACGAGTTGTAACCACTAAATTTTGTGATTATATTATTAGTTGGTATGATCAATTGGTGACAAGAATGAGAAGAGATGTTGAGTATCCCATTGAAACATGAGTTGTAATGAAGACTGTGATGAGGAGACGTTTTGTGCCTAGCAATTATCACCTAAAACTGTACCAAAAGCTGCGTAGATTAAATCAAGGCAATAGAAGTGGAGGACTTTTACTAGTAGATGGATATCCTTATGCTAAGGGAAAATATTAAAGAAGATATAGAAGCTACCATGGCAAGATTTCTAAATTGCTTGAATCGAGAAATTCAAGACAGTAAAAATGCAACATTATGTGAATTTGGAATACATGTTTCATAAGGCTATTCTGGATGAGCAACATCTCAAAAAGAGGGGAATACACGTAAAACTTATGGTTCGAGTTCATCTACCATGAAACTGAGTTATTTTAAAGAGGAGAAAACAACCCCTAAACCAAAATTTGAAGTAAAACCATCCACTACCAGCCATGAACCTAGAGGTACATGTGAATCTTCTAATGCACATAATTGTGATGTACAATGCTTTGAGTGTCATGGTAGGGGTCATTATGCTAATGAATGTCCCAATTAGAAAACAATAGTACTTAGAGATAATGGGGAGCTAGAAGCTAAAGAAGAATCAAAATCTGATTATACTCCATCACTAGAAGATTGTGAAAAACTTGCTGACAAAGGAGACTTGTTAGTTGCAAGGAGGTCGTTGAGTGTGCAATCCAAATAAGAATAGAACATGCAGCGTGAGACTGTATTCCATACGAGATATCACATGCATAAGACAAGTTATGCAATATGATCATTTAAGGAGGGAGATGTACAAACTTAGCTAGCACTACTTTAGTGGAGAAATTGGGTTTCAAGACCAAGAGGCATGCCAAACCTTACAAACTGCATTGGTTAAATTATAGTGGTGAAGTGCAAGTGACAAGACAAGTTCTGATCTCGTTTTGCATTGGAAAGTATGAACATGAGGTGATGTGTGATGCAGTTTGTAAGCAAGTAAATCTCTTAAAAAGTTTTTTGGGAAATTACATCGAACACATTCCGGGCATGAAATTCCCTAAGTTCTAAATCAACCAAATTAATCTAGCATTAATCTCCCTTAATAAGAAAGGATATTATCTAAACTAAGCCCTAACATCATGGATCTACGCTAATCATCACCCTAATCTACCTCATCTCATGAATCTTAAGGGATCTACTCACTAATCATAATAGAACCAACAAATGCTATTAGAGACGTGTTAATAAACATGATTAGTGAAAGATTAAAAGATAGAATAAGAAGAACACTAACGAAGTTGCATTAAACCTCAAAGATTTAAATATAAAAAGTATCAAAATCTAAGAAGAAAAAAGTTTGCGAAGGGAAAACAAGATAAGAAATTTTTTTTTAAATAAATTAGGTCTAGGGGTATTTATAGATTTTTGAGTCAAACATGGTCAACCCAGAACAAACCAGGTTTTGACCCGGTGGGGTTGGGTATGCACAGCTGGAATCGGTACATATGTCTCTCCTCAATACGCCATCCCGATGAGGTTTAGCCGAGGGACAGGCAAGCTCATATCGGTGTGCTTCTGCCCGATACAAGACCCCGATAATGCAACTGGTGGTTCGTTGAACAGACTGTATCGGTGTGTCTCTCCTCGATAAGAGGTAAGAGAAAAAAGTTTGCAAAGGGAAAACAAGATTAGAAAAAGGTTTTTAAATAAATTAGGTCTAGGGGTATTTATAGATTTTTGGGTCAAACCGGGTCAACTCGGAATAAACCGGGTTTTGACACGGTGAGTTTGGGTCTGCGCAGCTGCTATTATAGCAGAATAGTTGAATAACAAAATAACGGAATCAAGAGGACGGGAAAAATGAAAACTGATAAAACGCCAAAAAACTATTATTTATTAGATGAATAAAGTTTTGTACAAACTACTTATAAATTTAAACCATGCGGGATGGATTGGAAAATAGCTTGTTAATTTTTACTTTTTATCATTATGTGCTTATTATTGTGAATGGTATTAGAATCACGTTTTCAAAACGTGAAAAACGTGAAAAGGCTACATATCATTCAAGTCCATAGTCAAATCGCGGCGGCTCACAGCCGCCGAACGTTTAATCGTCGCCTAGGCGGCCGCGTAGATCGCGTTTTAGAACATGGATCTTTAGTAGTGATAGTGGTGGCTGGCGAGAGAGAGAGAAGATTTCCTTTTAATAATCTTTCTTTGGCAAACTCTCTCCGAGAGAGTGAAAATGAAAAGCTAATTTTCTCCCAGACTTGAAGGCTTGGCCGTTGAGATTTCGTCAGATGGCCCAGTCTCCTCCTCTGAAATCTCCTTCCGTCTCCACCACTGCAGACATTGGAAAAATCTTCATTTTTTTGTCTAAACTTCCTCTAGATCTCCTACAAATGGTTTTTGAACGCTTTGGATTTGCGGATTAACCTACTGCAAATATAGTTAAAGTTAGAGATGTAGAGATGATGTATATATAGTTTTTGTGGTATAGATCATTATCTATTACAAATTACGAGAACAATTACAATGATGATTTTACAACGGACAATTCTACATGGATACAAGGATCCACGATAGACGGTTCTACGCACCACATTCACGATGGATAGTTTTAATCTGTAAAGCCAAGGCGCCGTTCAAAAACCAATTGCATAAGATCTAGAGGAAGGTTGGACTAGCAATGAGGATTTATTCGAGTGACTGAGACGGCAAGAGATTTCGGAGGAGGAGATTGGGTTAATTAAGGCTAACGGTGGGGAGGCCATCTTACGGAATCTTAACGGCCAAGCCTTCAAGTTGGGGAGAAAATATTAACTTTTTCGTTTTCACTCTATAAGAGATAACAACTCCATTTTTTAAAAATAACCTACAGCCTCAATCTTTAAAAAAAAAAAAGAAGAAAAACATGATGTATATGAAAATAATAATTTATTTATTTATTTAATAATATATTTGTAAAACATAAATTGGATGCATGTCCATAAGACATATGTATATAGAAACTTTTTAAAAATTAAGATAAATACAATTTTCATGAACACAAAAATCATTATTTGATAGTGGTAAAAAAAAATTAATAAATCATGGATACATGTACATAAGATATATGCATATAGTAATAAGTTTATGGTTTTGGAAGAAAAAGAGAACGTACCATTTTTCATTATTTCTGATATTCATCTTTTTTTGTTTTTTTACATCTTCTGAAATTCATCTACTTTTAAATAAATAGATAATATCTGAAACGAAATCATATTTAATTGGAAAAAATTAAGTGAAGAAACCACGATGAAGCGAGCCTCTGAAGATGCTAAGGAATAGTTGTCTAGCTTTGAACCCACACAAGTAAGCTATGGCTTTCCGAGTGTGAATACACCGAGACAAATGAAATGGTGTTTTCCATTAAGAAGTTGGGTGAAATTTAATTATGATGCGTTCCATTATGATAGGAATTGAGATTCAGGGTAAGACTGGATTATACAAAGCTGCAATGGGACTTTTGTTGAATGAGGTATGGGTAAATTCCAAGGTCGTCACTCACCCGAAGAAGTAGAATGTTCAGCACTACTATGGGCAATGCTATCTGCCTGGTCTTTACGTTATCGTAAAGTGGAATTTGAAGGCGACAACATGAATATCAATCAGATTATCAATGGGAATGGCACGAAATTACGGCTTCATCACTACTTTTGTGCTATCCAAAGTTGGAGCCACATGTTTAGTTCTATTAAGTTTACATATAGCAATCGATTTTCTAATGCTTGTGCAGACACTTTAGCAACACTTGTAAATAACGTTTGTACTTTGGCAAATTAATAAAAGTATAAGTCGGCAACAAAAAAAAAAGATAATATTTAGACCTAATAAATAATAGTTTGTGCATGTCTAATTATGGACAGTATACAACTCAGATTTTCAAATAATAAAGGATTTTTGATAGGTATGAGATTCTTGTGATCTTGTCCTTTTAGGTTGTACTAGGTTATATTATCGAGTTATTTGGTAATCTAACATTGCTAAAAAATAAAAGAAACAAAAATCGAAGTCGTCTTCATGTAACGAAGTCGAACCCCTAATTATTTCGTATGTACATCTATTTCATATAAACTTAGGTAGCAAGCGAAGACCAGGGGCGAATCTACGCATAAGTAAAGAGATGCACGTGCACCTCACACTTTTAAAAAAAATCAATGTAATTTTTAGTTAAATTTAATTGTGCATCCAAAGATTTTATAATTAGTGCCTCTATTCAGTAATTGGACTAACTAAATTAGACCAACTCAAAAAGAAAACACAAACGAAGCCCAGAAAAAAAAAAAAAATTAGACCCACTTAAAATAGAAAATCAACTTACATTATATCATCAAGTCCATTAATTTAGTTTTCTTAATTGAAAACATAAATAACTAATTGACATCAAATTGCCGAACAAAAAAAGTTTTATCGACATTAACACAATTTTTTACTTCACAGGTTCGTCATCTTCTTTGTCAAGGTAAATTTTCAAAACTTTCTTTATTCTACTATTGTAATTCGTTTATCTATTCATTAATTTTAATTTTATACTTTAATGTTTTACAGATTAATCAATGGAACGATATTTCAAAAGAAAAAAGTCTTCATCATCTGATAATATTATAGATGATTTGCCATCGGATCCTGCTTAAAGGAAGAACATATTGGATTAACTTTACCAGTTGCTACTGCAAGTGTTGAAAGATGTTTTTCTGCGATGAAACTAGTGAAGACAAGTCTACGCAACCGAATGGGAAATGAGTTTTTAAGTGATTATCTAGTTTGTTTTATTGAAAAGAAGTTGTTAGACGACGTTACAAATGAAGCAGCGATGAACAGATTTCAAGCAATGAGTGAACGTATAATACATTTGTAAGGTGTTATTTAATTTTAATATGACATTATATTTTTAATATTTATTAAATTATTATTTGTGCCCCCGGTGAAAAATAGTTATGGATTCGCCCATGGCGAAGACCATATATTTTTACATAAGCCCATTCGTGTAACCGAAAATAGTAAAAACCAGCCTATGGAGAAACGATTTATTCTTCTCCAAATTCTCAAATCGATTTCATATTCTCTCTGAAAACAATCCTCTCAAGGGTCGAAAGATTATCCTCACAAAGATTATCGCATAAGGTATTTCGTTTGAGATTTACTAAGCTGCTTTTTTGTTAGATTAAACGATAATAGTAAACGGTGGTTAACACCAATTATACGATTGTTAGGTTTGATGAATCTTGTACCTAAATTAGCCAGGTCAACATAAGTTCATGTTTGTTCGTACTTATTTTGGTGAAAATCATATAGTTGGGTATTGTATGACCGTTTTCCCATGGAAAAACCCATAATTGAAACCATAATAAACCAAATAAAATTCTAAAAGCATGTGGGGAAACCCATAATTCAAACCATAATGAACCAAATAAAATCGTAAAAGCCTATGCAGAAACCCATAATTCAAACCATATTGAACCAAATAAAATCCTAAAAGCCTAAGTACCAATTGCAGAGAAAAAGTAAATGAAGTGTCGTCTGTCATTCTTCAATTAAGAGAAGAATAAATAGGATACAAAAAAATGTTCGGCTAGATCCTTCTAGCAATCAACATGCCATAAAAGATTATGCAAAGTCCAAGTTTTTTTTTTTGAAACTTTTGATGATTATTTTATAAATAAAGATCCAACATAGTCATGGTGTAGTATTGGTGATAGAATTTGGAACATAAGAATTATAAAAATATGAAACATCTCCAAGGATTTTTTTTATTTTGCAAGGATATCCGCTGGCAAATTTGACTCCCTTGGTGTCCAGTTGAATTAGATTTCCTTAAAGCGCTTACTTTATTCCTACACCTCTCTTATCCAATTGAAAGTTCCAAAGTTCAAAGTTTCTTGGTTAACCAAATTTACCAATCCTTTGGAGTCTCCTTCAAACACAATCTTTTTGAAACATTTATTCCAACAAATCTGCACAGCAAATAGCAGAGCCTGAGATTCACTCTCGAACATATTATGTGTAGCGTCATCTTGAGCTTGGTCTGATCCTAAATAAACACCATCTTCATTCCGGATATCCAACCCGCTTTCGAACTTCTTCTTGCGAAAATATATGAACCATCATGATTGCATTTGATCGAGCCTTGATTTGGTCTTTTCCATAGTTGATCGAGATGAGAATGATTTGAGCGAGGTTCACTGCTCACACATCGCGTATTAGAGTCAATGAAGCTATGAATTTCCAAGCTATGAATTTCCAACCATTCCTTTGTATCACCATGAGCCAATTTCAATGTTGAACGCCAATGGATATTTCTCCGTTGGTAGATTAAAGTGTTGCGAATTTTCCAAATTCGCCATAAAACCCATAAGGCTAAATGATGAACATGTGAAGACATCAAAATATTACTTGAAAAGATTGTCTCAAGTTTCATTTCCAATGGCACATAGGGATTGTAGAGAAATGAATTTGGAAATCCAGAAGCTCTGCATATAGTTTGAGCGTAGAGACAGTCGAAGAACAAATGACTAATTGTTTCTTCTCCATTGACACAAAGCGGACAAGACGACACTCGGACGGAGATAAGACTGTCGGATATCGGTCGAAAAAAGACTCCATCGGAAAACCGTCATTAATTGACCTGTCGGTACTATCCGTCGGAACCTCATCGGAATTTTACCGACGGTATGGCCGTCGGTAATCCATTGGATTACTTTTTCCGGTGGATTCCCGACGGTTTTCCTATGGTTTTTTTTTTACGGGTGTTGTCCTCGAAAAGCCGTCGGAAATGGGTTGTCGAAATCCGTCAGAATTTTCCGATGAATTTTCGACGAATTTTGTTTTCCGAGAACTTTAAACCGACCGCCAAAAATCGATCAGAAACCGTCGCAAAGGGCTATTTCCGACAGTTCTCCTACGGTTTTGGCTGTCGGTTTTCAGTTGTTTTCTTGTAGTGAAGGTACACTTTACTTTCTACTTTTGATGATAAATTGCTTGGTTTCGAACAAATCAAGGAACTTTATGCTTTAGTTCTTGATTAAATATGTGTTTCAATCTTGTGAGAAGTATGCACATGAAAAGTTCTTTAGGTATGAAGGTTTTTTGTTTATATGCCTTAAGAGACCTTATTGTTAGAGAATCACAAGGAAGAGGACTAATGAAACATTTCGGAGTTGGAGGAAACTATGATTATTTTGGGAGCAGTTCTATTGGCCTCACATGAAAAGAGATGTTGAGAGAATGTGTGGAAGATGTGTAACTTGCAAGCAAGCTTAAGTGAAATATGCAGTTGCATAGTATGTATACTCTTTTTTCCTGTTTCTACTCAACCTTGATAAGATATATGTAAGGATTTTGTGCTAGGATTGCCTAGATTAAGGAAAGGTAGAGTTTTTTTTTTATGTGGTTGTTGATAGATTATCTAAGATGACATACTTCATTTCATGTCATAAAACTAATGATGCTTCACATGTTGTTGATTTGTTATTTAGAGAGGTTGTTTGATTGCATGGCATGCTTGTAACAATTGTTTCTGATAGAGATGCTAAGTTCTTAAGCTATTTTTTGAAAAACATTGTGAGCTAACTTAAAAACTAAGTTGTTGTTTTCAACTACTTGTCATCCTCAAAATGATGGTCAAACTAGGTTAGTGAATATAAATTTGACTACTATGTTGCGTGCTATCATTAAAAAGTATATCAAAACCTTGGAAATATTGTTTCCCGCATGTTGAGTTTGCATGACCATGTTGTACGTTTTGTTACTAAGTTCTCACCTTTTCAAATTGTTTATAGTTCTAATTCTTTGACTCTATTAATTAGATTTATCACCATTACATTTCAATGAGCATGTGTATTTAGATGGAAAATGAAAAGATGGACTTGTTAAACAGATTTATGAGAAAGCAAGACTGAACATTGAAAAGAGGACTGGTCGTACCAAAAGCAAGCTAACAAAGGACGACGCAAAGTGATCTTTGAGCATGGTGATTTGGTTTTGGTTCATATGAAAAATGAACATTTTCCAACACAAAAAAAAACCAAAACTGATGTCAATAGGAGATGATTCATTTCAAGTCTTAGAACGGAATGACAACGACTATAACCTAAAATTGTCACGGGAGTAAATAAAAGTTCTAACTTCAATGTTTTTGACTTGACTCCTTCCGATGTTGATGACCAGTTTTATTTGTGGTCAAATCATTTTGAAAAGGATGAAAATGATGAGGACATCGTGAGCAGCAAAGATAAGCATGGGGATGCATTGCACGTACTTATCGAACCTGTGACGAGAGTTCGTGCTACATGGATTAAGAATGCACTTAACGGGCTGATTCTAGAGATTCCGGACAAGAAGAACACTTCAAAGTTCATTGAAGATGATATATATCAAGTCCAGCCTATTTTATGCCTAATAAATATCCAAGAGATCCTATAATAACTTGATGTGGAAAAAAATCTTAGATATCAAGAACTAGCAGGCTCTCTATCGAAAGTGGACGTACATAATGGATCTTCGACGTCATTGTGGTATGATAATTGGTCACCGATGGGGAAGCTTATCATTCATACGGGCATAAGAGGATGTATCAATTTGGGAATAAACATCAATTCAACAGTCCAACAGACTCTCATAACCCATAGAAGACGTTGACATAGATCAGACGTCTTCAATAGGATTGAAGATGTTATCTACGCTCAAAAACAGCGATTATCGGAGGAAGAGGATACGATTCATTGGCGACAAAAAGGAGACACTCTCAAACCCAGGTTCAGTTCTAAACACACTTGGAATCAAATTCGTATAGCTCATCCGGTTTGTGATTGGTTCAAGGGTGTATGGTTCTCTCATGCTACACCAAAACTCACACTTCGCAAAAGCAAGGAAGATCGAAACAATTAACACATACAAAGTATTCACTTCCATTATTCTACCCTTCCCTAAGCTTTGAGTATCTAATTCACTATCTCTATTCAAGTGTTTCCCTCTTCTTCTACCAAGTCAAACCTCTACCCTTTTGATCATTTAATCAATAAACATCCTAGAAAACTATTTCCATATGTTAAGAATGTAAATCCCTTGATTAATTCATTGGGGAATTGCATCGAACACCTTCCGGGTGTGAAATTCCCTATGATCTAAATCAACTTGATCATGGTCAATTTAGCATTAAAAACACTAAACAATGAAGGATCATTAATAATCTAGGCCCTAACATCATTGATTCACTCTAAAATTACATAAATCTATTTCACCCAAGAATTCTAGAAAACTACCTACAACCCATGATTATCTCCACAAATCCCATGAAGTAAGTGTTTAGATTCATGAAAGATGATAAGAAAATAGATAGATGATATAATTAAACAAGAACTTGCATAAATCACTCAAGAATTTCTTACAATCTCTCTTTCTCTCTCTAAAATCGAGTTTTTCAAAGTCAAAGACAAGATAAGTGCTTAATTACGTCTCTAATAATTTATACAAAGGTGGGTCGCAGGAGTCACATCGGGGTGCATCATACCGATGCAGCACCCCAATGTGAGTTAGCCGAATTGTCTGGAGGAGTCGCGTCGGTATGCTTCTCGCCGATACATGATACTGAGGATTCTCCTGTCGACGTTTGAGGGAAGCTGCATCGGTGTGTTGTTGCCCGATGCACGACACCGATGTGATCCTGCTGAATGGTCCGGCAAAATTGCATCGGTATGCACTATACCAATGTGGCATCCCGAGGATTCTCATGTCTGCTCTTCTCTGCTTGCATCGGTTTGCTTCTGCCCAATGTACGACACCGATGTGATCCTGCGGAATGGTCCGGTAAGATCACATCGGCATGCTCTACACCGATGAGGCACCCCGAGGATTCTCATGTCTCCTCTTCTCTGCTTGCATCGGTTTGCACCATGCCGATGTAGCAGCCCGATATGATTTCTGTTTTTAAAGAGAAGTTGCTTCGGTATGCATCATGCCGATGAAGGATACCGATGTGGCTTCTGTTTTTCTCTTCTCCTTGTACTTCTCTTCCTTTGGCGATTTCCTTTGCTCTTGATCCAAATGTCATCATCTCCAAACTCCTCAATTCTTCCATAAGCACCTAGAAACACTCCAAACAATGCAAGACTCACTAGGACCTATTCTAAACTAACTAACGTCTCTAAGTTGATGGAATGTTAAGGAAAAACTACAAAAATGCATGCAAAAGACACAAAAGCCAAATGAAATGTACGTTAAAAAGAGTTAAAATATGCAAATATCAACTCCCACGAACTTGCCTTTTGTTTGCCCTCAAGAAAACAGAATAAACAAGTCGGAGAAGAGGTTTAAAGGCGGGAGCTCAAATCAAAAGAAGCTAGCAAAGCATTCACCATGATGTCCTTAGAAAATGATAACATATTGCAAGAACAAATTTCCTAATCCACGCTAACGTCTCTAGGCTTATCGCAACTTCAAATATTATTCTCTACACTCAAAGTCAAGCATCCGATTACCATCATATCAACCAACTCTCACATTCAATTATTCATTTCAAAGCGCGGTCTCACAAATGGGCAAGTGATCTATAGACCAATCGGTGGAACAAGAGGAAGACTTATCAATATAAGCAAGAGATCAATTTGGTGGCTAACTCTACAAAAATGGAGTACAAACACTTCGCAAAGGCAAGGAAGATCGGAACAATTAACACATACAAAGTATTCACTTCCATTGTTCTACCATTCCCTAAGCTTTGAGTATCTAATTCACTATCTCTACCCAAGTGTTTCCCTCTTCTTCTACCAAGTCAAACCTCTACCCTTTTGATCATTTCTCTTTTCAAATCATTCCTTAGAAAATTCTTTTCGCTCTTTCGATTCTTTTTCTTTTCTTTCATCACTACTCCTTTCCCTTTCTTTTTCACTTATCTTTTCTTTCTTTCATTTCTAGGGGGAGTTTCTTTTTCTTATCAAGCTAGAATCGAAAATTTCTTATACTTATTTTTCTAGGAATCAACTTTCTCAAACCATGATCTTTCTTTTCTTTCTTTCCTTCTCATTCCCCAAACACCAATAACTCTCACCACCATTCTCAATCCCTAATCACTAGCCAATTTCCCAAGAACAACAAACCTAGCAAATAGAAGCTATCCTTTGTCGTTCTCGATACTTACCACATTTTACAAGTGTAGTACTATCAAAGAAAGAGACCTTACTCACAAAATCATCAAGGGCGGAAACAAATGGCTGGGTTCAAAGGTGGGGAGACCATTTATAATGAAAATGGCCACCCAAGTCAACAAGGGTGGTAAAGATTAATGCAAAGATGACTTGGATGTTTTTAGGTGACCATGGTTAAGCATACACAAGCCCATAAGTGAGAAAATTAAGTTCAATTAAGTTCAATAGTCAAAGAGTTTGTTTCAAATCAAGCAAACATCAACAAGACAATAAGTTCCAAGTGGAGAGTTCAAAGCACGAAGTTTCCAAGTTTTTCGAGAGATGTTCAAGCAATATGGTATGATTAACAAGGGCATCACATTGAATGCTAAGCTAAGATTTAGTTTCTATCATTTCTCCCTATGCATATGCAATTCTTTCCTATATGCTTCTGGACTCGATCCTAAAAAGAAGAAAAAAAATATATATGCAATGCAAAACTATATGATTTCTTTTTGGATTTTTCAAAATTTTCGATTTTTTTTTTGGTTTTTCTATGCAATATATGAATGCATGAGATTCAAGAAAAATAAAACAAAAAAAAACACAAGATTAGCTACGGGTACCTCCCCCAAACTTACTTAACACCGTCTCGGTGTATAAGAAAATCCGTGGAAAGTACCGAAATAAGAGAAACTAAGAAAAATGCAAACATAGAAAAAAAAGTAAATTATTTACAAAAATAGAGTGTTACCTTTTAGAATTTGACCGAGGAGGATGTGTCCATTGGGTAGGACATGTTGCTCGAGCACGGCGTTGGTGATCTCACCGCTCTCCTCTTTCTTCTATGCCGCTCATGGGAAGAAATGCGTGGTTGCTCGTCATTGATATGGGTCTATGTGTTTCCATGGAAAGAGTGCGCCTCTCGAAATTCATATCGTTCTCACCGGTCCTTTAGTTTTCAGCTGCACCTCTTGACCGTGAGACAAGCTCGCTCCGGTAACCTTTGTCGTTAGCTCCTTGATTTGTTTCTTCATATCCTTGGCTTGGCTCTTCATTCCTTTGACCGTCTTCACCAAATTCCTTATGGCCTTATCTTGCCATTTGTTCCACCGTTGAAGGAGTTTGACTTGTTGATGCGCTTGGCGTGAAGCGGTGTCAATAATGGGTTCACCGTACGGTTGGAAGTAATAGCGCTCACTTCCATAAACGGGGCTCATAGTGCCTTGAGGTTCCTCTTCATCACCAGCATTAGGTGAGCCTTCATTTGTACGCGCGGAAGACTTATTTCAACGTGATCCCGTTTTGCGAATGGCTTCAAGTGTTGGGTGAATGGCGGGGTTATAGAGCTGGTCACTAGTCGGGGAGAATGCTATGTTGCTCCGTTCATGAACCGTGGTGAGAGCTTGATTCGGTAGCATAATTTTCACTGTATCCTTTATGTCGAGCTCGAACCTGTAGGCATAAGAACTCATAATTTTTCCTCCTAGAAAACGTGCTTTGTTGAGGTATAACGCATCTATACGCTCTATTCCAGCCGTGAGCCCAACTTTATTCCCTTCTTTGACCGATCCCACAAGCTTCTAATATAGGAGTGATAATCCCGCCCACGCTCAATTGTGGGGTCTTGTCTTTCGATGTCCACACCCAATCCTTGTAGTGAAGGAGGTAGCGAACAAGGATCGAGGCTAAGTTTGGCTGATAAGATTCTCCTTTGACTTTAACCCCATTCGAGAAAGTGACAAGAAACAGTGCTAACCTGATGTCCAACAATCCCAACTCGTCTTCGATTACAATGCCCGTTTCGCGCCTAGCAAATATTGTATGAGCAAGCACTTTGTGTGCATAGCGAAGGGCGGGATGACGAATGAGAGCTCCTTTCGATTCTCCCGGTTTGAAAACACCACTCCCAATGGTTTTCCACAAGTTCTCGAGTTCCTCTTGGGGGAAGAAGAAGTATTTAGCTTCTGATGTCCCTTCTATCGGGAACCCAAATAATGCACTCAATTCACGGAATGTCATCTTGTAGTGCGTGCGATTCACCCGGAACTCGATAAACCCTTGGTTTTCGTTATCGAGAGGCTTCCCGAACTTGTAGAAGGTGGCAGACAAAGAAGCCAAAAATTGGCACGTGGCAATTTGGTAGGCGGGGTACACCATGTCGAAAAACTTCTCGAGATCCATGTTCTTGAAGAGGAGTCAAATATCATCTTGGATTCCGAGTTCTCCGAGTAAGACGTGGTCCGGGTACTTAGTCGCCTTGAAACCAACGTCCATGAACTTCTTGTAAAGTTTCGTATATGTTGGCGTTTTTCTTTTGGTTTAGGGGCTTTCTTCTTCTTAATCTCAGGCCGGTCACTTCCACTCTCGCTTCCGCTCTCATTCGCAACGACTTCTTTTTGCGATGCTACCTTTTTTCCTTTAGCCTTTTCCTTTTGAGCTTTTGAGCTAGGTCCGCCCTCACTCTCTTTCCGTGGAACGGTTGATTGGACAGGTTCACTTGCATTCTTTGTTCAAGCCATTGCACCTACAACAAGGATAAAACTCGAAAGAGAATTAGCAAATGTTGTGAAAGACAACAAAAATAACGAAATTTGCCAATCACAAGCTCAAATTTCACAATTTTGCTAATGAGTCAAGTTAATTCCTTGTGATTACAATTCAACATAGCTAAGCAAGCAAATCCAAGTGAAGTCTTCAACAATCAAACAGTTTCCCCAAAAATTTGTGAATTTTCGTCACTATTTATGCCCATGAACCCTAGGTGTCAAAATTTCAATATTTCACCATGATTCTATCAAGTTTGCCCACGAAATCGACAACCCATATAACAAGCAATCAAACCAAAGCATTCCCATACAAAATCGAGTCTCACTCAAGCATTTTCAACAATTTCGATTTTTTAGTGAAAAACATGGATTTGTCATGGAAAATAGAAAGCATACCTTGTTGATGAATGGGGGTCGAAATCGATTTGAGGATGATGAATAACTCAAGAAATCGAGCACATGCGTTTTTGAATCACGAAAATCAGTTGAGAATTGAGAGAAAAACTTGTGATCAAGTTTGAGAAAAAATGCACAAGTGAGGAGGAAAAAGAAGAAGGTCGCGACCAAAGGAGAAGAAAGAGAAAAAAAAATTGGTCAAAGGGGTCAAAATCGGTTTGAGTTGGTCAAAAATTCAGGCTAGACCGGTCAAAATCGATTAAACTGGACCAAATTAAACCGAGTCAACGTGCATGAAGAGTTTACTTACCTGGGCTAACCCACATCGGTGTGCACTATACCGACGCAGGACACCGAGGATTCTCCTATTGGAATTTCCGAGAAGTCACATCGGTATGCACTGAGCCGACGCACAACACCGACGTGGAGCGAGTGTTTTCTCCGGAGAAATCACATTGGTATACACTTCACCGATGCATCGGTATGCACTGTGCTGATACAAGCTGCTTTCTCCGGCATAAACACATCGGTATGCACTGTGCTGATACACGAAACCGAGGATTCTCCTGTGAAGTTCTAGGAGCCTGCGTCGGTGTGCATCATGCCGATGCACCACACCGAAATGACTTCTGTTTTTGTTCAGAAGTCAGATCGGTGTGCATCATGCCGATGCATAACACCGAAATGACTTCTGTTTTTTTTTTTCTTAGAATTGTTTTCCTCCTCCTTGGTCCAAATTGCACCCACAAAACCTGAAAACATGAAACAAAAACTTAAAAAGAAACTAGAAAGAAACTTAAACCAAATATTTATAAGGATAAACATGGGATTACCTCCCAAGTGTGCTTGTTTAACGTCACTAAGCTTGACGTCTAGTACCCTTTTAGACGGGTGATAGGCTCGAGAGAGGAACCGAGGTCCCTTCCTCAATGAATTCTGATGCTGAATACGGTTTGAGTATGTGCCCATTAACCGTGAATTCTCCACCGGTGTTGTTCCATAGCGTTACCGCGCCGTAAGGCTGTACCTCTTTGACCTTGAATGGTTCCAACCATCTCAATTTTAGTTTCCCGGGAAACAGCTTCAACCGGGAATTATAGAGCAGCACTTGTTCTCCCACTTTGAAACCTTTCTTGACAATCTTCTTGTCATGGAACGCCTTGGTCCGTTCCTTATAGATCTTTGAGCTGTCATAGGCATCGAGACGGATCTCATCTAGCTCATGTAATTGGATAAGACGCCTTTCTTGGGCATTCTTGATATCAAAGCTCAGCAACTTTACTGCCCACAATGCTTTGTACTCTAACTCAACGAGCGAAAGACAAGACTTCCCATAGAGTAAGTTGAACAGTGTGGTACCAATGGGAGTCTTAAATGTGGTTCGGTACGCCCACAAAGCATGATCTAGCTTCTTGGCCCAATCTTTCCTTGAATTACCCACGGTCTTCTCCAATATTGCCTTTATTTGGCGGTTCGAAACCTCTACTTGCCTGCTTGTTTGAGGGTGATAAGGCGTGGCAACTTTGTGTTTGACTCTATGCTTCTTGAGCAAGCTCTCAAACACCTTGTTAATAAAATGACTTCCACCATCACTAATCACCACTCTTGGAATCCCAAACCTTGGGAAGATGATTGACTTGAAAAGCTTTAGAACCACCTTTGCATCGTTCGTCGGACTAGCAATCGCTTCAACCCACTTGAAGACATAGTCAACCGCTACCAAGATGTATTGGTTTCCATAAGAAGAAGGAAACGGTCCCATGAAGTCAATTCCCCATACATCGAACACTTCAACTTCCAAGATGAGATTTTGAGGCATCTCATCCCTTCTACTTATGTTGCATTTTCTTTGGCAAGCATCACATGATGAAACGTAAGTGTGAGCATCTTTGAACAAGCTTGGCCACCATAACCCGGAATGAAGCGTTTTGGTTGCGGTTTTAAAGGAAGCAAAGTGTCCTCCATACACCGAGCCATGACAATGATATAACACTCTATTCACTTCTTCTTCCGGGATGCATCTCCGGTAAAGACTATCCGAGCATCTCTTGTAGAGATAAGGCTCGTCCCAATAGAAATGGATTACATCTCTAAAGAATTTCTTCTTGTTGTAGCTGTCCAAGTTTGGCGGTTTCCTCCCGCAAGCTAGATAGTTCACAAAATCAGTATACCGCGGCAAACCGAGATCACTCAAACTCTTGGCCTCCTCTAGTTTCAGGAGACTTGTTCATACAAGCATTGATGGCTCAAATAGATCGCTTGATGACTAACCGGCTGGAAACAGTTCATGAAATGATCGATCAAATGCCAAATGAGGCTCAGCAAGCAAGAGCTTCAAGGAGAGACCAGTCACGACAACAAAGAGATGAGGCAGCTGACGAGTACTACGGAGATTATGGTAAGTCCTCTCGTGGCAGCCAAGGAAGGCAGAGGCGTGTTAGAGTACAGCAACAAGACAATCTCGGAGGCCTCAAGCTGGAAATTCCCCCTTTCCATGGGAAGAACGATCCAAATGCTTACTTGGAATGGGAAAAGAATATCAAACTGGTCTTCAATTGTCAGCACTATACCGAGGTCAATAGAGGGCGTGTAGCAGCAACGGAGTTCTATGACTACGCTCTTAGTTGGTGGGATCAACTTGTGACTTCTAGAAGACGCAGCGGTGAGAATCCAGTGGAGTCATGGAACGAGATGAAAACTATCATGAGGAAGCGGTTCGTTCCAAGTCACCATCATAGAGAACTGCACATCAACTTAGGAGACTTGCTCAAGGAAACCGTAGTGTCGAAGAGTATTATCAAGAAATGGAGACGCTTATGATACGCATTGATGTAGCTGAGGATAGAGAGGCAACCATGTCTCGATTTTTAGGTGGCCTGAACAGAGACATCCAAGACAGATTGGAGATGCACCATTACGTTGAACTAGAGGAGCTGCTGCACAAAGCTATTATGATCGAGCAACAACTTAAGAGAAGGAGCTCTTCTTCTCAATCCTCTTATGGTGCTGGAACAGCCTCTACCAAACCAAGCTATCAAGGTGATGAGAAACAGATTGCTAAGCCTAAGATTGAGTCTGAGCCGTACACAGGAAGTCAAGACTACAAAGGAAAAGCCGAGGCAACAACTTCTACGGTTCGTGATGTGCGATGTTTCAAGTGTCAAGGCAAAGGACACTTTGCAAAGGAGTGTCCAAACCAGAAGATCATGGTTCTCTTGGACAATGGCGAGATTGAAGAAGAAGAAGTGCTTTCTGGTTCATCGGAGGAACATGAAGAAATAGCTGTTAAGGGAGATCTCTTGGTGATTCAAAGAGCCTTGAATGTTCACATCAAAACCGACGAGCATGAGCAAAGGAAGAACCTGTTTTACTCAAGATGTCACATCTAAGGAAAGGTATGCAGCATCATCATAGATGGAGGCAGCTGAACCAATGTGGTAAGTGAAACCATGGTTAAGAAACTAGAGATGACCGTGAAGAAGCATCTGAAGCCTTACAATCTTCAATGGCTCAACAACGATGAGATGAGAGTGAGCAGCCAAGTTTCGGTTCCCATAACCATTGGCAAGTATCAAGATGAGTTTTTGTGTGACGTCCTGCCTATGGAAGCAAGCCACATCCTTATAGGAAGACCATGGCAGTATGATCGAAGAGTTCTTCATGACGGTTTCAACAATCGGTATTCTTTTGAATACGAAGGAAAGAAGATCACTTTGGTTCCCATGACGCCACAAGAAATTTATCAAGACCAACTGCTCCTCAAGCACAAGGGAAAACAGGTTGTAAGTGAAACTCTTAACTCTCATCACAAAAAAGACAAGAAAGTTCTTTTAATTGATTTTAAACAAACTCCTTCGAGTATAACTAACCATGTACCGGAGCTTCCAAATCCGAGTGCGAAACCTTTTCTTTTGCAGAAAACTCAGGCTATGATCAAAGGAGATGATCCAAATGAGTTGCCATCCAACCATGAAGAAGAAAATCAATTCCATACTTGCCAAGAAGAAACGATCGACCGGTCCTTTACTCGATCGATCGATCCAATGAGGTCGGCCAAAGAAAAACCAAAATGACGATCGATCCACTCAACGATCGATCGATCCACAACTTTTGGTCGATCAGGAAAAAAATCGACCGATCGATCCTCCAACAGATCGATCGATCCTTTGGTCTCGACTACAAGCATGTGAATTACTTGGAACGATTGAGACGAGCTGAATCAACAAATTTCCACCAAGGCCAATCATTTTCACCGACCAACTGGACCTCTAGAAGAGATTGTCGAGGCAAAAATCCAGTAGCACACACCAATTACCATCTGCCTTTGAAAACTAAACCTACGGCCGAGGAGACGCATGCTAAGCAAAAGAAGCGTACCAACAACCAAACCAATGCTGGAACAGGTAAGTTCTCTCGACCAAACACATATTTTAAGACTAACGGTCGTGGTACTTTGCTGTTTGGACATACATATTTTAAGTTGGCTCACAACTTGCAAACAGGATCCGAGGAGAGCCAAAACGTTCGAGAAGAAACGACGGGAGTTTAAATCTATGGCCGTTCTGCCTTTGAGAACTCTAAAGAGCTTGAACCACTTCCCATACCAGCAAAGATCAACCCCAACACCTACAAGACCAGCTCGCAAGGTAAGTATTTTCTGATTTTAAACTTCAATGATTCTAACTTAGCTCTTTCCCGTGCAGATTTTTTGGATTTAAGGTCAAATCCTTTTCAAGTGGGAGAGGATGATGTGATCCAGGATGAGCAGCTTGAACCAGAGCTAAGAAGCAAGCATAAACCTGTTGGAGAGCTTGCAGCCGAAGGGAAATCTCCAAAACCAGCTAGTTCGAAGATAGGAGCCAAAGCCAAGCGATTCAAGAAGGTCTTGGGGAAACTTATTTATCAAGTCGGACTCAACAAGATTGCTTGGGCCAGGATGAAGAAGATGCATTCAAACCTTACTGGTTTTGAATACATGCCCAAGTAGATCAACAAATGGCTAAGTGATTTAATTGTGCTCTTTTCCTTCTCTTTGGTTTTGTCTCAATGGGTTTTCCAAAGAGAGGTTTTTAATGAGGCAATTAGATCACTTCCAATAAAAATCATTTGTTGATCCAAAGCCCATGAAGCAAACAACTACAAATCTCGACCAAAGGAAGGGCAAGAGACTAGTTTTTAAATTCAAACTTGTGTTTTAATTTCTTGCTGTTTTTCGAGTAGCTTTATTACTCTTTTTCTCTCCCTCATGCAGCCTGTTGCATTTCTTTATATTCTCTTGTATCCTCGTTGTTGAAAACTATCTAGTCTTTTAATCAAACATTTTCTTAATTTCTAGATCATCTTGTTGGTGAGTCATATCCAGCAAAATCCTTTGATGCTTATGGTGTGTAATTTCCTTAAGAATCAAAGAGGAATATCAAAGGTCTTCCGCATCCTTTGTGAGACTAATCGATCCACACCCCTTTGAAACAATATGATTGTTTGCAAAGGCTTATCCAGTTCGTTACCCAGCCTTTAGAGTGCGATTTAAGGGAGTTCGTATTACAAAGTTGCATTAGGTCCGAGAATGATTTGGTTTGGCGAGAATAGTCTCTATGATGTTACGGTCCAAGATCCGAAAGATAGCGGCTGGAGAAGAAGAGATTTTGCAATCTTTGATTCCTCTCTCTCCATAAATAGTATATGATTGAGTGAGCAACAAGTCTTCGGAGAAGCATTGGCTGAGGGAAATCTGTCGAACTGAGAGAGGATAGCCACATGTGGAGAGCAGTCCAAGTGTAGAAACTGAAAGTGTGGTTTCCAAGCCTTTGCATAACACGATCCCAAGGCCTTTAGTCAGATTTCAAGCTTGAATCAATTGTTTTTGAACATATTCAAAGCAAACAAATTTGAAAAGAAAGAAAAATATAAAATAAACAACAAAGAAAAAAGAGAAAGAAACAAAAAAAAAACCATTGCAGTAAAGGTATATATATTAGGGTGAATTTAACAAATAGTCTTAGTTGACTAAGAGCATCTCTAATGTATTTCCCAGTTTTTATCTCCAAAATAGAGTTGGGTTTCTCTCCAATGTATTTCACCATTTTCTACTCCAAAAAGAATATTCTAAATATATTCTTCTTTTTCTATTTTATTGTTAATTGCTAATAATACACTTTATCTATAAAATTTACAAATTGACCCATCAATTTGTTTTCTTTCAAAACTTCCATAAATTATGATATTATTTAAATTTAATCATTATCATATAAAGAAAAACACATTACACCACATAAAAAAAAACAAAGTAGATTTTAATTTAAACGTCATCATTTGAATATTTTTCCCATAAATGATCAATTAACGTATTTCGAAATGAGAAATGAGCGTTTTTATCTTTGATTTCTCTGAATCGAACAAGAAAATTTATGAACCGAATATTTTCGTCCTCGGCTACTTCTACCTCTGGAGGTGGAGCTTCTCTTCCCACTTCAATCGGAGCATTGAGATCGCGCTCATCCTCGATTATCATGTTATGTAAAATTACATATGTAGTCATTATGTCATGTAACACATTCTTTTTCCAAAAACAAACTGGTCCTTTCAC
This sequence comes from Eutrema heterophyllum, assembly GCA_002933915.1. Taxonomy (NCBI): domain Eukaryota; kingdom Viridiplantae; phylum Streptophyta; class Magnoliopsida; order Brassicales; family Brassicaceae; genus Eutrema; species Eutrema heterophyllum. Next base: position 833,668 of record PKMM01000785.1, read on the forward strand.
AATAGCAAACCGCGATTGGAGAACTCCGAAGGCACGTTCTACATCTTTCCTACATGCTTCTTGTCGCGTAGCAAAATATTTTTTCTTTGCACCCATTGGCTCGTGAATAGTTTGCACTATGGTAGACCATTTCGGATAAAATGGTCTTGGTGGATCCGGAAGTTGTTTACCGGATTATTATTAGTCATTGTTGCATTAAATTATTTTATGTTATTTCTAATTTCAGTACTTTTTATGTATTTTTTAATTTATTATCAGTTTATGCTATTATATTTTTTGTTTTCAATTTTTAAATTTGCCTATCCTTTCTTTAAAATTAAATATATATAAATATATATAGTACATTAAATTTGTCAAAAGAAAAAAATAAGAATTTATAAAATGTAAAATTTTGAAGGATTGTTTTGTAAATAAAAAGGTTCATCTCCATTTTGGAGTGGAAAATGGGGTTACGCCATATTTGGAGGAAAAAAATGGCATGTCTCCATTTTGGAGTTGAAAATAGGGTAGGGTTGGAGAGAAATTTACTCAAAAATGACATTTGGAATTGGAAATGGGATAGCGTTGGAGATGCCCTAATAAATTAGGTAAATAGCATAGTTGACTCAAAAATTAGGAAACTAGGAGAGAGAAAAAAAATTATCCCATATTTATCCTTCCAAGTTACATAAATTGCAATAATTCCATTGATCACAACAATCATTTTCCGATATTGGGTTGCCGATGACACTGTTCATCAAACGTTTGGCGTTACTGTTTATCAAAAGTCGACAACTACTGTTCATCACCGAAAAAACATGTTGTTAACATGCTATCAATAATTAACATGATAACTATTATTCCGTTAACGTTTTATATAAAATGTTAACGTGCTAACAATAATAGCATGTTATATAATATCGATAACATTATCCATGTGATACCAATGATATTGTTCATCTGATGGTTAACTATTTGGTTATCATGATAATTATCATAGTATCGCGATAAGTTTACATGTTACGTGTTAACCGCATGTTTTTCATGTTAATTCGGTTATCGTATCATATAAAATATGAAAAATAAATTAAAATTACGAATTAATAATAGAATTTAGTTATCATATCATAAAAATATGAAATTATCATATTAAACCAGTTATCATTGCATAAATTATCATATCACATAAATATATGAAAATAAAAATATAAAATTATCGTGATAACCTAGTTATTATATAATAGAAAACATGTGTTATTGATTAACTAACATTGTTATCATAACAAAATTATATAGAATTAATTATACCGATAATCTATCATATAACTTTGTTATTGATTAACTTCAACGTAATTAAACACATAAATATCTTCAAAACCCAGTAAAAATGAAATTGAACACAATCACAATGACCACCGTCGCCACCACCGTCATCAACACGATCACTGCCACCAACACTGTTACTCTCACCGACACCATCACCATCATCCGCCAGTGTTGTCGTCACCACCGTCACCATCGTCTCCGTCGTCACCACCATCGCCGTCTTTACCGTCGTCACCACCGTCTTCGTCGTCACGGAAACCAACCTCCATCTCCACTGTTCTTCTTTTTCTTCTTCTTCTCCTTTCTTTTTTCGCCCTTCGTTTGATGAGAGAGAGATAAGAATGCAATTAATTTGAAAATATAAAGGTAAAATGGATTTTTGATAGTAAAGAGAACTAATTTTGTAATTATCTGAGACTATCTATTGCTATTACTCTATATATTATAGCATAGCCAAAAAAAAATTATCATTACTTGATCAATTATTAGAGAGTTTTTGGATTATTTCGCCTAACTTCCCATTTAAATTTTATAGAGAAGTTTAACTGTTGTGTGGAGAATCATATGAATGTCGTGAATCATTTTTGGTCGGTTAGACCTTTCAATTTAAATTTAGGCAAATTATTTATTGTTTATACTTTGATTTTTTTAATACTTTTAGTATTTCAATTACGTTTGCTTCTTAGGGGTTTCTAGGGTTTCAGAATTAATTTCTTATAAATATCCTATTTAAGTTTAAATCTACATTCCGTTTTCAATTGATTAATATTATCTCAGCATTTTATTTGGAGATTCTCAAAATAAACGAAAAATCATTGTCTAATTTCACTATGTGATCAGTATGTCAGTATTCGTTAGTAAAATAGATATAACGGTTTTGATGTCATAAACTATCATGATAATACGTATTAGAGTTTTGTACGAAAATGCTATATTTAAAAAGGATTTTCACCAATGGAAAAAATAATTTATTTGTTCAATGAACAAAGAAATAACAAGTTCGTAATACTATTGATTGCAAGTTATGATCACCGCCAGGATTAAGAATCGGAAATCTCTCAATAATCTAATGGCGTTGTGGTACTGTTGAAGTGATCTCAAATCACCCCATACTCTAAAAATCCATGTGACCCTTATTTTTTATTTCTTTTCGACAGTGACACAAATTATGATGGTTGCATTGATTAATGTATTACCAAAAATCTTCATTTAAATGATATTTACATTCATATATAGAAAAAAAAATTAACAAACTAATAAATTGATATATGATAACTTTTTATAGTTCCATGGACAAATGATTTTGTCGTTTCTATTTTTCTAGCACTTGTAATAATATATTTCTATTCGTTGGAACTTTAGTGGTATTCCGTTTGTATTTTCGAAATGCTAGTAAAAGTATGAACCACGTTGATATTTTTACCTAAAGTTGCAAAAGATTCTATTCCTAATGGTCAAAGAAGATCCATCAAACAGATTCTTTCTTTATATATATGCTGGTCCCGATTTCATTGCTTCATTATAATTATGTTGTTGAATATCTTCGAATTATGTCCCAAATTGTTTTGTCGAAAACATGAATGGTTTGTTGGGGGTGCTAAAACTCATTTACGGCCACTGCCACGATGTGGCGCGTACTTGTAATCGCTGACCCAATCAACATAATTATGTACCCAATATGATTTTTTTTCTACAACCGAGTAATTATAAAGACATAGCGAAACTATATAAATATATACATGATTATTCGTTTACTTCAAGAATCTCCAAGTGAAACCAACTTTTTGTAGATATGCTGAGCGATAATATTAATCAATCAAAAACTGAATGTAAATTATAACCTAAAATTAATAGGAACTTATAAGAAATCTGAAACCCTAGAAAACCCTAAGAAGCAAACCTAATTGAAACACTAATATTCATTTAATCTTGAGGTAGGTAGAGAGCCATTGTTTTGATATTAAAAGGGAATATAGCCACACAAAGAAAACTTGGATATCCTGTATGTTGAGTCTTTTACATCAATATAGATTAGTATTAGGAATTGTGTATGCTACAATATTAAACCTGGTGTACACTTAGATCTAGCAAATATATATGAGAGAGAGAGAGAGGGAGAGAGGGAGAGAGGGAGAGAGGGAGAGAGGGATAGAGGGAGGGAGAGAGAGAGAGAGAGAGAGAGAGAGAGAGAGAGAGAGAGAGAGAGAGAGAGAGAGAGAGAGAGAGGGGTGACCCCTAAGATCTTGGAATCCCTTTGACATGTGAAGGTAAATGATGCTATCTAATCATTGAAACAGTCAAGTTGCAAAATGGCGTGGCCCATTGCTGCTTCCTTACTAAGTAGACCTAGCAGTAAGAAAAATCTATCAAGAGATCACACATTCCCACCATAGATGTTTATTATGTGTTTCTATATCTTGTGCTTTCATCTCTTACCATATAATCTTTTGCAAAACTTGTATATATTTCGTAAAGTGCATTCAAATTTCAAATATGGAATCCTAACACGTTACGTCAAAATTATGGTTCTTATGAATGAGCTCACTTTAAACCGAATTTCATCGACTATAAACTCTATTTTAGAGCTTGGATCAATAATTTGCTTCTAATACCATATTAAATTTAATAGTTTTCACATTTCAAACCAATCCACAATAAATTGATTGGTTCATATCACTTTTATATTATGTTATGTAATTGTTAACTTCTGACGTGGAATCTTTACAATATCTTCCATTCTGTTTTTTGGGATCACATTTATGAATTAATATATAATGACAGTTGACCAAATTTAGATGGCTATAATTTGGTATCATCAACATACGTGAATATTTGCTATAATTTGGTATTATCAACTTAGGTGAATATGCTCCAATGTATAGTGAATATTGTTAGCACGATCAAGTATTCTATATCTCACATAAGCAGCATTTTCTTAAGATTCGAAAGATCAGGGCGGACCAATGGTTAGTAAAGTTCGTGTCTTTCTTACAAGAAGAAGACGTGACATGGTGTTGGCAAAAAGTGAACATATATCATAAGCAAGCGTGCCATGAGGAGTGCTTCTTATGTGTGTCCCCTTTCTCTCGTTTGTGTTAAAGCGCATGCATTTTCCTAAAGCTAATAAAGTGTCTCTCTTTTTCTTACACATGTGTAACTTCTTCATGATACCGATCGGGTCCAAGATCTAGCATACATCTAATAGGCCGATCTTTTGTCTCTTATACATGGGAATACGGTTAGTTTCATTAAAGTGATTAAAATGTACTTTCGGGGATGAACGTGGCCATTTTCTTAAGACAGGGTTTTCTTCCGTTTTTAGTTAAATATAAGTTATACATTTTTGGAAATAATCTTCGGAACTATGTACCGCTAGATTGAACTGTTAGGCAATTACAAATTAAAAGGAAAAGAACGGTGTATATAATATTCATGGTGGTACAGTGGTTGAATGATTCATCCAGACCAAGGTTCAAGATTAATTTTGCACTGTGATTTCAATCGTGGTTGACCACGTAAATGACAAGACTACCGAGCGCTTCTATAGGCCTCAAGATTAATATAAACTTCGGTCCATTATCAATCTATAAGTGCTACGGAATTTGTGCCCAAGATGCTCAGGTTATATATATAGAAAAAGGAATGGTGCATACACAAAATACTCACTGAGACTTGTTTTCTTGTAGTGGTTGTCGAATACGGGTTTAAATCCAAAATGCCATCTTTAAGAATAGATGATTTACGTTTCTAGATTTGACAAAAGTATTATCAAAGGATTATTCCTAACCAAATGAGACTGTGGACCAACATGGTTACCAAAAAAAATGAAAAGTATGTCCAAAAGAAAATCTTATGGAGTTGGAGAAGTTTTTGTATTTCAACTTACTTTTATATTAAATATAAAAGTGATTTGCATTCGGAAAATCTCGTCCAATATTACAAATAGTGCCTTAGATAATAAAAATTAAAAGTAGAGACTTTTGCCTTGTTTTTAAACTCTTTGTTTAAAATTTGTTTGCGGTTAACTTTGGGTTAACTATACTTACACTATATCATATAGGACGGTATCAGTGATTCATACACCTCCATGTGTTATCTTCGACAAATCTTGCCGATTCATTATTGATCTTTTGCTGTTTTTTTTTTTATCATCCAGCTAATGCCCTTAGACGTATCGGTGATCATTCATTTGCTTGACCAAGGACATAAACCGTCCCGATATGCTTCACAAGCTAACATCCACAATTCCACATCCATTTTTTTTTTTTTAATACATAGGTATGTTAAGCCGTACCGGTACCAACTTTATGGAGCGTAAAAAAAAAAAAATTGAGCAAAATTATACTTTCATTGTTTGTATATATATTCTCCATTCATTTGATCGTACAACATCATCATTCAAACCTAAATCAACCATAAACAACAAGAAGGACACTACTATTAATCTGTGAATTTAAGTCATTATATTATTTCAATATATTCGTATATTTGAATGTATGGCGAAGACATCAAATGAAATTGGTGTTTGGTTCGGCTAATTTCCGGTTTCATAAATGTTATGTGAGTCCGTGTTAAGACCAATTACTATATCAGCTTTACGTAGCAGCAGAATTAAATCATGAGAAATACAATTGGGATATATATACCATAAATTAGTATAGATCTATATATCTTACTTATTTGGATAGTTTGTATTTCATAATGGGTAAATTCAGTAAGTAAATAGATTCCTTTTTGTTGGGATATCAATCCAAGTCCCACATTGGAAGTTTAGACAAAGATTATCTAATATATATGTAATGTCCAACTCTAATTACTATGAGGCCTTTTGAGAAGGAGTCCAAAAACAAATCCGTGCGGATTTTGCTACTTGGACCCAAAACGGACAATATCATACTAATAGGGAGTTAGACATGTGCTTGAAAAGCGGACAATATCATATTAATGGGAAGTTGGACATGTGCTTGAAAAGCCCATCAATTGGTATCAGAGATCATATTCAGAAAATGTGGACCTGAAGAAGTGGGTGTGGGCTGCATGTTCGTTGTGGGAGAGAATCCCTCAAAGTGACCTCACGATTAAGGGGTGCCGGTGCCTTGTGTCGAAAGTATTCATGACGGTGCGGAAGGTCAGGCGGCGGATTTCGTTGGTGATAACGACGATACAAGATGGATGTCAGGTTTCGCTTGAGGGGAGATCAAGGGCTTGTGTGGTCCTTGGTTTGAGGGGAGGATTGTTGAGATATCAATCCAAATCACACATCGAAAGTTTAGACAAAGATTGTCTAATATATATGTAATGTCCATCTCTAATTAGTATGAGATTTTTTGGGAAGAAATCCAAAAACAAATCCGTGCGGGCTTTGCCAATTGGGTCAAAGCGGACAATATCATACTAATGGGAGTTTGGACATGTGCTTGAAAAGCCCATCATTTTTAAAAGAAACTAATTAATTGAAGTTAATCATCTTATTATATAAAGTTGAATCGTTCAACGTGAGCATGACACTTATGATAATTATAACTCATCAGAACGTGACATGTGTTATTGTAAATTTAGATCATGACATGTGTCGATGTAATAATATAAACTTTTCAATTTTTGGTTATTTATCTTTAATAGATAAAATAACAAAAAAAAAAGGAAGAGGAAATTATGTTTAAAAAAATAGAAACTAACAAAAAAAATAATAATAAAGTATGAGAAAAATTAGAAACTACAAAATCAAAATATGTAAACTATTAAAGTTATATAAGATTTATAATATAAAATTAGAATAATAACACTAATAAAATTAGATATGGATCAATTTTGAATTTTTTTAATTGCGAATTACAAAACGTAATTTTTAGATCTTTAAATGAGAGTTTTAATTTAAAATCTAATTGTACGAATCATAATTATACAGATTATCAATTTTAGAGTCTAAATATATAATATTTTATCTGTGTATTAGGCGGGACCTAATCTAGTTATGTATAAAACTTCGTTTGTGAGAATGTTTTTTTTTAAGAATTGAACCAGAGAAAATGAAAATGTACGAGCTTCCATGCCGATTCACTAAATTGTAATCATATGATACTGACGAATAATTAGGGTTTGGTATTTCTAAAACTGTGGTTCATACCGGTTCGGCCCACCAAAAGTCAGAAACAAAAAAAATTGTAGTCCATTTCAAAATGAGTTAAATAGAGGCTTTGGCACACATATATAGATTGGTCATCGTTTACAGACGTAGAAAACAAGTCTCACAAAGAGGATTGAATTATTACTCTAGCTAATCGATAGGTTATTTTGTTTGTATATGCACCCAAAAAAAAAAAAAAAAAAAAAAAAAACATATANAAAAAAAAAAAAAAAAAAAAAAGCACATATATAATGATAACAAATCGGGTTGCCTAATAACCGAGGCAAATCTGGAAATGGACCACGAACATTAAAAGCTGTTAAAAAGGAATTTAAATTTAAATTAAGAAGAAGAACAAACAAAAAAAGAGGAATTACATAATGCGAATGGTCCATATGCATGTGAGGCAGTACGAAATAGGGATGCCATGCAGCAATAACACATCCCCTAAACATGCACCCCACCTCCCTCCTCTCTGGACCATTCCAAAACTTACTTCTCTCTCTTTTTAATTCTTGTACTTTGCGTTATTTTATGCATTTTCTCTTTTGACAAAACCAGTCCAATACGCTCTTTGACTCTGACGTTAAGTCGACTTTTCTTGTTTTTTTGAGTTAGCTTTTCTTTATGCCGAAGAAACGATACTAACTTTTGATTTATGACTTAATTTCTGGATCAGTAGTTTTAGTTACACCGAGGATTAAAAATCAGGGCGGACCAGCTAGCTGGTCTTGGGAGTGGTTCATCTATTGGATCAGTAGTTTTAGTTACACCGAGGATTATCAAGAGTTCTTTTACTCTGATATAGAAACATAATACATAAGAACTATTATCGCTATTATTCAGTATTCTAAAATTACACTATGTCCAATTATATATATGATGTTTAATGCTATTTGGTGTATATAGATAAAGGAAATAAAATGGTCGAAACAAACAGCGTTTATACCCTATATATTTTTGTATCGTGACTCGTATGTGGTAACGTTGTTGTTATTGTTTTTTTTTTCTTTGGTGGTAACGTTGTTTATACGTACCTAAAACAAAACAATATCATTTTTTTCACCGATGTTGTTAAATGATTTTGTAACTATTATTTCAAAATATTTTATTTGTTTTTGTATGTAGATTTATCAATTTTCTAGTATTCACTACTAATATAGATTTTTTTTCTTTTTTAAAATACAATATATGTGTTTATACAAAATGTGTGATTATTAACAGTGGATCGAATCCACGTGGACTGTGCTAATTAATCACATTACGATTTTATAGTAGTTGGATCAAGGTAGAATGAGAGATTTGGTTGTCAATCAAAGAGTAAATGAAATAAACAATGAGGTACACAATGAGAGAAAAGCGTTAGGCATCAGGATAATCGTAAAGAATAATACATTAAATAGATATATATTTTTTAGGAATTTTTTCAAGTCGTATAGAACTCAGAACATGTTTCCATTGTCGGGGCTCCAATCACTACGTCTCATAACCTAATATAATAAACTTTTGTTTGTTATTGGTTAATTATTATCATACATTAAATTGATCAAGTTCTGATAAGTTCACTTAACCCTTTAACTCAAATTTTGCAAGTTAAGATGCTTAGCTTGTTAAAGATTAGTTAAAGCGATTTAGCAAGCTTTTGGAATGTAAATCAACCTAATATCATATCACAAGATGTACGGTCAAACAACCAACTTAATTGAATAAATCTAGAAAAATACTCTAAAGATATCCGTAGAAAATCATATCGAAACATGAAACTCATTGATTCCCTTATACCTAACTAGATGGCTACTAAGACGTCATGCAAGTAAATAAGCATAGTATAGAAATATATATCTTATTAAAAAACGATAGAGAAATAAATAAAAAATTCCTACGAGAGGTATAGAGGCCATATCTTCTCTCTTCAATGGAGGCTCTCCGTCTAAAATGGCTAAAAATGTATATTTATAGGCTTTGAAAAAGTTCCAATCGAAAAAGAAAATTACAGCTTTTTCAAGATTTAGCTCGAGCACGAACAAGAGACTATGCCGTCGAGCTAGATTGTCGAGCTACTTTGGTCTTGACAAGCTCGACCATGGACTAGGGATGTTCCGGTCGAGCTGCATGGTCGATCTTCATGAGAATTGGCATTACCTTCGAATATCGATGGTCCAAATGATTTCAAACCAATTTCAAATTAAAACTAAATGGTGACTATTGCGTGTCCAAGGTTTAGCTATATCCGATCAATAGAAAACCTCCAACGAGTGTCAAAATTCTGATGCTTCTGCAATGTCAAATTATATCCAAATTTAGCTTTTGCACCATTTAATTATGTTTTCCATCTAAAGTCGTGTTTTTTACCTCAAAAAACTCTAAACACTAGAAAAACACTAAAACTACTACTTAAACAATAAGACCGTATTGTAAAAAGTGATTATATATATAAACCATAGTAAGAACCACAAAACTAGCTACGATATAACATAACTTTCAAAATTTATTAAAAACAAAAGAAACGTGCATGATGCAGTTAGATTTTAAAAGAGAAAATTGCCCAGAATAACACTAATCTTTAATATAATTACTAGAATAACACCTTCAGAACTGAGTTGACTAGAATAACACAAATCTTTTGTTAAAAGACAGAAAACTCTATTTGAGTTACTTATTTACACAAATGCCATTTTGATTTATTTTTCTCAAAAAAAAAACCATTTCTGAATTCAAAACAAAAACATTTTCACTTCCCTCCAGTTCCCTAGAAAACGTAAAAACTGTCTTTTCTCTTTCTCACCCACACGGTTTTTCGCATCCTCGTTGTCGCCGTTCATCGTGTTCGTCCTCCTCGCCGTCGTCTTCATCTTCTTCATCGTCGTTGTCGTCATCCTCTCGTCGTCGTCATCCTTTCGTCGTCGTCATCTTCACCGTTGGCTTCACTTTCTTTTTTATGTTCTTCATCCTCGCCGTCCTCCTCTCTTCTTCATCGTTCATCCTCGCCATCATCTTCTTCATCGTTCATCCTCGCCGTCATCTTCTCTTTCATCGCCGCCGTCTAGAAACCCTAAAACCTAGCCGTTTCTCTTTCATCTTCTCTTTCTTCGCCGCCGTCAGAAAACCCTAAAACCCAGATTCTGGTATTCTTTGTCTATTTCTTACTTTTTTGTATTTTGATTTTGCCGCCGATTTTGCAGATTTGTTGGTATTGTTGCAGATTTGTGTGTTGCAGATTTGTTCCTTTTTGCAGACTTGTTGTTATTTGTTGGTATTGTTGCAGATTTGTTTGTATTGTTGCAGATTTGTGTGTTGCAGATTTGTTCCTTTTTGCATATTTGTTGGTATTTGTTGGTATTGTTGCAGATTTGTTTGTATTGTTGCAGTTTTGTGTGTTGCAGATTTGTTCTTTTTTTCGCAGACTTGTTGGTATTTGTTGCAGATTTGTTGGTATTGTTGCAGATTTGTTTGTATTGTTGCAGTTTTGTGTGTTGCAGATTTGTTCCTTTTTTCGCAGACTTGTTGGTATTGTTGCAGATTTGTTTGTATTGTTGCAGTTTTGTGTGTTGCAGATTTGTTCCTTTTTTCGCAGACTTGTTGGTATTGTTGCAGATTTGTTTGTATTGTTGCAGATTTGTGTGTTGCAGATTTGTTCCTTTTTTCGCAGACTTGTTGGTAGTTGTTGCAGATTTGTTCTTTTGTTGCAGATTTGTTGGTATTGTTGCAGATTTGTGTGTTGCAGATTTGTTCCTTTTTCGCAGACTTGTTGGTATTTGTTGCAGATTTGTTCCTTTTTCGCAGACTTGTTGGTAGTTGTTGCAAATTTGTTCTTTTGTTGCAGATTTGTTGGTATTGTTGCCGACTTGTTTTATTTGTCGCAGACTTATTTCATGCAGACTTGTTTCATTTCTTGCAGACTTGTTTCATGTGATGCAGATTTGTTTCATTTATCGACTTGTTTCATTTTTTTGTGTATAGGTATGGACTCTAGTGAGAAAAGAGAATATCCTCCGCGGATGTATAGGGTTGTTCCACAGCAAAATAAAAGTATGAATCATGGATGTTCTTTGTCAATTTTGAGAAATGTCTGTGCTAGTGTTGGCGATGAAGTATGGGAGTACCTAAAGAATTCAGCTCTTGGGGTTCTTATTTTGTTAGCAGAGAGTAAGTTTTGTTGGCATGGGAAGACAGTTCACTACTTCCTCGCACATCAGTTGGAAATTGTTAGCAAAAGTGAGATTTGGTGTTTGATTGGAGAGAAACCTTTGAGGTTTTCATTGCATGAATTTGCAGAGCTGTCAGGACTTAATTGTGATCCGTACATTGTTGAAAAAGAAGGGGAAGAAGCGAAAATTGATCACCGCGAAATATGGACTGAGATGGGTGTGCCTATAGGTGATGGACCTTCTTGGGAGGAGTTGGCTAAGGTGTTGACAAAGTGTCACACATGGAGTTACGAGAAGAGAAGAATTGTAGCTTGTTTGTGCATCCTCTCTCTAGGAATATTTGGTTTAAGTAGAGGATGTAGGATGGATTTGAAATGCGCCAAGAAAGCATTGGATCCTGCTGCTTTGGAGAGGTTTCCGTGGGGTAGGAGGTCATTTGAATTGTTGATTGAGTCCATCAAAGAAGCAAACCTTGCTGATAACTCTTACACTTTGAAAGGATTAGTTCACGTGTTACAAATATGGGCGTATGAGTCATTTCAAAGATTAGGAGAACTTTATGGGAGAAAAAAGCAAGAAGAGGAACTTCATATTCTCTCATGGGGTGGATCTCGTGGCCGTTACGAAGTTGATGATATTGTACTTGAGGAAAAGAAAAAACATGGCCAGGTATATTTTTGCTTGCAGTCGTTTACCGCATATTTGTTGCAGACTTGTTCTATTCGTTGCCTACTTGTTTCATGTGTTGCATATTTGTTTTCTATGTCGCAAATTTGGTTTTTTGTTGTCGCATATTTGTTTTATATGTCTTAAATTTGTTTTATATGTCGCAAAGTTGTTTATATGTCACAGACTTGTTCTAGTCGTCGCAGACTTGTTCTAGTCGTCACAGACTTGTTTCATTTGTTGTAGACTTGTTTCATGTTTTGCAAAGTTGTTTCATATGTCGCAGATTTGTTGGTTCATGTATAGACATGTTTTATACTAATAATATGCATTTCTCACTTTTAATTTGTAATTGACGACAGGTACGTGTGAGACATATGGTCGTTAATCCAATGGCTAACAAGGATGATCACAAATTAGACAATTTGATCAAAGACATCATGAATGGTAAACTGGCTGAAAATGCATGGAGTAAGGAAAAAATTGTGGGAAAGAAATCTGAAGGTGGAACTTCGAAAAGGGTTCGAAGTGGTAAAGATAAAGACCCCATTGAGAAGGTTGAAACGAAGAAGCCACGGGTTGAAAAGAAAAGAAGATCTAGTGTGCATGGGAATGTTGATTTGAGTGGCATTGGAGATTTCGGTGGACTTGTCAAAGCTTTAAGTAGCTTAAGTGAGAAAGTGGATCAGATGGACTCAAGTATAAATGACAGATTAGTGGCAATGGATAAAGACATATGTCAACTCAAAGAAGAGGTGAAGCAACTACGACACGTGCCGACTGTCGTAGAAGAAGTTGATCAAACTTCTCCTAACAAAACTCTGGTATGTTCGTAGATGAATATTGTTGCATACTTTTCAAACTTGTTTCATTTGTCGCAAACTTATTATATATATGTTGCAGACTTGTTTCATTTGTCGCAGGCGACTTGTGGTATTGTTGCAGACTTGTTTCATTAGTCGCAGACTTGTTGGTATTGTTGCAGATTTGTTGGTATTGTTGCAAATTTGTTGTGATGTTGCAGACTTGTTTTAGTTGTTGCAGACTTGTTTTATTTGTTGCAGATTTGTTGTGTTGCAGACTTGTTTTATTTGTTGCAGACTTGTTTTATTTGTTGCAGATTTGTTTGTTTTATTTGTTGCAAACTTGTTTTATTTATTTGTTGCAGACTTGTTTTATTTGTTGCAGATTTGTTTTTATTTGTTGCAGATTTGTTGTGTTTGCAGACTTTTTTATTCGTTGCAGACTTGTTTTATTTGTTGCAGATTTGTTGTGTTGCAGACTTGTTTTATTCGTTGCAGACTTGTTTCATTAGTCGCAGATTTGTTGGTATTGTTGCAGATTTGTTGTGATGTTGCAGACTTGTTTTATTTGTCGCAGACTTGTTGGTATTGTTGCAGATTTGTTGAGATGTTGCAGACTTGTTTTATTTGTCGCAGACTTGTTGGTATTGTTGCAGATTTGTTGTGATGTTTCCAGATTTGTATATTTTTTCTTACTGTTGGACTTAATTTTGTTTCCTTATGTTAATTTTACAGTCCTGGTTAAAAATTCGAGTGGATAATGTGGATGCTGGTGAAGCTACATCTAAGGAAGGAAACAAAAAAGTTGAGGACACAGAAATTGAGGACATAACAGACCAAGTACGGAAAGAGAATAATCAAATACAGTCTGATACTGAGTCTGACCCCATGTTAAAGGCTAAACAAATAGTTTTGAAGCAAAATTTAGAGCTCTTGACTGCTGTCCTAGGTGATGGTCACGATCGACCTAAGATATTGGGTCCCACGCAGAAATCACCCTTTATGGGAAACTCAACGGTGAAACGCATAATGGAACCTGATGTCGCATTTGGTTGCCATCCTAGTGATGTCGCATATGATCCTTTTGCACCAGTTTCACCTGAAAAACTTCAGAATCTGATGGATTTTATTCGTGTTCGTCAGTAAGTTGTCAACTTCATTTTTGTTTTCCATATGGTGCAGATTTACTTTTTACGTGTTGCAGATTTGTTTCCACATTCTCATGTTGTGGATTTATTCTATTAGGGAGCTGCCAATAGGTACATTCGACAGTCAACTCAATTTTTACCTAAGGATCATTACCCCCCCAAAGAAGAATAGCCAGAGGAAGAAAAATCAAATTACGGTTGGTTAGGTGACCAGGTAACAAATCTAATTCTCACGACTCGCAGATTTGTTGTGTTGCAAACTTGTTTTATTTGTTGCAAACTTGTTTTATTCGTTGCAGATTTGTTGTGTTGCAGACTTGTTTTATTCGTTGCATACTTGTTTTATTCGTTGCAGACTTGTTTTATTTGTTGCAAACTTGTTTTATTCGTTGCAGATTTGTTGTGTTGCAAACTTGTTTTATTTGTTTCAGACTTGTTTTATTCGTTGCAGATTTGTTGTGTTGCAGACTTGTTTTATTTGTTGCAAACTTGTTTTATTCGTTGCAGACTTGTTTTATTTGTTGCAGATTTGTTTTTATTTGTTGCAGACTTGTTTTATTTGTTGCAGATTTGTTGTGTTGCAGACTTGTTTTATTCGTTGCAGACTTATCTTCTTATTTTTGTTTCGCAGCATATGGTCTCTTCCATGAATTTGTTACGGAATAGGTCTCTCCGAGTACCTACCCCATTTCGGACAGAAAGAATTGCCTTCCTTGACCAATGGTTTGTCGACTTATGGACTCTCGACTATAAACAGTCTGCCATTTCGCCGCCGAAGTTCTTGTTTGGTGACGGTTATGAAAGTACGTTTAATGGGACATCTCCAGATTACGCCCAAACAAAGAAGAGATGGATCGACGATGTTGATGTTGTCTACTTTTTCCACAACATAAACAGTAACCACTGGATTGCGTGTGAAATGGATCTGAAGAGAGAGATGATTGAGATTTACGATAGCATCATTCCCGAGAACTGGAAGAAAGTGGTCGACCAAGTGAGGCCATATGCGAAAATGGTTCCATATTGGATTAAAGCTTTCACACCGAAAGAGAAAAGAAAGAGTCGTAAATTGACTCCTTTCAAACTTCACTATAACAAGCAGGTCCCACAAAACGTTCAGACAGGCGACTGTGGTGTCTATGCTATCAAGTTCGTGGAGTGCCTTGCATTGGGATACAAAATGGATGCTTTAAGTGACAACACAATCGCCGAAATCCGTTTGAAGCTTGCAGAGGAGATTTTTGACTAGGTTATTGACGCAAACCCTCAGATGTCTGACCCAAGGCCTCACGGTCAAGACAAAGTCCGCATACCTAAGCATGCCACACAACCGTAGTTATTTATGTCGCAGACTTTTTATGTAGATACCTAATTTCTTATTTGTATTGCAGACTTATTTTAACTGTATTGCAGACTTGTTTATCACTGTATTGCAGACTTATTTATAATTGTATTGCAGACTTGTTTATAACTGTAATGCAGACTTATTATAACTGTATTGCAGACTTATTGTAACTTCGTTGCAGACTTGTTTATATCCTCGTTGCAGACTTATTTTAACTGTATTGCAGACTTGTTTATCACTGTATTGCAGACTTATTTATAACTGCATTTCAGACTTGTTTATAACTGTAATGCAGACTTATTATAACTGTATTGCAGACTTATTATAACTTCGTTGCAGACTTGTTTATATCTTCGTTGCAGACTTATTTTGACCGTGTTGCAGACTTGTTTAACATAAGTCTGCAACAAATGAAACGGCACGTCTCCTTATTTTTAACTGTTTTGCAGACATAAATTAAGAAAATTTCTTGAATAGTAAACTAGGTTTATTAGGTACTGTAAAATTGGAAACAAAACCATCATACAAATACACAACCACACGAGTCTTTAAACCATATTACAAAGTGAATAACAAATCACATGACACACGTACGCACATTATGTCCACTTTGTTGGCAATTGGAGCAAATGTGTTGCTTCCTCGGGACTTTCTTCTCCATTGCTTTCTCCAACGCAGATTTGTATCTAGAGTTCTTTGGCCTTCCAGGTGGTTGTCGAACTTCAGGAGGTAAACACAGTTTCGCAGCGACATGTTCAGGAATTGGTTGAGCTACATCACTTGGCATGATGCACATGGCGTAAGCGTTACTGAGGTAGTTTTTATAGTAGTACGGAGAAGTCATACCAACACTGGACATTCTCTTAGCTTCTCCACCTGCAATTGCGTGAACACAAGACAACTTATCCAAGTCAAACCTACGACATGTGCATTTACGTTCCCGTACATTAACAACATGTACATGCGTCCCACTACTGACTTGTACTTGATCCGCATCTATTTCTTGCACGGTCAACAGCCTCGAATCATTAACACGTGGCTGCCAAAATGTAAATTTTATTAGTGAAGACTTATTACGTATGTCGCAGACTTATAACATACGTTGCATACTTATAACATATGTCGCAGACTTATTAGATATGACGCAGACTTATTAGATATGACGCAGACTTATTAGACTTATTAGATATGTCGCAGACTTATTAGAAATGTCGCAGACTTATTAGATATGTCGCAGACTTATTACCTCTAGTAATTTCTCCGCAACACGTGTGAGTGTTGTAGTCATTAGGCCTGCTTCACGCCTTTTCCCAGAGAACCATCTTGTTAACATGGACCGTATGGCATCCAAGAGCTTAGAAATGGGTAGGTTCCTAGCATCCGAGAGCACTCTATTTATTGACTCCGCTATGTTGGAAGTTAATATGTTGTACATGTGTCCTGGAAAATGAGCATGACTCCACACCTTCACATCAGCCTTCTGCAAATAAGAGTGAAGTGCAGGATTGATGTCTTCGATCGCATTGAATATAGCATTAAAATCCGATATCTTATATGCGTTTGCTGCTTTTTTAACCAACCGAAACGCATGACGTCCTTTAAACCTCGTTATTATGTTCTTGTACATATGATATGTACATATACCACGACTCGCCAATGGATACACCTTTTTAATGGCCTTCGATATCGATCTATGCCTGTCAGAAATGATGGAGAGACTAACATCATCTGGAATCACACAACTAAGCCTTGTAAAGAACCATTTCCATGATGCATCATTCTCCGTGTCAACTACGGCAAATGCTATTGGGAAAATATTAAAGTTCCCATCCTGACATGTTGCGAGAAGGAGTGTTCCTTTATATTTCCCTCGGAGATATGTCTCGTCAACAACAACAACTTTGCGCATGTACTGAAAACCGTTTATGCTTGCACCAAATGAGATGAACAAATACTTGAATCGATCTTCTGCATCGACTTCAAGACACGTATAAGTACCAGGATTAGCTCTTCGTATCAAGTATAAGTACGAAGGTATTTGCTCATATCCACTCTCTGGTGAACCCATTGCCAAAAGTCGTGCATGCTTTAAGGCTCGATAAGCTTTCCAGTATTCCATCTGTCACATTCATAAAACAATAAGTCTGCGGCAAAGGAATACAAATCTGCTACAAAAAAAAATAAAACAAATCTGCAACAAAGAAAACAAGTCTGCAACAAATAAAATAAGTCTGCAACAAATAAAAGAAGTCTGCAACAAATAAAATAAGTCTGCAAAGGATAAAACAAAACCGCAACTGAACATATAAGTCTGCGACAACTGAACAAAATAGGTCTGCAACAAAACAAAACAAGTCTGCAAGACAACAAAGTCTGCAAGACAACAAAGTCTGCAACAAATAAAGAAAGTCTGCAACAAATAAAACAAGTCTGCTACAAAACAAAATAAATCTGCGACAAGAAATAAAACAAAACTGCAACTGAACAGATAAGTCTGCGACGACTGAACAAAATAAGTCTCCAATAAACAAAATAAGTCTGCGACACATGATGACTGCAGCCATACCTTAATACCATATCGTTTGTTCAGAGCATCTGCAACATGACTAGGTAACACTTTTGAACCGATCCCACCCACAAAATCCATGTACATTTGTCCCAAAATCTCGTGTGTAGCTTGGCGACAACGGGCTCTACGGTCTGTCACAGAACATGTATGTTCTTTAAAGTATACTTTTATATAGAAATATGGAGAATCTCCAACTGTAGTAGCTCGGACTCTCCATGTGCATCCTTCTATCCAACATCGAACAATTAATAAGGTTGGCGTCGAATAATCAACGTTAAAATCAAACTTCTGCGCAACAGAAAGAATTTTCAACCTCATCTTCAATGCCTCTTTGTTATCATACCTTTGTCCGACCGAAATATCCAACGAAGTCATTTCCATTTTCCGGTAATCTTCATCAACTTTGTTGTCATTCCTTTCTACCCTTTTTTTTTTGGGCACTCTTGCTTTCTCTTCCTTCTCTTCCTCGTCACGAAGCTTTCCATATAGACAGTAATCCTCATCACCAGAACTAGCACCATCCGGATCGTCGCAACAATCAAACCTGTATTGGTCCTCGTTGTCCTCATCCTCATCACCAGAACTAGCATCCCCTTCTTCTTTTGCATTACCATCAAATTCAACTTCTATTTTTGCTCGCTTCAGCGATGGTCTACCTTGTGCACGATTGTCTTCACCATCTTCACGCTTTTGAGCGTCCTTTAACTCCAATGATACCTCCTTATCTGATACACATAGCCGCAACGTATCTGATTTGAATTGTTCAAAGAAACCTTGCAATTGTCTCGTATTACCAACAAAGACAGGAGGAGTGTCTACTGGTAACTTGACCAATATCTTCTTCGGAAACATGTAGCTCAATTCAACTTCGAACTTATTCTTATCAACTCCATAATCCTCGTAAACCATTTGAATGAATTCGCCGAACGAAGTTGCAGCATTGGTTCCAAGAACTCGAGAACCTCTACTACTATCGACAATAAAAATCCATCTACTCTTCTCAAATCTCCAATTACCCCAAACCAATATAATTTACAACATTATCGGCGATAGGCGGCGACGATGGAGAACAAGATCGGCGGCGACGATAGACAATGAGATCGGCGGCGACGATAGACAACGGGATCGGGGCGGCGACGACGACAGACAACAGGATCGGCGGAGATAGATAAAATTTTTATATTTGAGAATGGCGGAGATAGATTGATCATCGGTGACAATGGAGAACCATATCGGCCGCCGTACATAACCCTAATGGTGCAGTGGCATTTTTCGTAAATTTGTTACTTATTAGGGACATCTCGAAGTTCGAAATAATTCTGCAACACATAACAAGTCTGCGACAAACAAAGTGTTATTCTAGTCAGAAAACAAGTCTGCAACACAGTCTAATAAGTCTGCAGTTTTCAATGCCACGTAAGCAATTTACAAATAAGTCTGCGATGTTGAGCATAAAATCTGCGACATTGTAAATAAATCTGCGACAAGCGATGTTATTTCAGTAAGACCTTTAAGGTGTCGCAGACTTAGTCTATTTGTCGCAGATTTTCCAAAAGTCTGCAACAAAGCATTTAAGTCTGCAACAAACAGCTGCAGATTTTTTATAAGTCTGCATAATAAGTCTGCAAATGAACATAAGTCTGCGACAAAGGGAATAAATCTGCGTAATAAGTCTGCAATCAAAATAAGTCTGCACAGACTTAATAAGTCTGCACAGACTTAATAAGTCTGCAACAAAGCACATTAAGTCTGCGTCGAAAAGTCTGCAACACGCATAATAAGTCTGCAGATGTGCGCAAACTTAATAAGTCTGCAATATTGAAAAATAAATCTGCATATTACGTCTGTGACGTTGCGCAGATTTATTAAGTCTGCAACATTGAAAAATAAATCTGCATATTAAGTCTGCAGATCTGCGCAGATTTATTAAGTCT
This sequence comes from Eutrema heterophyllum, assembly GCA_002933915.1. Classification (NCBI taxonomy): domain Eukaryota; kingdom Viridiplantae; phylum Streptophyta; class Magnoliopsida; order Brassicales; family Brassicaceae; genus Eutrema; species Eutrema heterophyllum. Next base: position 853,713 of record PKMM01000785.1, read on the forward strand.
GCATAACAAATCTGCGCAGATTTGTTGATTTATTAAGTCTGCAACAAAGGTCCGCAGACTTATTCTGAAAAACGCGGTGGCATTTTTGTAAATAAGTCAAACTTTAGCTTACGTGGAAATAATTTAGTAATGGCAGTTTCGTAATAACGTTTTTCCTAACAAAGACAAATAAGGGCATAATGGGCAAAAAACAGGCTTTTTTCTTTCTAGTTATTCTATGTTAGTTTAGTTCTTACCTAATATATATATGTTATTCTAGTTAATTTCCCATTTTAAAATTATAAATAAATAACATACCTTAAAATAAAACCATGACTTTTCATGGTTCATATGTAACTATAAATTGTACATAGTATGCTGCATGTAATGTCATGAGCACATACGTGATTATCTAATTAAGTTGGTATTTGTATTCGTTACCACCGACCTTAGATTGGTGTTCGAACTTTAACGATTGATATTAACCACTCGATTTATTTATCGCAAAACAGTGCTAACCGATTTATTGGTATTTGTTTGGCTTGTTCGGTTTCTTTTTGAGAAATCGATGTCACGGTTATTGTTAGTCGAGTGAATTATGTTTTGCTTGGCTCTGTGCTGGCTAGCATCGGGGAATGATCTTAGCAGAATGAGTAAGCTTTGCAAGATTCTTAGGCTTGAGTATTTCCGTTCAGTGTTTGACTTCGGATTAGTTGGATGAGCAATGATTTTATGACATTGACGGTGGTCTAGGATCAATGGCATTGAAGACTTGTAAGAGTGTTGTTGATGTTTTCCTCGGGCTACCACCAAAAAAAAATGTATAGAATTGAGCTAAGATCCAGAAATTCATAGTTAACCAAAATTTATGTATACATCAAACTGATTTGAAACATAGCATCGAGAGGAAAAGCTGAAAAAAGATGAGTACATATATGAAAGAAATGCATGCTTTCCTTTCCTTTCCTTATTACAGAAGATTCGATTGGCCCCTTCGCTATGGACCAACAACACTTATTTTATGGTTGAATATGGACCAACAATTACTTTATTTTAAATGAAATAAAATAATTAAATAAATCATCCTACTTACACGAATTATTGACATATGCCAAAATTTTCTACGCAAGTTTTGTTTTTCTGCTAGTGGGTACATCATTAGACACTCAGCTATATGAACAAACAATGTAATTTTGTAGATAATATTGCATGGATTGACACTTTATTAAACTTCTCTTAGTATTTAAGCATTTTTAGTTTTCTTATTGTTTTTTTTTTTCATTTCACGAGGAAAAGATGAAATAATTACCCTCTCTACTACTTTCTCGTGTACCGTACACAAACGTACATGCCGTATTAAACATAAGCAATATTGTCATAAACAATACATAATGTGCTATATTTTAATAACATTTTTAAAAAGTGCCAAAAAACTAACAAAAAATTTAGAAAGCGCTATTTTTTGCAAAACCATCGAATTTTTATCTAGACGTATTTCATGTAACATTAAACTAGGTGCACAAGCTCAACTGTCAAATTTAGATTTATGTTAAAGTACGACAAAAAAAAATGTTAGAATTAAGATCTAGTACTCTCTAATACTCAGGTCCATGAACAAAAAATAGGGTGTTTTGCAAAATTTGACATTTTATTTAAATTTTTTTAGTTTTTATCATTTTCCCAAAATGCTATTAGAAAGTAGCATTTTCTGTACTGTACATGATAATTTAGCCCCTGTACAATATGGCGTGTACGCTTGTGGATGGTACACAAGAAGACATATGGAAGGTATTTTCGTCATTTGCGCCGATAAAAGACAAAAAAGAAACAGTAAAAAAAAACCTAAAGTACTAAAAAAATAATGAAACTTAAATAAAGTGCATGTTTTTTCAAATATGTCCAAAAAATATGTATACTTTTCTACATGTTTTTCACGTAATATAACACTAATTTCAAAAGGATATAGTTACTAGATGGTTAGTTTTACAAAAAAAAAAAAAAAAGAATTATAGAAAGTTATAAAAATAAACAATTTAGCTTTTCTATTTGTGTATATGTACATATTTATCTAAGATTATACTCCATTTGCCTCATAATATAAAATGGTTTGTTTTTTTTGTTTTAAAATATAAAATGTTCTCCTATTTCTATACAAATTTTATATTTATATATTGTATGACTTTTTATACAAATCTTATGCAGTCTGTTATGATAGGCTAATATTTTTATTATATATTAAATGATACTTTAAAACAAAAATTATTTTTCTTAATTCTCGTGTTTGTAGCTAAAATATATTATATATGAAACATAGAGAATAGTACTCGGGGCGTATATATTGTATCTTTTCGTTATCAGAATATAAATATGATTTTTAGAGAAAATAATTAAAAAAAATTGATATCTTTAAGTTATAGGATTTCCACGCTCATATCACAGGATTTAAAGGTATTGATATGGTTACTGTTTTTGATATAACAAATATAAGTTTGTATAAAACCAAAAAAAAAAAAAAAATATATATATATATATATATAAATTTATATCGTATAAATTCTTATAATGTATGCTATAAAAAATTATTACGGATCTGGGAATTAATTAATGAGCCACTATTGAAGCCACATGGGCATTGTATAAGTTTTGGAGACAAAGTTTGCATGATATGGCTTAACTAGGTAGAATACTAGCTGGATATAACAATAATCCTTTGACACAATAATCTCTTTAACGATTCAGCAGTTTCCAAAAAACTTGTTTCATGCATGAATCTGGTAGGCACTAGAAACATGATGACTCTGCGTTAGAGATCTTCTAAGACAAAGATTGGCTATGTTTGGTTACCGGATTTAGAGAACATCTGGTAAATTTTTCGGTAGTAAAATGTAACGGTTTAACTCACACTAAATCATCTGTTCAACTTCTCTCGGGTTCAGGTGATCAGTGGGATTAGGCCCTGTTTCAAAAGCGAAATTAACTCGCGTCTACCATATTTTTTCATACGTTAAAACGATTTAAAGAAGAGAAAAGAGAGCACGAGTAGATAAATATCTCACAGCTTCAACTATTCCACAATTCTTAAGATATTCAAACAATCTCTTTTACCGTGTTGTGCAAGCATTAGCCAATCAATATATAAGTCAAAGAAGAAAGTGCATGGGAGTTGCAAAGGAGCAAGTTTTTTTGCACTTGCCTACATAACTTTCTGACAGAGATCATCGGTCTGTATTCAACAGCATTGGGGATAGGATCACTTGCCTTTATAACCAATCATCTATGTCAAAAGCATAAGCATACATATTCCATTGGTCGAACTACATCCGATTTTTGTCTATGATCGATGTATTTGAGTAGAATCTACCAGCTTGATATATCAACAGATTATACTAAAGCTCAATCATTCGTATGCTTTAAAGAGACTTAGAAACCAGGGCGAGGTCAAGAAGAGAAACATGAAACTCACCGTCTCCAATGTTGTTGTTAAACGTCCCGTACGTTCGAGAATCTCAGGGCCAACAAGCCAACTCTTAGTAGTCACTTACCAACTGTTGTGAATTCGCGAGAAAAGAATTAGAAAAAATCAAATAACCTTAGAGAGAAAACAAACCGAGGCATATACTGGCCGTTTAGAGATTTTTTTATAAATTGTGGGAATGAATAATTTCCAAATCCTTAACCTTGTATTTATAGCCTGAAAAATCCGATACCAAAAGAAAATTATAAGATTTCCTTTTAAGAATAGGAAACTAGGAGTGATGCAAATCAAAAGAAACTTAAAAAACTGTTCTTTCGAGTGATGCAAATCGATATGTTGGTAACTGAAAATTAGATTGTAATTAACTTTGATTTTAGAGAAAAAGTTCTTCAATTAGCATTTTATAAAACNTATATTTGAGATCTTGCAATATTTTTCACTATGATTATTATATTTTATTTGAATATATATCAAAACAAAAGTTTGAAAAATATTTTACTAATTTTATAAAGAGTTAGACACAAAAAAATTGATTTTTTAAGAGTTTGTAGACTGACCACAAAAACCATAGTCATTAAACGGTGCATATTAGAGTTATGTTTTCAAGATTATAGGTTTTTGCGGGTTAGCCCAAATAATATTTTATTTTATTGCAAAACAGGTTAAGTAGACAATTTAGTCCGGATTGACAGTTCTATATATAATCATTAGTTAGACATATTATAAAATTTAGATAAATTTATTTTTTCTTAAATTTCAAAAAAAAATTATAAAAAAAAATATCGCGCTATATAGCTAACCCGGATTGAATCCTAGTTAAATATAAATTGAAAGCACATTACCCTTAACATATATCTATCACAAATCAAGTATTTGGAGAATGTTTTCGCGTGTATACCTCTCTCGGCTAAAGGCCGGAATATATAAGTATTAACAAAACAAAACAAAAAAAATCAAAGATCACAATATCTAGATCCTCGATCACTAATAAAGTAAGATTGTCCATATGAACAAACATACACAATGAGATACGCAAATATACAGCGGGAAATAGATTATGTAAATCTCCAGGAATACCCCCCTCACTCAAGTTCCAGAATGATATAAAAGCAAAGGAAAGAACGATGTGAAAGGGATCATATATTTTCGATGAAAAATACTATATGTCTATATAGCAAATACACTTTGCAAACTTTAATATTATTTAACACTCATCGAATAAAAAACATATTAATCTCTTGATTATTATTGGGCATTTCATTTAGTTTATCATTCTAATTTCCCTAGACTAATCAATAGAAACTTAGCCTCAATTAATTAATCTCATTCAACAACTCCAAATACCTGTTTAGAGCTGCATCTTGCATCCATAGACTACGAGAAAGTCCTTGTTAGCAAACACACACACACACACACACAAAAATTGTTCGAGCTCCGACGCTAGTAAACTGACAGAAGTTTTTAACTTTTCATCTTACGTGAAAATTTTTCAGTACATAATCACTGTAGTTGGTTGAAATAAATAAGCATTAATGTATATAAATTAAAATAAAAGGGTGACCCATAAAATCACATAATATGCCAAAATGCTTCTCGTCGCCTTCACGCTTCTTCCATACGTTGCCCTCGTATTAATCGCTCTACTCTTGTTCTTTTTGTTTGAATAGAAAAAGAAGAATATACCGGAATGTTTTTATTTTTCTTTTTGGTAGACAATCTAACATTTATATATATAGTATCTGTGACCGTACTTGCGTATTTTGCAGAGAATCGTTTCTCGAAAGATTTTCAATTTGTTTTTCTGGTTGGGTTTTATCTCGATTTGTTTCACTTCTCGGGTTTTAAGAATGTTTATAATTTTATCTTGACACTGTCATGAACTAAAAAGCTTATGGTTTTGTCGATGGACCAAATTTCGAATTGTTCTTTGCTTCCATGTTTTTTTTTTTTTTTGCCATGAGATCAATTTCATAGGTTGAGCATCATGTAAAACCTAAACAGTTAATTTTTAATGATATTTACATTCTTAGCCAAAAAGAAAAGAAAAGAATATGGATGTTTAAAGAACAATGATACTATATATAAATAATATAAGACTGGTATATATGCAACTTGACAATACAGAGAAGTCTTTCTGTCGCATTAATTTTTGTTATAAACGGTGTCATGCTTAGACTCACTTTGGCTTAAGGCAAGTTGAAAAATGTGATCTTTTTTATTTAACAAAAACTAAAATTAATAATAGTTCCTTACAACTTACACAATATTGATAATATAATTGAAAATAGAAAATTTTACAATTTTCTTAGATTTTTTTTTTTTATATATTAATTCTTTATCTCCGTTCTACCGATTTTTTCAATTAGGTTTCTTTTTTTGTTTTTTATTATTCCTTAATAATCTCTTCTCATGATGTTTTATCTTATTATACATTTTTTGTCAACAGATAAGACACCTAGAACGGTTCGGAAATCCAAATCGGTGGCACCGAATTTACATAAGAAATATAGAATTGGTAGATTCGATCACTACGTGCTAACTTGTTCGCCGTTGTATTATTTGCACGTGAAATGAGTGAGATATAGAAAAAAAAGAAAAATCTCTTTGCTCCTCCCGAATTCCTCTAGATGTAGTGAGAATGTAGGTCATTCCTTTGGTGCAGACATCATTTTCACCAGCTCGAAATAGTCTATTGCGAAAGTTATCTTATTATACATTATTATATAAAAACATTTAAACATGTGCATAAATTTCCATTGAAATAAAAGATAGTACGTAGTAATAACAATGAGACTCAATTGGACCCTAAATGCATGAAAACATCTCAAAACTATACAATGTGAGATCAGAACATACGAACCGTGAAAGCGTGGCCTATCGATCCTTTAGACCTTCAGAATATAATGTTATGGTTTTCTCAAACAAAAACCTCGACCATGTTTATTAAATTCAATATATATATAAGCGTAAATTAGAGAAAAAGCTGGCCCTCTAATTTTATAATTTTTGGTAGCTTTAGCCTTTAGGCAAATGCCTATGTCTTACAACTTACATCAGCGATATTAAGGAGCTTACTCGAAGGACTTGTGCTTACAAGTTTATGCAAATCTCACGAAACGCGAATACTAATAGCTGATGTACTAGCTAAAAATGCTCGAGTAAATCGCTCTAACTATGTAATCTCCCTGTGTAACTTATATTAGGGGTGAAACTATTATCCGAGATTCGATCCGAGATCTGCTATGATCTACTCTGATCCGCTCCGAAAATCCGGATATCCGAGGAGTCGGATCCGGATAGTAAAATTTCGTATCCGTCAAAACCGGATCCAGATCCAAATAGTAAAATTATAAAGTCCGGATATTCAGATCCGGATCCGGATTCTTTAAATATATTAAAAATTATATTTTATTAATATTTTTTAATATATTAAGATTTATATATAAAAAATAATTAGAATAAAATTAAAATATTCTTTTTATAATAACAGATTTTATTTTTTTGTGTAAAAAATATTATATAAAATTTTAATTTTATTATTATTTTTAATATTTTTT